>VXBW01007587.1:419704-513415 GCA_013400375.1 Thinocorus orbignyianus
TTTTTATTTTCTTATTATGCTGCAGCCTCTGAACATAAAATTCAACCATTTGCTCCTTTGGTGTGCACAATTTTTTATGTCATCTCATTCATGCAAGAAGTAGAATTTCTCACTGTCCCTGATTCTGCAACAAGAGCAGCAATTCTCATACTAAATCATGATATACAAGCATTTACAATGAGACATTCCT
Source organism: Thinocorus orbignyianus (assembly GCA_013400375.1). Taxonomy (NCBI): domain Eukaryota; kingdom Metazoa; phylum Chordata; class Aves; order Ciconiiformes; family Thinocoridae; genus Thinocorus; species Thinocorus orbignyianus. The sequence continues at coordinate 419,895 of VXBW01007587.1, forward strand.
GATTTGCCTCCTGTATCTTATAATACTGGGTAAAATTGGAAATGCCGGGTAAGAATGAAGTGTTATCAAGTGAGGACTAAAATCATCTATAATCCCTCTAATCCAAATTGGATTAATTATTTGCAGAATGCACTAAAAGTGCTTGTATTAGATCAAGGGCTAAATGGGCTGAAGTGGGTCGTACAATTTCATGGAGCAGTGGGTTAAGCAAAAAAAAAGGGGATTTGTCAATGAGAAAAAACAGCTGCTAATTGAAAACAAACTTGCTGAAGAGCTGTCTGCAGTCTGAAGAGATCTTTATGCGGTTTTTTAGAAGTCACCATTTAATTGAGTCCCTGGGAACTGCTGGCTGTCAGTACAGTAGAGGCAACATCACATGCTGTGTGTCCTCCTAAAGCGTAGGTGAGTAAGGAAGGACTTCATGGGCAGAGAAGGCACCAGGGATCCCAGGGAGGGGAGGGGATGCTCCATGAGAGGGATGGACACAACTGTTGAGATATTGGTATTGAGACACTGAGGTAGAGAAGTCCTTCTCAGAGGCACTCAGCTAGATGTTCACAAGGTCTGTTGTGAGGTAAACCCCACCCAAGTCATTAGGAAGACATGGGAGCAGCTTGGGGCATTCGCAGGGCACACGTTTGTCCAGCTTAGCTCCCAGTGTCCCCCATAGCAAGAAGACCTTCCTGCTGTGATATTAGAAGGAGCTGTTACTAGAGGGAACAGGCTGCAGTCAGTCAGTCCACACAGATTCCGTTCAGGGTGCTTCTCCAAGGGCACTGTCATTTGGAAGATGGTTCATACATCACAAGAAGCTGGATTTGGCCCAGCACTGCAGCACATTATGCTCCAAAACCCCAACCCTCTGCCACTGCTCTCCAGTTTTCCACCCCACAAGTGTGTGTTTCTCTCCCCAGTGCACTTTCAGTGGAACTCACCACTGCCCCTCCAGTTTCCACTGCTCCCTGTCGAAGTAAAGTTGCCAAGTCTTCCTGCAGCATCTTCTTTTCACCCCTTTTTCTTTTCCGCAGCTTTACTTGGATTTTCTCCTCATTTCAGTTCCTTCCCATAAACTCTGTTCTTGAATCCCTCTCCCTCTGATTTAATTTCTGTTTCCTGCAGCTGTATCTTTCTCTAGTCTGAATTTTTTTCTCTCCTGAAGAGTCAGACTTTCCCCTAAGTCTCCAGGGAGCAGAGTAGCTGCACCCATCCCAGAGCACATCCAGCTCTCCTGCCTCATCCATTCCCTCCTCCAACCTCCCTAATCCTGCGGGGACATTACTTTGCTTTCCCGACTGACTGACCATCCGCATCCTTCCTCACCAGCAGCCACTGGTATAAATATCAATAAGGATGAATTATGAATTGGCTTGGTGCTATTGAATAATTTACTCATTACTTTAAGTTCTTCCAACAGTCTGCTAAGCCCAATGCTCAGCTAAAGAATTTAGCTTCAGACTTTTTGAGCACTCTGTACTGTATTAATTAAACTAAAATACAAAAATAAATAAAAACGGAAAATTTAGAAAAATAATATAAAATTATTCCATGGAAAGAAGAACTACCAAATGTCTGCATTTAAGAAGAGTGATTTAAATTTTCATCTGGGAGAAATAATAGAATGTAATAGATTCCACAGACAATAATCAGTGCCTTATCTCAAAGTGCCAATCTCACCTCATATGCTATTCTGAGGAAGATGATTGTTATCAACAATGAAATGAATTGTTTCCTTGATTTAGAATCTCGTTAATACGACACAGGGTCCTCTGTGTCGATTTATTCAGATGTTTTAACCAAAAATTAGCACCACGGCTAAAACGGAAATAATTTCCTTAAACATCAATTAGCTTAAACATTGCTTTTGGGGGCAACGAGTCAGTTCTTTCCTTGCTAACACACTCTTCACAACACCTTGAAGGAAAGGAGAACCAGACTGAGTCCATCAGGCCCAGGATCAAACACAGGACTCCTGCTGGAAAGCTCACTCTAGAGGACAGGACCTTCCATAGCCCCTTCCCAGGTAAAGAACAGTCAGAGCCTGAAACTGGAAGTTTCTTTTTGGTGTCATTTGATCATATCTCACACAATCATAGCAGAAAAGTCATTATCAGAGTTTGACCCTCCATTTTAAATCCAGGCAGCACTTCACCTAGCAGACATCCTGGCTCCACATTAATTCTTTATAATTGGGACATATAGTTCTACTGCCCTGTATTCAGTTGCCTCCTTTGGTGACCCAGCAGAAGTTTGGCACTGAGGGATGTCCTATCCATGGTTCCTCTCTCTTAACTCCCACGTGTTCACTTGTGGCCAGCAGGTAGGTGGCTATGAGGGTCATGCTAGATCTGTGCTCCCAACAGGGAAGAACGCTTGAGTGTGTTGTCAAACTACTCTTATAGACACGTGTAGAACAATGTTAATTTAACAGATGATCTTCCTGTAACTCAATCAAGCCTGTAAATACCACTGTTGTCTCAAATACTCGTGTCAACAGCTACCCAGAAAGGCCAGGGAAAGTTTTACTGCTGATCATAATCAAAGAGGACTACGTCAAGATTAAAACTGACACAGGTGTGTCACACACCCATGTGTATGAGGCACTGAGGAAAAATAAGACATTTTTGTCCATTTGTGTCCATTTGGCAAGTTACTCCCTCCAGAACAGCCCAATGAATGAGACTGCAGCAGATCTCCATGGTCTTTGGATTGTGTCTTCCACAGCAACAGCCGTATCACAAAACCTCTTCAGTAACTCGAGAAGCTTTTCATGGACCCAGCTGGATTTTAACCACCACCAGAGACCTCTTCCCATTACCCTTTGCCCTCGGTGTTGCCAGCACGGAGAAGTAAGAGCTGAGCTACTGGGAGGGGAGCTATGAAAATAAGCAGTCTTTTCAAAGTCTTCGAAATGTCCACTTTGAATAAGCTGATATAGCAACTTGATTCATGCTATGAGCAGATCCTCCCCTCTCTACAGATTTCCAGTAATATTCATTAGGTTACAAGTCCTCCACCATAATTATAGGCTCAAACTCAGAGTGCTTATTAATCACTGCCCAGGAACACTACCCAGCACCGAGCAGATGCAATGCTGAAATAGGTGACTGCATCCTGAAGGAGAAGAGTGCAAAAAATAGTACTGCAAAGAGAGAGGAAGAAGCTCAGTAGATCAAGGGCCGGAGCATTCCAGACCTGAAGAGACAACTGGGAGAGACTCAAAGAAGTTTGGTTTTTATCAGTCAAGTGAGCTACAAAAGCGAAGATGAGCTACTTTTCATTTTGCAAGATCAAAAGCACAAGATTTATTTAGAAGTGTACACTTAAGTGAAAAAGCTGGTTATCAGATAGTAGCTGAAAAAGAACTAAGCATGGGTATTCCACACAGTAAAAAAAAAAAAAAAAAAAATAAAATTCTTGAAAGTACTGAAAGGCAGCTCCATATTGTGACTCTTATGTCACCTTCTGCACGGATAGATCCAGGTGCACAGATTAATACGATACCCGAGTTACAGCCATAGGTTTAAGAGAAAAACTTGTCTACTAAACACAGGGTCATAACATTCAGATCATACCTTATTCCTTACGTGGGTGTCTGAGCTACCTTTAAAGATAATACAGGGGTTCTTTTTCCCTTCTCTTGCCAGAAAACAATGCAAGCGCTAGATGTTGAAAGACCGGGACAAGATTTCCCAGAAATAACGAGAAAACAGAATTAGGTGTAAGTTTAGACAGCAAACCAAACCCCACCCCTGTCTAAAATGCAAGGAATAAACACAGCAAGATTAGTCCTTTTTTAAAGAAAGGAAAAAAAAACCCAAAACAAAACAAAACACCCACAACCAACTTCAAACTCCAATGTTTGGCTACAGGCACACTAAAAGAAATCATTTCCACCCCAGGTTGCTTTGGACTGGCTTATACCCATCGCACAGCGCATTATAAACGCCAAATCTATAAGCTTCATGTGTAAAACTAGTATTTTCTGCATATTATATACTTGTTATTTTAACGACAGGCAACAGCAGCACAAATTAATCTTAGAAAAATTCAATAGTTTGTGTAAGATTATAATTCAAACAAATCTGAACCCAGGATTTAAAGAGTCCTGTAGAACAGGGTGCTAAAGAAGGATATCAGCTATAGGGAAGTCAAAGAGCAGTATTCTGTGTTCCTATGGGGAAGCCCAATTGTACCACAGCACCTTGAGATGTGAACAGTCTCCAGATGACATGGGAGGAAACAGAGAGTTTAGCATAAGACCTGCTGATTGTCACAGCCAGTCACAGCGACCGCTTTCCTGTAGAAAACCAGAATCCCATGGGTGGGATTCACCTGCTGTAACTTCAGACATGTAGAGGTCATCGGTCCCAGTCTGCATCTGTTTCTGCAGGCTCCCCACACAACTGATAGAGGAAACCAGGTTGTGACAAACATAGATGACCCATTCCCACTGGTTTTACAGGGCGTCTGGCATGATTTGCTCAGGTGTAGGTTTTTAGATCAGAGCTCAGAGCTAACTTAGCAATATCTAAAGCCTAGGATTAAATCCTTTTCCAACCCAAGACTTCTAGAGGAAATCAAGGCTGAAACAGCTGAGCAATCAACAGTAATGCATATTTTCCCACTTTAAAACTGCCTCAGTACCGCAGAACTGGAAAGTACTAAATATGATCCAACTTTTTAAAAAGTGCTCCTTGGCAGGTGAGAGCAGCACACAGTCTGGCTGATACTAATACACAGGTAATTATGATATGTGGGAGAAACAAAGACAAAAGTACGTTTTCACAATTTATTAGGATTTTTTTATGAAAAATACAAGTGTGGAAGTGACAAAGACCTACTAACATTCTTCTTGGATTTCCACAGCCCTTCCAGGAAGGACCCCTACCAGGGGTAGCTAAAGAAATGCAGCCACTGTGGGATAAAATGCTAGTCCTGACACAAATAGAGCTACTTAAAAGCTGAGAAAATGACATGTCAGCAGAGGGAGATCATCAGTGGCTCAGGGTACTTGTAAATGATCTGAAAGGACCGTGATTGGTGAAGTGATAGGGCTGACTATGTTAAGTGATTCAGGATTGAGAAGGGGGCCAACTGCAAAACGCTGCAGATAAATCTGCCAAAACAGACTAGATGAAAAAATGACAGCTGAAGTTTGGCATAGAGAAACACAAAATTATGCAACATACTGAAAGGAGCCCTGCATTTACATCCATAATGATAGGGTTTGAGGTAGCTATTACTGCTCAGGAAAGAGTTCTTGAAGTCAGTGGATAAAAAGAGATTTAGGGTTTTATAAGAGAAGGTCCTGTGGAAACATCAACTCAATCAGAGAGAAAGGAAATTGATGTTGGAAAGGAAAAAAGGGCAAACTTGAAAACAGTTGTGCCATTGTATAAATCACTGGTTTATCTGCATACTGATCATGGAGCCATTCCCTCAGAGAGGCCAGTGTACTGTTGTAAAAGGTTCAGGGAAGGTAACATGATCAGAAGTCTGGAATAAAGAACACAATTTGATTTAGGAAAAAAAAAATCTGTGAGGGGGAAAATAATCAGGATTTGGGGGTGGACTGGAGAGGATAAATGGAGACCTTCTCACTTCAGTACGGGAAACAAGGGGCATTAGGCTGGGATACTGGTGACAGACTCAAAACCATCAGAAAATAATCTATGGACTCTCCACCATTGACTGCTGCAGAAGCTAAAATTCAATGTGAATCTTCAAAAAATAAGCAAAGCCATGGCTGAAAAAGCTATTTAAAACCATGAGATACAGGGATACCACTCTCTCCCATAAGGTCCCTGTGCTGCAAATCACTAAAGCCTTCAAGGACGTATTGGAGAGGGATCCCTGTTCTTCCTTTCTTTTTATCTTCTTCTGCATCTGCAGTGGTACTGCTCAAAGCAGAGACATCCTGTGGTCATGCCTTGTCTCCAGAAAAGCTGTTCAAAGTCTGAAACTGCCGTGGGCAGCAGGGGAAAATAATTGTCAATCATATAATTTCATAGAAACCGAATCTGTCACCAGCAAGAGTTGCATGCTTTTATATTTTTTTTTAATTTCAGGAGAGCATGTCATATTAAACAATTTTGCACACACTTGAACTCTTCTGCTACTCTAAGGGGCCACTAGACTGACTTAACAGTTATTTATTCTAGAGATAAAAATGAGAGGAAGACTGATTTTAAACACATGAATATCATTTACTGTCTGGATGTGCATAAACAAGAGAAATTATTAGGTATGGACATAAAGTTGTAGAATTTCAGTCTAAAGGTCATTCTATGAAAGATTCCTACACAAAGGTAACTCCAGTGTGTAGTTGCACAGGCAGTCTGCTCAGAAGATTAAGTACAGCTTTTGGCAACTGCTTCTCCAATTACTCACTGAGACAGAAACATACCTTTAGAATAAAATCTAGACCCTGGGTCGAGGTTGCTTTTGTGTTGCACTGGATGTTCACGTTCAGTATGTTTCCATCAGGTTCCTAAGTCCTGTTCAGAGCTAATGTTTTCCAGGTTCCCCCTTTTCCTTCCCTTGCACCATCATCTGCTTATCATGATCTGCACTCGTGGTTTTTGAACAGTCTTGAATTGTCAACTTTTTGACCAGATCATTAGTCCATGCACGAATCCACATAACAAACTTTGCACTTACAAGTATTTTTCAAGGAATATTTTTATGAAACATTCACAGACTATTAATCTGTTCTGCCTTTGTTACTCACATTTATTGAACATGGATGCTGTGTCTTCTGCTTTTGTATATAAACTCCAAACAAAGCTATGCTGCGCTCTCACACAACTACTCTTCCTTTTCCCCAGAGTCTTACCAGGTTTGGGGTTTGGTTTGCTTTTAAATCTATATAATCATACAAATGTCTAGGATATCCATACCCCATGTAAGAAGAGATGCAGCTAGAGATCAAACTCACTTTTTCATTTTGGCCCAGGAGTGAACACATTTTGTAAGGGAAGTTGCCTAGTTTTGTCATGGAAGGTGCCCTTTCAGGATTTCCTCTGGTTTTGCTTTGCAGAAGTTTCCCCCAGGGAATACAGATCCCACTGAAGTATGTCACATTCAACCTCAGAGGCTTTCCGTGTGTTTTCTTCCTGTTTTTATACTAACAATTTACCTCCATGAAAACAAGAAGGCGGCTCCATTTGCAAAGTCCATCCATGAGGAACTGTAAGCTGCTGAGAGTGACAGGGCTGTTCTTTGCCAAAGAACCTGGTTTGTACCTTATTTTGAACTCTTTACTAATATCAGAAAATTGGTCCAGGATATCAGGAAAGCAAGTAGAAATGCAAAGTTACAGCCCTTCTCTTTGGAGCACAGTCCTCTTCATCACAGATTTGGGCACAAATTGTGTGGGAGAGAAGGTGTGTTTATGCTGCTGGGTCTCAAATTAGAGAAGAAGCAAAGGAATGCTCGTTCTGAGGACTTGAATAACATTCTGACATTTGATGCTTCTCCATACCAGTCACCAGATTTCATTGTTTTCTATGAGGTTTCTCCAGTGGCAGCATCTTCTGCACAGTCTCAGGCTGCCAAGTGATGCCATGCCTGAGATGGAACAGAAAAATGGTCCCCAGCACAAATGCTTTCAGGGTGGGAAGATGGCTTGAAAGGGCACCACCATGTGCAGGAGTTCAAAACTCTCTGAGCAAATACTAGAGCATGATGCAGGAAATACCTTCTTTTAGCATCTCTAGAGCAGGCCACAGATACTGAAAGAAGAGCAGGACTAGGGATGGTTTACAAAGATGCTTCCAACGTTTGAGACAGGACTTTGTTGTTATAAGTAGGTGTTAGATATTGAATGGCTTTGCTGCTTGGGTGACTGGCAGTGTCTACCAAAAATTGGTTGATGGCACAAAATAATTGAGCCCATGAAGATCTGGAGCCCAGGTAGCACTTGGGCCAGCAGGAAACCATTTCAGGCAGGTATACGACAAGGCTATCTATACATCAACACTATTTGCATCAACTGAGGGGTTTACTGAAGCCATTATCACAGACAAATGAAAAGAAACAGCTCCCCAGTGGCCAGAAAGACTGTCACTTTTAGGAAGGAGCCAGGCTTTGTATAGTCATATTCTGCTTGTGTGCAAATCACTAAGCACTTGGCAAAGAAAGAACAGGGAAGGGGAATGCAGTTTCACAAGATCTCCAAACACTCCAGAGTTGGAGCATGAATAGGTGCAAGATTTCCTCATTTCCAGCCCCATGCTCTTTGCACAGGTTACACTGCTTTTAACAAAAATGCCTAATAAAAACAATTGGCAGTTAAGTCTTGCCAGAACGCTTATAATCTCCTTAGAAGAACTCTGCTGCTTGCTTTGCACACACTTATAGCGTGGGATGGTTGAGAGGATCACAGAATCACCGAATCATCATGGTTGGAAAGGATCTCTGAGATCACTGAGTCCAACCATACACACACAAAACCCCCCTACATTCTCATCCACTAGAGCAAGTCAGTAGAGCATGCCCTGAAGTGCACATCTGCCTGTTTCTTAAATGCTGTGTACTTAGGGATGTGTGTATCCATTCATCCACTGGATACTGGATGGATGGACTGGTTATGGCTGAGCATATGATGAGCAGCCACAGGCCAGAAAGCGTTTCCTGCTCCATGTTGCCTGTGCCAGCCAGGAGCAGGAGCCCAGGAAGCCCCGAGGAGCTGGTGGTAGCACAGGGTGAGGAAAGCAGGCAGGGCACCATCCTGGCCTGTGGGACCAAACCTATGGCACCTCAGAGTCGGAGAAAAGAAGACTTCTCACAGGGATCCAGTGGGAACTGTGATCATTTCAACTGGAGAATCATAGGATTGCCAAGGTTGGAAGGGATGTTTCAGATCATCTCGTCCAACCATCAACCTAACACTGACAAAAACCGTCACTAAACCACATCTCTAAGTACTATATCTACCCATCTTTTAAATACCTCCAGGGCTGGTGACTCCACCACTTCCCTGGGCAGCCTGTTCCAAGACTTGACAACCCTTTCAGTGAAGAAATTTTTCCTGATATACATCCTAAACCTCCCCTGGCACAACTTGAGGCCATTTCCTCTTGTCCTATCACCTGTTTCCTGGGAGAAGAGACTGGCCCTCCCTGGCTACACCCTCCTTTCAGGAAGTTGTAGTGTGTGAGAAAGTCTCCCCTCAGCCTCCTTTTCTCCAGGCTGAACACCCCAGCTCCCTCAGCCACTCCTCACAAGACTTATTCTCCAGACCCCTCACCAGCTCCGTTACCCTTCTCTGGACCTGCCCTAGCACCTCAAGGTCTTTCTTGTTGTGAGGGGCCCAAAACTGGACACAGTACTTGAGGTGGGGCCTCACCAGTGCCCAGGACAGAGGGACAATCACTGCCCTGGTCCTGCTGCCCACACTAAGAAATTCCTGGAGTGACAGCAGGACCATAGGAAGGAGCCACCTGCAATACACAAAGTAGGGGGAGTTTTCTTTGCAAAGCTCTTTACTTCCATCACAGTTTTGTGTTACTCCTTAAAAGCATTTGACATTTTAAGTCGTTTTCAAGTAACATTCACATCTGACATTTTAGACTCTTCTGGATGATTTAGGATCTTACCACAGAGAATTATAGCATATATTAATATTATGCTTAACCCTTTAAAAGACACTTGGAAATAGAAGTCCAAGGAAGTAAACCCAAGAAATTTGGCAAATAAGATTTCATGGGAAAAGAGTACAAGCCAAAAAGGAATGAAGGAGACCAGGTACTTACAAAATGTTTAAGAAATAGCCTATTGCAGGAGAAAAAAAAAAAAAAAAGTTACAATAAAAGAAACTTGTGGCCCCATTGGGTAATTTTCAGTGACCTGGAAACAAAAAAAAAGGGAAACATTTTCACAAGTGGAAAGTAAATGTGAAAACTATTAGCAGAAAGTCAGTATGCAAGAGAAGAGAATGAATTATAATTAATGAGGGACAAAAATGCATCAAGAAAATAAATATTTAAGAATATAAAATGAAACTCCACACAGAATAAATAATAGATGATCTGGAGAAAGCTTAAGTATTCTGTACATCTCTCACTTAAAAATAAAATTTTACCAATTATTAAAGGAATTAATTTTAAAAGAGGAAGAAAGAAAATGGGAGTTCATTCCAGAGTACTGAAGGGAGCAGCCTCAGCAGTAACAGAGTTGTTCGCCTTTCCCTATGGAGCACACAGAGGAAGAGGGACATCCTAGAAGACTAAAAAGTATAACATCTGCCATTAAAAAGGAGTAATTGGGGAACTTGGGGAAATACAGACAGGTCAGTCTAACCTCAGTACCTGGAAAAAGACTGGAACAAGTGGTTAAGCGGTGGTTTATAAGCACCTGGAGGATAATAAGGTAATAAGATAAGAACCCACGTGGACCTGACAAAAAAAAAAAATCATGTCAAAACAGTCTAATTTCCTCCCCTTGGCAAGATAACTGCTCTAGAAGATAGGACATGGGCAGATGTGTTATATCTTGGCTTGATGAAGGGTTATGACAGTCCCACAGGGCAGTCTTGTCAGTGTGCTTAGGAAATACGGTCTGCAGGAAACTACCATGAGAGACAAACAGCCCTGACAACGTTCCTTGGGCAATAGCCCTGGGTGGTTCACAGGCCACTTTCAGAGGTTTCTTCAAATAGGGCTCTGCCTTGTGCTGCCTGCTGGTCAGTATTTACTTTTATGGCTTTTATGGCAGAATACAGTAAAAATTGTACAACAAATTTTGGAAACTCAGGCAGTGTCCTGACAGGTGAGATGGATCCTTGATGCCTGCTCATTGGAAATAGTGTTGATTTGTGCTCGTGCCCTTCCCAAACCTGGCAATTATCAACCCATACCTTGTTCTGATCTTCTACAGATTGGCAAAACACACCTCCTCACCCTGAAGCTCTCTGACCCCCTTCTCAGGGTCCTCTCTCTGTGGTGCCTGTGCCATTTGCAGGGCTTCATTTCAGCAGCAGCAGTGCCACCAGTCCCACAGACTTTAAAACAGCAAACAGCCAAAGTCAGGGAAAGGTCTAAGGAATATCTACCAAATTGGGAAACAGAAAGGATCACTGGTGAAATAAAATCAAAACACAACTGAATTCGTATTGAGCTACAAGAAGAAAGTTTATTTTTTCCACCATGTAGCTCACTCAAGATGAACAGTGGAGTTTAACACTAGGGAACCATTATGTGGCAACAGTCTCCAACTGGCCCATCCCCATGATAACACTCTCTTCTCCCTCCTTAGATGCTCCATCGTATTTTCTCCCTCTACTCTCCAGCAAAATTTTTCCTAGAAAAACAAGCCTGAGAAGAATCTGGAGGAGTTGTGCCTACATTCTTCCAAAAGCAGAAAGAACCACTCCTGACGCTGTTCTCCCAGAACTCCAGTAATGGAGTTGCCTCAGCCCTTGTATCCTACATCTTATGGGGGCATGTCTGTCACCTTGGGGTACCACCTCTACCTATGTTCTTTACAGTAAGCCCTTACATTTCAGTATAAAGTGTTCCCTGTCTGCTTTTGCAGATGATTAACACCTTAACACATTGCAAGCTTTGGAAATACGCCAAACGTTTTACAGTATAAAAATACAAATTGCACAACAGCTTTTAATACCATGACCTCTGGCGTGTTCTCAGCTCTCTATAGAGATCACTCACAGCCCCTCTCAATAGTTCAGAAGGGAGATAACAGACAGAAATTGGACCGGGGGGTTCTGAGACAGTAACACATGGAAGATTTTGAAGTACTCAGGAGGATAGGGTCAGAACTCAACATGATCTTGATGAATGAGAGGCATGACTCAAAATAAGTGCTATTAAATTCAACAGAGATGAATGCAAACAGCTCAGGCTGGGACTCGGGCAGGTGAGGCGATCCTTGTCATCAAAGCTGTTTTGAGAATTTTCTGTCCCTCTTCCCACCTCCAACCTGCTCATTTCCACCTCAGTGTAAGTTTATTGCCCTTTTAGGTGCGATGACCAGCTGTTTGTGGGGCTGCATCACAACACAGCTATCTGAGACAACTCGGAATAAAAATACCTCTTCGTTATTTATGAAGTGTTCTATCTAACCCAGGTCAGCTCTCTGCTCCAGCTCACAGCACAGCCCCACATGCAGCCGCATCAGTGGGGGCATGGGGGATGGGATCTGCAGGAGGGAGAAAGGAATGAGCCGCCAGGAACTCGGAAGCAGAAACTCCATTGCTGATGCTAGGTTTCATGCACATACATTTCAATGAAGGAGAAATCAGATGTACAAATGCAATATGGGGAATTGCTTGTCAGCAGCAACACAGCACCACCGGAGCTCAAACTCCACGTGAGCGGGTGGTGCGATGTCTTGGCAAAGAATCAGCAGAGGCACTGGAGCCAAAACCTAAATTTACTGTGGAATGGAGCAGCAAGAGTTGCTGAGAGATGGGAACCCATCACCTGAGTGCTGTGGCTTTTCCTGTCAATGGACTTCAACAACCATGCCGGTAGCTCAAAGGGAAACCAGATAATAAAGGTCCCATCTAGGGGAAGTCGGTAAATCAGAGAAGTTGGTAAATCTTGTCTTCTGGAAAAGAGGGGAGGCAAGACAGACATCCCACTCCCCGACAACACAAAAATACAAAGAGAGCAATAGCAACTTTCTCACTGTCTTGTGTAGAGTGAAAGAGCAAAAAATGAACAGTTGATTTTGCATAAAAAAAAGACTTTAGCAATACAGTAAAAAAAAAAAAAAAACAAACCCATCAAGAGAGAGAAGTACAGGAACAGGCAAGGGACAATTACGTTGGCACAACTGCAGGAGAGAACCACGTTAAAATATCTATTAAGGGTTGACTGCTGGCTGCGCTTCAGTTCAAGTGGCAGATTAAATGATCTCCTGAGGCTCCTTTAAGTCTTGTATCCTATGATCTGTGCAATTTTTTTAGAGTCATAGGAAGTTGTGGCCAGAAAAAAAAACCCAGAAGAAAATAATACTTTAACAATGACAACACATTTACAAGCGAGGAGACTTTATCTTGAACTCTGCTTGAAAGTCCACTTACAAAAAGCGGTAAAAATAGACGAAGTTGTAGGAACATCGAACATAATGATTAGAGGCTCGGAAAACAGCAAAGAGAAATTCATGACGTATCTAAAAGGAGATGAACTCCAGGGAACATAACATTAAGAAAACTGGAGGACAATTGGGCGTACTCAGAATCTCAACTCTGGCTTGTACTTCATTATACTTCATTGACACACATCAGATTGACAACTAATGGAGAAGACTGGGCAGAAACAGGGAGCGGTTTTTGTTTGTTTTATTGTAATTGGTTTCCACAATAGATAATTAACTGTGGAACTCATTGCTATAAGACATGTCAAAACCCAAGAAGTTATCAGGGGAGATAAAAAAGGAGAGGTGTTAACAAGAATGAGAGATTGAATGTGTATTTAGGAGGAATAAATTATTCCTGCCTGGAAATTAAATCGGCCACTAAACCCTGTGGACAGGAAAGTGGTAGTTTTGTGGGATATTATGGAACATTTGCTATTATATTTGATGTTGCAAGGGCTGGAACCCCTCTGCTGTGAGGACAGGCTGAGACAGTTGTGGAGGTTCACCCTGGAGAAGGGAAGGCTCCAGGGAGAGTTCTGAGCCCCTTCTAGTCTCTAAAGGGGCTCCAGGAAATCTGGGGAGGGGACCCATAGGACAAGACGGAAGGGTTTGACACTGAAAGAGGGGAGATTAAGATGAAATCTCAGGAAGAACTTTGCTGTGAGGGTAGTGAGAGCCTGGCCCAGGTTGCCCAGAGAAGCTGTGGCTTCCCCATCCCTGGAGGGTTCAAAACCAGGTTGGAGGGGGCTTTGAGCAACCTGATCTGGTGGGAGGTGTGCCTGCCCTGCAAGTAGTGGGACTCGGTGGTCTTTAAGGTCCATTCCAGCCCAAACCATTCTGTGATTCTATGATTATGGACATTTATTCCATATGGTGCTGTCCATCACATCTGGTAGAATGAATCCCCAGGTACATCTATGTCCTCCTAGATGTGTTTGTGTCTTCACAACCACAGCAGGAATCAAACCCCTGTACACAGGTGGCAGATATCTTGCAGCAAGCAAGTTTGGAGACATCCTGATTTTCTGTCAGGTTCTCACAGGGAGCATCTGCAGGCTGCAGGTGGACACGGGCACTTCTGAGCACCAGAAAAAAAAATCTTCAGATCTTAGTAGTATCAGTCAGGTGCTAAACTTGTGTTATATTTGGGAATTCAGCCCCTGGAGGAATATTAGGCCAGACTGGAGAGTTCCCCTGATGCTTACAGCAGCAATGAGGCTCTTGCAGATATCCCAAACTATTGGGTGCCTCGCTGAAATCCTGCATGGATGAGCAGCAAGGAACAGTGATCCCAAGACATGTTCAGGCTTGGTGCGGGAGAGCAGGGATATGGACTCACCAACAGCGCCTTCTTGAGGGACGGATAACAATGGCACTGGAGGAACTGTAGGGGAACATACTTATTGTCAATATTGCATAAAAAATAAACATAATTGCTTAACGCTTAAGTACACTGCCTACAATAAATACCTCCTCATGCCAGAACGTACACCCACCACCCTCTTCCTACCTTTGCTTTATTACCCTGAAAGCAAAGCCGAGATCAACTCCATCAAGAGGGCTCCTTTATGAATTGGTGGTTAGAATTTCATGATAGTAAGTAGCTGTGTGATGGAGAAGAAACTTCTCTATTGAATATATATCTTAGAATTGCATCCAGCAACCAGTGGGCAGGTGTCACGGGCAGAGTGATTGACTTGACTCATAAGGGAGAAGTAATGAAATATTTATTGTGGTGAAACAGAGATTTAACAAAATTAGTGGTAAATGCAACAGTGTTTTATGAGATTCGATGCCAAGGCACATTTGTGTATTTACTGCATAGAGGACAGGGTCAGGCAAACTGCCAGGGAGACCCTCCCATTGAGTCACGAGGTTCAGAAAGGACCTCCTTGCTTTCAAACTCCTTCTCAGAGAGGAGTCTGGGTGCATCTGGATCCAATCCTAGTCCCAGACTTGGTCAACGATTTATGTCTAAAGGATTAGATATGCACAATCAATCCTTTCTATTACTTAGCTAAGATTTCAAAGTTTTAGCATGCTATTAGTCACTTACCAAGAATCTCTTGCAACAAAGAATCTCTCAGCCTCAAGGAGTAGAACCTTAAGAGAGCATCCTCACCAAAAGAGAGATCCTGGCGTGTAGCCACTGCCATAGTGGAGAACTCAAAGGGCTCTGGAGCTGTCCGCTGTTGATACAGTAAGATAATTGACCTATAGCCATATTCTCGTGGGAACAAAGTCTCTAGGTCCCCACTCCAGACACTGTTTTGGCTGTGTTACCAGCCATCCCCCAAAGTCCAGGTGCAACTTATCGCAACCGACGTTTTGATGGCCAATGCCTGAGCAGGAGTCAGGGGGGAGAAGGAGGGCAAGAAACAGGGAGAGCACACTACCACAGCAGGGAAAACAATAAAATCCAAACCCTTTATCTCCAATGCATGTATTTTATTTTTATTTTAGGTCTTCTTGCCCCTCTAGCAAAGGTCATAAATTATTTAACTGCTGCAGCTCAGACTTCTCTTTTTTACTGTCTAATAAAATCTGAGAAACATAAATCTATTTTAGGTCCTTTTTTAAAATAATTGAGAGTGGTGGCAACCAAAACAGGAATTGAAGCAACAACTCAAGGCAGGATGTCAGTGAGTTGTGTGCGCACCAGGAGATTTCAGGAGAAAGAATAGAAGGAGGCGTTTTGCTTATTTATACTCAAAGATGTTTCTCTCCCTTTTAAAATTTAATAATTTATAGATTCAATGCTTGGTTTTTTTGTCTCCTAGCTGCATGCTTCCTATTAAACACATAATTCAGGTAGTTATGCCGGGCTGCTTACATTCTAGCCAAATGATGTGGAAAGAGACAGTGATAACTTTGTGGGAATGCATCAGGTTGTGCAATTCTTAAGGATGGGCTCAGATCACCCTCTGATTTCCCTGGCACTGTTTTGCCCTGAGATTTTAACTAAGCAGTGATTTCTCGGCTCCGGGCCAGCGATTGTTTGTCACTTGGAATTATTAGCATCAGCTACTGCAAAAATACAAGGAAGAAGCAAGGTCAAATAAGAAGTAGCCAAAGATAAAAAATTAGTGTGAGTCAAAAGGAGAGGACAAGCATGGGCAGAGGGGAGAGCAGGTGGTATTCAGGGGCCTGAGACAGCCCCCCCAGGTCCTATGGCTGCAGAGGACCAGCCTGCTGATGGCAGATGTACAGACAGGGGGGTTGGAACTCAATAATCTTTAAGGTCCCTTCCAACTCTAATGATTCTATGATTCTATGATTTCTGGCTGCTGGATCCCTCGTCAGGGAGAAAAGTCCCCCAGCAATGGACCAGAGCGTTGTGAGGCATGATACCCTCCTGACCATGCCCCGTACTCTTCCCCATGGTGCACTCCAGACTGGGGACACGCTGTCTAAGGGCCCTCCCTGAGATGACCTGTGGGAAATTTCTTTAAACCTTTCTGTACCTGAGCCAGGAGAAATGGCTGCACTAACCTGCTTTTACCAGCCCTGCTTCATTTCCCTGCTCTGCACAGGCTCATCTCAGAAATCTCCACCAAGAACAAGATTTGCCCTTTTAGACCTGAAATTTTCCAGTGTTCCTGCCCATCTCTTTCTTCCAGTACTGATTTCCTTCACTTAAGAGAACATAAATGATATGGGTTTAGTTTAAGCACAGAGTGATAGATATTTCTGTATATAGATTGCCTCCTTACACATGAATTGCTTCCACTTCCTCATCATTTCTAGCCAAGCCACAACAACTCCCATCAGCAGCCTCACCAGCTCCACTGCACCTCCCCACTCCTTCTGCAGCCATGGAAGGTGAACTCCGAGGTCACGGCAGGACCACTTGCCACCTTCCCCACCATCTCTCACAGCTCTATTCCAGCCGGAAACAAGGTAAAAGGATTTAAAAGGAGGAATTAAAGGTTAAGCAGGTCACAACCAACACAAAATCTGTTTTAAGGTGTCTGCTGAGAGCCTCAGGCAGAAGGGATGCAGCGTTCTGTGAGAAGCAAAGTGGAAAAAACCCTAAACTTTTACAGCATGGTAAAGGGGGCTGTACCTTCTAAAAAGAGTATAATTGAAAAATAGAAAATGTATCTGGGATGCCAGGAGCTCCAAAACTGACAGAAGGTAGCTGAGGGTGGAAGGGAAAATGTACTTTGGTGCCAAGATTATACTTTGTGTTATTTGTTGGCTTTGGTGATAAAAACTCATCTGCACCCCCCTAAATGGGCACAGAGAGACAAAGAGGTGGAGGGAGCCCAAATAACTCCCTGCCCCAGCTGCTCCCAGGTCATCACAGGAGCCACCAGCCCACCAAAGGTGCATCTCCACAAGCCCAGAAGAGCATAGGGGGACAAAGGCAAACGGGAACACAAGTTACGGACTTGGAAAGGGACACCATCTCTTCATGTCAGGGGAAGGGACACCATAGGACAGCCTCAGCCCTATGGTCCAGGTGTGTAACCCGTCATGATGAGTCAATGCCAGAGGATCAATGGACTGAGGGGGTTACTGCCTGAGGGTGTGGGACACATCATGGGATCCAGGTGAAGAGCATCTGGGGTTTGCGGCAGACAACTTATTATAGAGTGTTTAGGGAGGAAACAAAGGTAAGGAAAGAAGGCAACTAGATGATTTAGGGAGGAACAATTCTAGGAAAATAGAGGAGAGAGGGAATAAGAAAGGATGATCATGTGTAAATGGGGGGCTGGTGTGAATGCACATCTGGCCATGTCCTGCACCTGATCAGTGCTATCTGTCCTGGTTTTGTGTTAAACACCATTTCAAACTATTTTCCTAGCTGAGAGACTTTATTTTGATGGGATGGGAGGTGCACCAGATACTGGAGTGCAGCTGTGGCCTCAGTGTCTCAGATGTTCAAATGCCAGCAACTGAGGAGACTGTGTCCAGGAGCATATTCCAACTCTGGGGCCGCCAACATCAGAAGCACATAGAGCTGTTGGAGTGGGGCCAGAGGAGACCACGGAGATGCTGCAAGGACTAGAACCCCTCTGCTGTGAGGACAGGGTGGGGGCGTTGTGGGGTTCAGCCTGGAGAAGAGAAGGCTCCGGGGAGACCTTCAAGTCCCTTCCAGTCTCTAAAGGGGCTCCAGGAAAGGTGGGGAGGGACTCTGGATCAGGGAGGGGAGCCATAGGACAACGGGGAATGGTCTGACACTGGAAGAGGGGAGGTTGGGATGAAATGTGGGGAAGAACTTCTTTGGTGTGAGGATGGTGAGACCCTGGCCCAGGTTGCCCAGAGAAGCTGTGGCTGCCCCATCCCTGGAGGGGTTCAAGGGCAGGCTGGAAGAGGCTTTGAGCAACCTGGTCTGGGGCAAGGTGTCCCTGCCCAGGGCATGGGGTGAAAGAAGATGGTCTATAAGGTGTGTTCCAATCCAAAACATTCTGTGATTCTATATGTATATATGCTTTTATATATGTGTATGTGTATATATATGTACGTATGTGCTACATACATGAGTTATTGTGCATGCTCCTACTGGGAATCCATGCCGAGCCCTGCTGGTCACTGGAGCCAGATCATGGAGATGCAGCAGCATCACTTCTCCCTGCCTGTTGGCTCTGGAGCGTTTCTCCTAACATTACTGTTATTTCATGTGTAACTTTCCATGGAAGAGCTAATGAGCAGTTTATGCTCTTCATGTTCTATGACTTAGAAAGTTTTTTAACAGCTGCAGAAATGTTTCCAGTCTCAGGAAAGGCTGGTTAATGCCAAAGGGAGTGCACTAATCATATAGCAGAGTAAAAGCATCAAATCCACAAAGCAGTGGGAAGAGGATAACAGTCATTTGCCATAACTGTGTTTCATAACTGAGCTCTGTGAAAGAAGAAAAGAGGAGGAAGCCTTAGAACCCATAGGATGGAGGAATATGCAGGATTAAAGTCCTAACTGATAAAGGTTTAACCTGATAAAACATTGGGAAATAAAATATGTAGGGAGAGAGCTGAAAGGAGAGCCACTCCATCTCAATCAGAGGGAAAGACCCTGTAGGTGGCCAGGGGTCAGGGATCGCCTCATTCCCATCTGCTACAGCAGCCATGGGTGAGCAAACTTCCACTCCATTTCACCTGCTTAGTGCTGACTGAGATTGATTTCACCATTTGAACTGGATTCATTTTCACTAGCAAAAAGTTACATGTCTTGTTTGAGCTGTCTGCATTCCCCCTGTAGGGTCAGTAGAGAGAGACATGTCTACAGAGCAGCCCATCCTGCCTTAAGATTGGTGCTGAAGGCTGGGTAGGATGCCTTCCCCAGGGTCTCTTCTCTCTCTGCAGAGTGTAAAGGAGACTGGAGACCTCACCGAGCCAGCCTGACTACATTTGAGGCCACCAGCACTGCATCAGTGGACTCCCACTGTGTTCCCAATTTTGTAATCAAGAACTGAATTCCTCACCAGGATAAATTTGGTTCGTTTAGCTTGGCTGAGAGATGATGGATAATTTCTATGAGCAAGAGAATACCGTTCCTCTGGAAACGGTTCAGACAAATAAGTCTTTTTGTGCCTACAGTCTGGACTGAGTTTGGAACCCCGGGGAGCCGGGATCTCTCAGGCTGAAATCATGGAGACGCAGGAGCTGGAAAGCAAAATTCCCAGAGTCTCTGACTGCCCAATCAGGGCTAGCAATGGGCCACGGACTGTCAGATGGAAAGACCTCCTCAAAAAAGCCATCTTGACGATTCTGGAAGTTACTGCAAGATGCATTTGTGACTCCATGCACTGTATTTTAGTACCTCTTCCAAAAAGTGTGCTGGGCCTTCCTTGTCTCCATGTTTGTGCATTACACCTGACCATCAGTTCAAATCCAGCTGTTCTGTATCTAGGATCTGCCATACTTATTATATACTATTATTCCAACCTTTCCATTAACTCTAAATTTCTTCACTATGATTTTATGTTATTATTATGTTATTTAAATAACTGCTGAATAAGACCAAGAGGTAAGGAACAGAACCCCCTACAAAGAGCCATCATTCCATGATTATTCCCTGCTGACAACTGTTCTGTCAGTTAGCTGATTCTTAAACTGTGTAAGAAGTGCTCTAATGATATGATGCAGTGCTCACTTTTAAAGCAGCAGTTTTGTCAGATAAATCTTATGCCCCACAGAAGCTAAAATAACATCTATGCAGTGCTCTCTGCTCTGCAGTTTCCTCAGCAAGTGGAGCCCAGCTCCCATAGTGTGGACACATGCTGAGCCCCTCACCACCTCCCACTGCCCAGGTCCTGATGTCCTCTACACCCTCCGTGCCTACACTCAAAGCTCTGTGTCCATCTCCTGCAGAGGATGGAGGAAAACCAGCTTCAGTCCTTTACCATACCCTCCACTTTCCTCAAGAACATCGAAGACGTGGCCCAAGACTGCTCTGGAGAAGAAAAGTGCTCTCTATAGGGCAAGTCAGGGGCTAGAGAGTCTGAAAGCTTTGCAGGAGTGAAACCAATAGCTGTGAGTTGTTGCTCCTGGAGAGGTGGTTTGATCTTCTCCTGGAAGCTTTAAGCTTGGGACATTATTGCCCTCCAAGGTCTCTCAAAGGTTATCAGGAAACAGATGACAATGCTAGTCCCTGGCCTTGCAGTTTTGTATATGACTTTTCTGTTTAAAATAATTAACTTCACAAATTTCATTAACTACCAGTGACTCCTTGTGAACAGGTAAAACCATGGGAGAAAAATGAGACACAAGGAAAGGAAGTTACATTTCCTTTTCTGTCAAGGGTCACTGTTCCATTCAGTCATCACCAGTGGAGTTTTGAACTACAGACAATGAACGAGAGACTCCTTTAATGACTGCTGTGCTCATTAATCTCTCCCTCTAACACAAGTGCTAACATAAAGCCCATCAATACCAAGAGAGATCTTCATCGAGGACTTGAAATAATCCTTTATTCGAGAAAGAGAGGTTCTGGCTACAACAGCAACCATCCGAAGTACTAAAATACCTGGCAGCCCACAGCCCATTCTCAGTGGAAAACGGCACCAGGACCTTCTAACTTCCAGTGTGACTGAGGCAGAGTCCCATGTGAGACACCACTTCAGTTTTACAGAAGGATTTTCACTCTTGCCCCCAGCAAGTACCATCTGCTGCCCTCCAGGAGGTGAACACTAGGATGAACAGTTCCGGTTCCTCAGAGTACACAATGCCATGTTGGACACTGCCCCTGACCCATTGTCCAGATGCATGTATCCCACACAAACTTGCCATAATTCTCCTCACCCCTTTCTGGCCCTCTGTCCTGGAACTATTTCCCAAGAGAGTCAAATATCAGTACAAAACCTGCATCATCAACAAAGCAGAAGGGTGCAGTGAGATGCCATCCCCCAAATCTCTCTCATAGCATGGGACAGATTGGCATGGCTGTCTCCTCAAGGTACAATAATGAAGGACACTGAGGTTCATCCTGCACCTTCATCTCTTTCAGACAAGTTTGCAGAGAGAATGGAAAGGAAAAGCAAGTTGTACATCACACTGCTTGTTGGGAGGAGAAATTAGGTATGGACTGGTCTGTCCTTCCTCCCCATTCCTGATGTCAAAGCATCTCCTCCTCAGTGGCCCTTCCTTCCACAGTGCCCACGAGACCATCCTGGGACAGCCTCACTCCCCTCCAGACAACCAGCCTTTGGCTACCAACATCCAGAGACATGGCCCTGCCACACTTGGCTCCCTGCACATAAACACTCATATATCACTGATGGTGTGAGCCTGAAGAATTCCTGAAGATGTCTCTGTGTTCCTTCCCTTCTCCCCACCTGCCTACGGGGATCTTGCATGGGAGGGATCTGTTTCACCTCCAGCCCAGAGGCTCCATCTGCTGCTGCTGCAGCCACCACCTCACCAGGTCAATGCATGCACCCACACTGCTGCCAGCACCTCTCATATACCTTCTACATGCCGTTATTTCCATACTTGGTTTCAGTTTCCAGACCAATTTCAGCCCAATTGTGCCATAGCTATTCTGCTTTAAAATCTCAAATGCACGGAGGTAGGGTAAATATTTACAACTGAGAGCTTAATCAACCACCAGAGCCACAGGCAGATTGCTTCCCTGGTAGAACAAGTTTGTTCAAATATATCATCCCATGTCATTACTCTAGAACTTCCCAGAGAGTCCCGGACCCTGATTCAGGACATGTTTTCTGTACTAACCTGTCTGTACCTGCACAGTCTTTACTTCTCTGTTATCCTGCACAGCCTCTGTGCATTTCGGGAACTTCAGAACCTGCCCACCACCACTCCAACTCAATTCTTCTGGTAATAAGATCATGTAAGGTAGATTCTCTCCTCGTTCTTTGCTGCACAGAGCCTGCCCGCCTACAGAATGAATGAGGTAAATGAGTTGCCTCAGTATAAGAACAACCAGTCATTCTACAAGAGCACAGAATCAAAGGAAGTGCCCATTTTGGGGTGGGAGGTGTTTTGTTTTTTTTTTCTTTTCTTGGGGGGATTTTGTCTCCCAAAACTGAATGATCAAGCCTTTCAGCAGCAAAAGAATCAGCCCCTACAGCGGAAGAACTGTCACCCTTGGCAGAGCCTATGCAGGTCTCCTGGACCGATAGTCCTTGCACAGCCCTGGTTAAAACTCATTCTTTTCTACGTCACTGGAAGGCACAGGGAGCTCCCAACCTTCAGGCGTTCTCTGTGGCTGTCTGCCCTGGAAAGGCTGACCCTGCAATCCTGCTGTCTCCCTGCTCTGGATATTCGGAGAGATTTCAGGGGATATCTGCCTGCAGTTCAGATTTAGAAATTTTTCAGGCTTAGCAAAAGGAGCGTGTTTTGAAATCATACTTTATCTCAGAAGTCCATTCAGCTCTGGATAGGTGGATGCAAAAATCAGGACAGGAAGCAAGGGAGACTTATAAGACAGATGTGGATATTAATGAATCTTTTGTGGAAGAAGTTACCCTTCTCTACTGGCCTACAAATAGTATCAGGATGCTTTGTCTTTCAGAAAGAGCTCTTTCCAGCTGTCATGCATCCAACACAAGGGACCCCACTCCCCACCTGCTTCACCTTATCTGCACCCACTGCGTTATCTCACTCCCACTCCTAATTTTAGGAGTTGGTGAACCCCTTCCTTGACATTTTCTTGTCCAGCAACAGGAGTCTCCCCACTGACAGCCTGGATGCCTGAGAATCACTCTGGCACCTGGCTCAGGTGGTGAGGGAGCTCCTTCAGAACCAAGTGCTGGTCACCCTTGTACATGTGGACAAAACCTCAGCTGACAAGACAATTCATGATTCCCACTGTTTCTGAACATGCCATCAAGAAGAGAGTCTGTGATCTTTCTTTATGTAGACATAGATCCCCAGGCACAACGAATGAAGAGCATGGGTTCAGCAGTTGTGACTGATGCAGACCTTTGGTTCACCTGACACTTTCTCACTGCTGTTTGCCTACTGCTCGCTCTGCACAATTTCCAGAGATATAACAAGGGCTGGAATCAAAGACCCACCAGTCGCTCTTCCACCAGTACTAGTGGAGTGGCACGTCTCAGCTGCCTCATAAGCTGCACCGGGGTCTAACACCCATCCCCAGAATATAGCTTCAGGCTTTGTCCTGCTCAGATCCCAACAATGCTGTCCTTCCCTGTGTCTGTGAGGAATGCCATGCACTGCAGTGCCACATTACCCTGCTCCTCTGTGCCCTGCTGTGAGCACCAGCTCCTCAGCTCCTGCCCATCCTGGGCAATAGCACCTTCTGTTTCACAGCCACCTTCTCAGCAGCCCAGTCCTGCCCAGTAGCGTTGGGACAGTCTCACATTGCTGCTTATCAAAATTACTGGTTGTGCATTTCCATGTTTTCAGTAACCCGGTGGTAACAGAGCTGGTGACAGATTTTATGAATTAGAAAGCTAACTTCCAGCAGATGCCGTCTCCACTGCAGGCATCTGACAGCCTGGATCAGATGAATTCGCACTGGACATCTCCAGACACCTTCAGTCCCTGCCAGCATTACTGGTTTCATTCTTTACGAAGGCTGTGGGCAGCCCCACATCACAACCATTCACAACTCTCCCTTCCACCTGTCCTACTTTCAAGAAAACAAACAGTTCTTTCTATCTTTTGTATTTATTGCTTTTCACACAAAAGTAATTGAATCATAATGGTTGCATTTTCCCTGATCCATCTGTGACTTTGTTTTCTACATCCCTTTTGTCTGAATCTTTATCCTGGTTCTGCTCTAGTGGGTGCACAGAGAGGCCATGGGCAGCCGCGCTCTCCTTGCTGTTAATCCTGTGCAAGGACAGTTCATCTGTCCTTGCTATTTGGAGGTGTCTCCTCAGGGAAAGATCTGTTTCTCTAAAATACTTTTCTTGTAATTAGGAGTCACATGGCCTCATTTATCCCAGTCCTCTCTCATCTTCCCCACAGTGAAATGATAAAAAAGGCTATATTGTCTGGAAATCCAGTATTCTCAGCCACTTACATCTATCCATGTTCCCCGCTTGTTCTTTCTGTAGGTGATACTTCATTTTCCTCCCTGCTGTGGGTTTCATTAGGCTTAACAGCTGCCACCACGTGCAGTTCCTAATGGGCTGGTAACACAAAGAAAAAGTTCCATGTTCCTAAAATTAATCCGGTTCTTCTGTAAGGAAGCTTTGGTAGCCTCCCAAACTGTGAGTAGGAGCTGTAAGGTAGGGCTGGACCTGTGCAGCCCCACTGCAGTCCCCAGCTCCTCTGGCTGATGCTCCCCTCTAGCTGGACATGTAGGTTGGGTCACATCTACGTGGTCCACACATGATGCTGGGGGCGAGGGAGCACGTTGCTGATGGGGGAGCCACCCTCTGTCAAACCACACATGCTAAGGAAAATGGATGTCTTGCTGGAATAGATTTTCCATTTTCTTATTCATTAACTTTACTTTCTCTTCAATGATATAGTTGAGGCTAATTATTGGTGACAGCTAAACTTGAAATGATTTTGCAACACAGCTAATAGTAAAGAGTTGATCAGGGGTCACTGAAATAATCATATTTCCCTTAGATAAAAATATACAGGCTTTCTCGCATCTGATCCTCTCTTATCATTAGCATCGCAGCATTTTACTTACTGTTGTTGCTAATACTAAAATATTATGCATTGTCACTACCACAGAGTTGGAAATTTCTCATCTTGGAAGAGGATTTTAACCCTCCAGGTGCTGATGCATGTTTCCAGCCACAGCACTGGTTCTGCAAGGTGCTTGGAACGTTCTCCAAGAACTAGTACCAGACACACTTAAATGGCCTTCAAGTCTGTTGCTGCTTTTACTGTATGCAAGGAGCCACCAAATAGTTATAAAAAATATCTCAAAAGCACTTGAAGTTTTCTCCACATACCATCCATCTGAACATTTAACCAGTAAAAGCACTTCTCCTTTACTGAAGGAAACATAAAAAATGTCACTTGATTTTAGCTATGTCTAGACTAATGTTACTTGAGCCAGCTGTAGTCTCGGGGTAGGGGGGTGGGTCACTGCACTTCATCTGCAGCACATTGGGGTGCAACAGCAATACCCAAACCTTTAGCATCTTCTTAGTCCAGGCCCTTGCAGCACAGATATCCACTTGTGCTCCCCCACCACCAATCAGCGCACCTTGTGCAAAGGGACACATCACAGCAGGCATTCAAGCTTTGAGAATATTCACCACTCTCCAGGCTGCTGTTAGAGGGGTTCCAGAATAAGCCTATGATCAGAAGACCAAATTGCAGATGTCCCTGCCCTTCATATAAGTGATCAAGGAAGTGTAGAGCTTAGATGTTCCAATCCCTCCTCCATTGCAGGCATTAGAGAAGTGCAGGTACTCCAGCCACAGGGCTGCCCCTGCCCTTTCTGTTCTTCTTCCTCCCCTAAGATAGGGATCTTGAAAGTTTGAGATAATTTCTATGGAAAAATATTTCTTATTCCCTGGCTTGATGGGCCTTGGTCCTGACAAAACAAGCTGTCAAGGTAACTGGTACCACAATAACGAGGCACTATGGAAGCAAAATCTCCCAGTCACAAAGAAAGAGTCTGTCAGATGGGGACAAAGAGTCTGAGACTCTCTGCAGTCCAAAGGTCCTTCTCTAACCCTTCAGAAATGCTCTCTGAGAGCTGCCTGCGCTCCCTCTGCTCTCAGAGAGACGGCATAGCTGGCAGAAAACTGTTGGCCGTAAGAACGAAACCAAAATGTTACAGGCCCTGAATATGACTAATAAAGAGACAAAGAACATAGAGCTTAAGAAGTTCAAACATTTTCGTGCTCACTCACCCCACTGAAAGGCCAGTTTGTTTCAGCTGGAAATGGTGTAAGTAAAAATAACAGTCAGGAGCAGAGGCATGAAAAAAGAAATCATGAATCAAAGCTTTGATCACACACACTGTCCTGCCTGCACAGAAGCAGCGTCCCACTAATCCCTGCAGGGCATAGCTCAGCTCAGCACATAGCTGAGCATATGATTTTGTTCAGATGAATATCACCAATCTTTAGAAAAATCAGTTGTACTGCCAATGGTTTACAAATATTTGTAAATCAGGTCAACAACCCCAACTTTAAATAATCCGTCTTGGCCTGGGTTTATTTGTTTATGCAATATTTTATCAGCATGTTTGTCATGAAATAGAAAAAAATAAATATACTTCCATTTCTTTAGAGGCAGCAGGCTGCAGAATGCTGAATTTAAGAAATTCAAAACATCTTTTCAACTCTTTATTGAAGTCCTCAGAGGACCTCTCTATAGACAAAGAGAATATTAAACTGGTGCCAGTTCTTTGCTCCACTAAATTTTGATAACACCCTACGTTTGAGCCATCTGGGACATCTTCTAGAAAGCACTCCTGCTTTTATTAATGGTTCTCAAAACCTGCCACTAAAAAACATCTTCTATGGTATGACTAGCATGGCAATAGGTCTGGAGGTAAATGCAGGTTTTGGACCCTATTGGTTTCTAATATTCAGCTTTAGGAATCAGATTACATGTTTGCTCAATAGCAATAAACTTCCAGAGTTTTATAGAGTCATAAAAACACTACAACTGCTTCCATTTATGGCTTGTATATAATTTACTTGGGTAGGTTTCCTCTCTAATGGTGCAGTGCAGGTGATTTGAGTTCTATTAGCTGGAAACAGTACATCTACATTTGCAGAACTCTCATAAATAATTCTGCCCGATGGACGGCATCCCATCCAACCAACTGTGTAAGGAAGGGAAGGAGGGGCTGGCAGGGGGATAGGAGAAGGAGAGGAGGGGAGAGATGGCAGCAGTAGAAAAGAAGGCTGTTAAGATGTCACACAAATTAGGAATTCAAGGATCCTCTTTTTGCTGGTGGCATCAAAATCCCATTTTCTCAATTAATTTGTGTGATGCTTTGAGCTTGAAATGTAACCACAGTTCATGCTAGACTGCAGGCTGAACTCATTCTGAGCCTTGCAAAGGCATTCATTTGAAACGATATCTCCCAGGACACAAAGAATTCCTGAGCACTGAGATGCACTCAGCTCCCTGGAAGCTTTAGAGCAATAAATGAAATGTTAAGACTGACTTACAGCTAAATGAATTATTTGGTCTCAGGTAGAGGAACAGGAGAGCTGTATCTCAGGTTTAAGATCCTTCAGCTGTGGCAGGGACAAGGGTTGTGGGTCACTGTACAGTGAGAGAGAGGATCTATCACTCTGCAAATACCCAAGACAGAGGCAACACCATCTTTTATGTCTATATAGCACATAATGGTTAAATTACAGAGTTGGGATACTGATTGTAAGTGGAGCTGTCTTCCATTTATTTATTTATAAGGTAAAAAAAATTTAGGAAAGCTTATAAGGCAAAATATGGGTCAGGCTACAGTAATAAATGAAATGGGCAATATGAATATGGGCAGTGCACGCTGGCAGCCCAGAAAGCCAACTGTATCCTGGGTTGCATCTGAAGAAGCGTGAGCAGCAGGTCACGGGAGGGGATTCTCCCCCTCTACTCTGCACTTGTGAGACCCCACGTGGAGTACTGTGTCCAGTTCTGGAGTCCTCAACAGAGAAAGGACATCGAACTGTTGGAACAGGTCCAGTGGAGTGCCAACAAGATGATCAGAGGGATGGAATACCTCTCCTATGAGGACAGGCTGAGGGAGCTGGGACTGTTCAGCCTGGAGAAGAAAAGGCTCTGGGAAGACCTGATAGCAGCCTTCCAGTATCTGAAGGGAGCCTACAGGAGAGCTGGGGAGGGACTCTTCGTCAGCAAGTCTAGTGACAGGACGAGGGGTAATGGTTTTCAATTGGAAGAGGGGAGATTTAGATTAGATATTAGGAAGAACTTCTTTACTGTGAGGGTGGTGAGGCACTGGAACAGGTTGCCCAGGGAAGTTGTTGATGCCCCATCCCCGGAAGTGTTTAAGGCCAGGTTGGATGGGGCTTTGAGCAACCTGCTTTAGGGAGAGGTGTCCCTGCACATGGCAGGGGGGTTGGAACTTGATGATCTTTAAGGTCCCTTCCAACTCTAACCATTCTATGATTCTATGTGACTTGCCACCGTACTGGAGGGAAGTGGAGGATGGAAGGAGGTGATCATAGCTGTTGTTCAGTGATTGCATTTATTTGTTTCGTATTTACTCTACATTGTATACATGGCAAAACTGACTTGTCCTGACAGATACCTACATGATCTTTAAGATCCTTTCCAACCTAAACCATTCTGTATTTCTATAATCATGTCTACTCTTCTCATAACAGCAAAGTCTCTGTAATGGAAAAGGGATGTATTCCATATCAAAGACGGAATCAGACAAGGACTGGTGGACTTCTACCTACTTTGTTCAACCTTCTGTGCTCAGGGCTGCCAGCCTTACCTTTCCTGGATAATGAAAAAAATACCCATTTGCTAACGGCAATTGCTACGTGTTTCAAGGCCTAATTCTTTCACAGCCACCAGCACATCCCACCCCCAAAAGCAAGAGGTCATTATCTTCCTGTTCCAAACCAGCCTTGCAGTGAATGGCATTAGACTTAAAGAAACAGATAAAGTAACGTACATTGGTAACATTCTCTCTCAGCTTTATTTACCCAGATGTACTGCATAAATTTCACATTACGGCATGATGCCACATGGAACGGAAAAAACAATCAGAGAAACTGCAAAAGGAAAACCAATTCTTAACTTGGTTGCATCCAGTGCAACTAGTGCACACTACTTGGCTGAAATGTTACTGTGGAAACTCATCCGCAATAGGCATCATCGAGTGCTTATATTCAGCTCCTGTGCTGGAATAACAAAAATAAAGAAAACCATTGTAATCTGGTTTACTTCAAAAATGGGTACTAAATGAAAGTTTTTCCTTATCATCTCTCTTGTATTAAAAAGAGAACAAAAGGAACAGTCAGAAAAATAAAATCCTTCTCTGTGGTGTAGAAACCAGATATATCTCACTGGTCCTCTGAGCAAAAGGGTATCACTAGCCCAGGGAACTTCAGAAAGACCAAGAGAAGCTAGCAACAATGAATGGAGAACCAAAAAGAGTACTGGAAATACAAAAGGATAATCAAGATTTAGAGAACTAAGTGCACAGCAAGGAACTAATACAATTTTCGCAGCTGTTTTTACCATGGAAGAGGTCAAGTCGGCTCCTGCACAGTCACTCTTTCATTATAAGGGGACACATCAGAGGATCGTCCTCATATTGAAGGAGATTGTGAAGCATATCAAAAGGTATTACAACAAATCACCAAGACCAAAGGATATTCTTCCAAGAGTACCTGAGGAACTCCACTGTGAAATTGCTGAATTAATAACAGGTGTGCATGCTGAAATGTAGAAACGTCTCAATGTCAAGAAACTTGAAGGTAGTTAATGTGGTTTCAATTTTTAAAGAGGATCCTGTGTAAGGTTCAGGAAACTACAAACTGGTAGCACATCTGTACCAGGCTAATTGATAGAAATTGTAATATAAAAGAGGATCCATGGATAAATAAAGTATAATGGGGAAGAGTCCATGCAGTTCTGTAAAGGAAAATCATGCTTTACAGCCTAGTGTAGCTCTTTGAAGAAGTCAATAGACATAGGGATAAGGGAGATCCAGCTGACAGTGTATTTGCATTTCTAAAGGCGTTTTACAAAGTTGTTCACCAAAAAATCTTAGAGAAGTTAAGCTCCCACAGAACAAGAGGGGAGATCCTGACGTGAATAAATAACTGTTTAAAACATACAAAAAATTGGTCCATAATTAAATGATCAACATTCACAGGTAAGGGTGGTAGCTACTTAAACTAGCTTAATGAATTAAATTAGTGGAAAAAAAAATGTTAGAAATTATTATGACAATAAAAGACAGAGTGCTGCTGTGACAGAAAGCATATCCCCAATGCAAGCACCCCCTGACTACATTGTACCCTTCTGATCTCCAACTCAAAAAGGAGACACCAGAACTTGAAAAAAACAGAAAAGGGCAGCAGATGTGAGGAAAGGTTCAAAGTGATTTATCTTCATGGAACAGCCAGACACTACAAGTCTTCATCACAGTTGTCTGGATGGGGGAAGGTGAAGGTGGGGTAGGTAACTACAAAAGCATGAGATGAAGGAAATGGACAGCTAGGGAATAATTGTGATTGTTCATATTCTCTTCCATAGCCAGTTCCACTCAGGTATCAGATAACAAGTTTGAAACAAACAAAAAGGAGGAGGTTCTCCACATAATGCAGGGTACTCTGGGACATCTGCCACAGGTAATCATGCGTGATGGAAAACCTACGTGTGTCCAAAATGAGACTGGGCAGGTTCAGGCTCTACTGAGGGCTCAGAAATACTAAGGTACCACCTTGGTGTCAGTAGTTCTAGAGCCACGGGTCAGCGGAGCCTTGCTCCACTGTTATACCCAACCTTTAGCACTCATCGAACCCCACGAGGAAAGAGAGCACTCACAGTCAGACCATTCTGACCTACTCAGGTCCTTGAAGAAGGTGGTTATCAGCAGCAAATGATGCTCTTCAGACAAGATTTACCTGTTGTCACTGTCAAAATTGTCAGGAAGGAACCAAGCATAGAAACCCAGTAGACAGTTACCGATTTGCTGTCTTTTGTGGGTCCAGGTTTTAAGCATAATACCTGTTATGCTAGGAGCTGGGGAGTTTAAACAGTGCTGTACACAGCAGGGGAGGAAGGTCTCTGCTGCATAAATGTGGAGAAACACTGAGGGAAATGTCTTGCAGCAGCCTCATTTATCTCACTTTCTGCAACAGTCATGTAATACAAAGATGTGAGGATCTCCAGCAGGTCCTTTACAGACAGGTTGCTTGACATAAAAATCTGCTTGGAGACAAAACCTCCAAGTGGATACCAGTTTAACAACACCCTGTAAACTCTCTTTAATGCTTCCTATAATATGGGGTAGAAAAAGCTTTAGATAAGACATTTGAGTCAACTTTATTTACGATGCTCTCGTCCCCTTTGAGGCAAAATTACCCATACCAGCAGTGAGTCCATAGAAAATAAACAGTTCCATCACACCCAAGGAATGATCTCCATCAGCTATGATGGACTAACCTTTATTGTTTGAATCCTCTGCTTTAGAACTTCTTTGGTTGCCTGCCAAGTTCATGAAGGAGTAATCGTCTCTTGATTCATAACCTGGCTCCTGAGAGTATATCCTTTCCTCCTCACTTCCTCTGAAGCACTAGAGGCTGAGCAGTGAGACACATGCAACCAAGTATATTTAGCAGTAAACCTGCTCCAAGATTGCACTTAGAGTAGCATTAAAAACTTCCATTTCAGAGTTTAGCATTTCTTGCTTTCAGGTCCAGGGTGAATATCTTTGCTATGGAGTTTGTTGGAATCTCTCTTGGGACTTTAACTCTGGGCATTTTTCTGTGGTTTTATCTCCTCTTCATCTGTAGGGTATAGTACAGATCATAAGAAATAGCTCACAGGAGCTGCCCAGCTCCAGAGGGGACCCAGGACTTAAGTCCATCCTGTCATCTGCACTGATGTCTTTCTGGAGTCCAATCTAACTGTAGCTTTTATTTTCTTGCTTTACAGTATTGCAATGTTACATGGTTCATGAAGGGATACACAACAGGAACATGGCGAGGAGTCTTCTCACCCAATGCAGAGCTGTCTGAGACAACAGGAATTGGCCCATTGAATCACTCTCCTTCCAGCCAAAACTCTGTCAGTACCATGGACAGATCAGTGGAAGCTCTTGTTCTGAGTTATGTGACCATTAAAGACATACTAGTACCTGCTGATCATTTTATCCCTTTAACTCCTACCAGAATTCTTAATGAGGAAGAATTTCTAAATCAAGAGATTAATATGCAATGCAGACTGCATATTAAAGCCCTGCAAACGATATTGGTAATCTTGCCTAGGATTTCCCTGTTGAAACTGAGACATTTCTGGCAATTGTTGCCTCCAAACCAGACCTGGAGTATCTTATTTCATTTGTAAGTATCCCAGCACAATGAAGTATGAACAAGTCAAAAATTTCAGCAGGTGTAGAGGACAAGTCAGGCACCTGTGACAACCTCTGTACATGACAAACCCCCAGAGTGGCCCATTAGCTTTGCCATCACTGCATCAGCCATGACTGAAGGTGACATGGGAACCATTGCCAAGGAGTACAACCCTTTGTGCTACCCACTGTACCAGTACTCAGCACAGAAATTATCTCTTTCCAACTCAGCATACAGAATTTCAATGGGATTTACTAAGCACAGTGATAAAAAGACTTGTGTGTGATCTTCAGACAGATAAACAAAGGATTAGTTGGTTGTTTTACATCTTACAAGGCAACGGTGGGAGTAATGTTGAAATAGTGCATTTAGTCAAGTGAAAAATTGAAGATAGTACAGTGAACAGCAACGCAATTATTTGAAGGCTGGAAAATGAGATTTTATGAAACACTGAAGGAGTTCAATACATTCTGACTATCAAAAAAAAAATAGACAAGACTGAGAAATGACTTGCTATATGGTGTGTAAACAGCCTCTGAAGGAAGGAAATTAAAGTATGCTCTACAAAGTACCGGATGAAATGACCATCAGCTGGAAAGTAAAGTTGCACAAATTCAAACTGGAAATAAAAGTATTAACGATTGGGAGAGTCTCCTGATGGGCCAGAAGTGCAGACTCCACCTCATCAAATACAATCTGGGTGATTTCTGGATGATGCTTTGGTCAAACACCAGTTATCAGGTTCATTTTACAGCTAACTGAGAAGAAAAGAAAAAAAAAAGCCTTTAAAAGGGAGGTTTGTTTTGAATGAAATATTGCAGAATCACATGAACCTCAAATGCAGAAATGCTTTGGATGTGGCTGATGGAAGTAAACTTTGTAGCATTCTTGTTGCAGATAACTTTTTTTCACTTGGTTGAATTATCCAAAAATATTTTTCACTATTCAGTTCAACGTAACTGATTTTTCTGGGTTTTTTTCACTGTCTTATGGAGGCTGACAAATGCGCTCTGTGCAGCACAGTTTGTAGGGGAGAATGAGGAGTCACACTCCATCACTCTAAGCAGCAATCGTACTGTAAAAGAGAGGTGTAGCTTTCTAAGTGGGTCAAAAGCAACTCTTGGGGAAGTAAATATTTCTTCGAGCCAAAAATATTTTCTCCTGTCAGAGATTTTGACCTTGTGACATTGAGCTGAGATTTGTGTACCCTCACTCACCGGCATATCTACAGTCAGATGCTTAATGCTGAGGTGTTCATCCCGGGACTCTTACAATTGGCAGAAGATAGAAACCTAGAAGGTGCTTCACTCCTTTCCAAAACAGTCACTCTGGAAAATCTCGGGAGCTGTCCTGTGAAGGTGTTTACAACTCTCTCTGTAATGGTACTCATTTTATTGCCGAAACATGGCAAACTACCTCATGTTTACATAAAATGGAGCAAGGGCATGTGGTCTCCAAAGACAGAATTTAAGTGGAATTCGCTAAATCCACTTGTGAAAAGAATCTGTGGAGACCACGTCAAGACAAAGCTGATTTGTAGATGTTTAAAGCCAGAGGTATCTGCCCTCTGGCTCACTCACCCAGCTTCCAGTTTCTGCCAAAATCAGGCCGTAGGGTTCCTTGGCATTTTTTGCTTGCTTATTTTTACAAAAGTATGGGGTTCAACTGTGAAAGTGAATCCAAAATTAGTTGCCTAACTCTCAGCTATTCGCCTTGGGCCACCTTATCATATGTGGAGAGAAGCAGGTATGTTAAGGGTAAGAGAATCAAAACTGAGTTTGATATCTGTTTTAGAATGAGAGGAACCCTGCCTTAAACGCCACTGACTACCACCTACCTCTCTGCTGCCTGTAACACCTCCAGTGAGATGAAGACTGTGCAGGTGGGAACTTCTGCATAGGCAAAAGTAATAACCACACAGCTGGAAATAACATGACTTGCTCTGGAAACATAGATAGCTAATAGTATCTAAGTGCTCAAGAAAGACATGCCAGAGAACAAAAACATAAATTAAAAATTAGTTGACATTTTTTATTATTTTTACTTGAATACTTAGGTGTGCATCACTTGCCCCTTGATAAAATGAAGGCATTTGTACCAGTTCACCCCTCAGATGTATTGTGAAGATATATTCATTAAATTTTGTAAAGAAAAAAGATTCCACAGTGAAGCACAAGAGAAAAAAAAACAGTAAGAAATTAATAATTCTGTATTCAGTGTGGTATGCTGTAAATAATGCATTGAGCCGCACACCAAACGATGAGACTAAATGAAATATTGAAGAGTTGCTCTTTCAGTGAGAAAGTCTATTCTGCACACTGGATGAGGCAGGGATTCTGTCTAAAGAGAAGTGATCACATATTTAAGACTATATTACAATGCACACACACAAGAAGACTAAATGAAGATTTTTCAGATATCCTTAAATCTGACGCTTCCTAATTTTTGAGTGCTTGCCTTTGAGACCTTGAAAATGGTTCAGTAAAATCATATTGGTGTTTTTGTTTGGGTTTTTTTTTTCTTTCTGTTTTTTTTCCTGTTTTGTTTAAATTTTTTGAGTAGGCGTCAGACACTTGTTTTACAGACAGTAGCAGAGACGTAATCCCTTGCTGGGACCTGAAGAACAGATCAAAAGCTTGACTGAACTGGGGAGTATATAACATCAGACAAGAAAGTGATGTAGGTTGGACAGAAAAGTGATCTTATTTATTGTATTACCTATAGACATTTCTGTTCACCCAAGTCCAAACAGAGGCTTGAAAGCCACCAGAATCATAGTGCAGAACCACCCCAATTCTTAATCACACATACTTCCTCTCTAATTATATATATATATAAACCTGTTTCCAACAGTACACAAGGCCTGACATGCCATAAGACTAAATTTTTTTTCCTCTGTAGTTCTGTAGGCACTAGGGTTTCATTATATGCTCATTTTTACAACAAGTGCCAGACAAAGGCTTGTTTGAGATTGTAGAACGAACACATTAGGCAGGCTCAGTATTAATCTGAATGTAATTTATATGAATAAACAGCCAGGGAACTACACATTCTTCTGCCTTCACCTTCCAAGGTGATAAATGCTCTTACATGCTTCAGAGATTGCTCTTCATTTTTTAAGATAAATAAACGTTTACAAAGAAACATCCGTTTTACATGAAAAACTCTATTTTTCCTTTAACTTTTGTCATTATTGTATTTTCACTTCAACTTTGCATTAAGCCCCTGCTTTCCCATACCATGGCACATTACTCATCCTCCCACACATCTCATGTGCAGTCAGAAAAGCAAGAAACCTCTTCCTTCTGCATTCTTCCTTGTTCTCCTTTGTGTGCTTTCTATTTCCCAGTTCTTACCCCATTCTTCATTCCTTTCTTCCTTCACATTCTTCTCATCCTCTGCAGTCACAATGCAAGCTCACAGTGACAATGCTCGGACAAATATCCATTGTCTTCTGGCTGCCACTTGATCCCACTTGGAAACCTCTGTGACATAGCAGCACTGGTGTCAGGACCCTTGGCTGCATCCAAGATGTCTGAAGAGATCCTGTTGTTAAAGACAAAGAAAGAAGAGTGTTCTTCCTCTTGAGCCTTAAGAGGCCTTAGGTGTGCATAGGTGTCGTGCCCTTACTTTCCCAGCTACTCTGCCATCTCACCTATCTCACCTTTCTTGCTGAGCTGTAAGGTCTGTGCCTCTACTGCTGGCTTTCCACTCATTGGCATCTCTCTAGACTGTGATTGGCTTTGCTATTCAAAACAGAAGTGCCTTCACAGGGTATTACTCCAGTAGGATGACTTGAAATCAGGCTCTAGGGTGTACCTGGAGACACTGAGCCACAGTCCACAGAGGAGGCAGCAAAAGCCATCGGATGGATGCTACCCACCACCTCTTCCAATTTCAGAGACATGGGGCCAGAAGGTCAACATTAACACAATCAGTTTGCTGCTTCTTGTATTTTGTTCCTCATCCCAGATTCCCCAAACATCCACATACTGGTTAATCTCAACTTTATGCTGTCTTTTCACCTTCAGGGATGTCTGTGCATGTCCCTTCTGTACCACCACAGAGGCACGGGCTCTGTCACCCATTACAGAAACACAGCTCTGCAGGGCCTCGTCATCCTTGAAGCAATGTGTAGGGAAAGATGGTTTAGTGGTTGGGATATTAGCACAATA
Organism: Thinocorus orbignyianus; assembly: GCA_013400375.1. Lineage (NCBI taxonomy): Eukaryota > Metazoa > Chordata > Aves > Ciconiiformes > Thinocoridae > Thinocorus > Thinocorus orbignyianus. The sequence continues at coordinate 456,594 of VXBW01007587.1, forward strand.
TTCAGCAGCCTGAGTGCTTCTCCACATCAAAATATTTCCTATAACCTTGGACAAAGAGTCCAAGTTCAAGTAAGATTCATTGAAAGAATCTTATCTTTCCCAGAGACCATAAAGGAGTGTGAGCAAACAGTCTGACAGAACTGCTGAGCTGCTGAATTGGTAAAATGAGGTAAAAGGAACATAACCCCTGATATTACTGTGTCTCAGTTTCCCATCCCATGGAAACAAGTTTTATAGCTCTGTTACGGTGGAGCAGTGGAAGTTCAGCTGTGAGATTCCCTGCTCCTGTATACAACAGGCCAGACCAAGATAGATGATCCACACTGAAACACATAACCATTAATTTAAAAATAAAAATATCACATATTCATTATTTTCCTATCATGTTTCTTTTCCACTACACTTAGAAATGAAAGAAGAACTAATGTGCCTTTAGTTACTGTGTTTGTCTGTTTTCCAATCATAACTCACGTCTTGCTTCAACAAACAGGAGAACAAACATATTTGCTTTTGATAAATTAAAATGGTTTGGTGCATTTATTTATTACATTCCTTCCCTTCTTATTTTTCCCCCCTCTTACATAGTGTTTTCCTTCCAGTGATTCTCTTTGCTTGCTCCACTCCAATGGCCACATACTCAGTCTAATCCTGGTGTCTGTTAACCCTCAGCAGTGTCAGAGTAACTCTCCTCCAGTGGACTCAGACTGAGATCATAATCTAGTGTTTAGCAGCTAAAAATGAGCAAGACTTTATAATGACAAGCACAGCTAGCAGGAGGAATGAGAACCTGTGATGAACCAAAGGGAGACAGGAAGAAATATTTCCACCTGCAATGTCCCGACAGGCTGGACCTACCAGGGACTTGAGGACATCAATCATCCAGCAGCTGATCCAGCCTCCAAGCCCCTCAGTGCAAAACCAGCCATCAAAGGATCTGAGCAAGAATCCCATGTCACACAGAGCAGATTGGGACAGAAGCATATGGCACAGGCAGGGTCCAAGCCTCATCTGAGTGACACTTCGCGCAAGAGAGGAGCTGGATCCCCAGCAATCAGTGGTTTGTTTGTGAGAGGCAGAAGAGCTTGGGGTGATCAAATCCATGTGGAAAGGGCATTTATTAGACATTTTATGCTGGATAGAGATGATGATCTGGATTGTGGGTGTGTGGGAGCACCCAGCCAAACCAGTTTCAGAGCACACTAGGTGAGATGTAGGGGTCTGACATTCGACTCAGCTTCATCTCTGTCTTGCCTTGTCTATGTAGAGAGAACCTGGGAGGGGGGGGAAGGGGGTGTCTGCAAAAACGACTCAGCTCGGAGTTATCTCAAGATTGCATTACAATAAGAACTCAAACCGGATGGAGCCTTAGCAAAAGGAATGCCCTGAGTCTCATCCCACCACTATTCCCCTGACTCTGAGTGCCAGACATCACAAAATTAGCAACAGAAACTTAGGAGCCATTGTACCACCAGAGATAAATATTCCAGATAGGGTAATCCACTCAGGCATAATCCTGTCCCCCACCAAATCAGGAAATATAAACCGTAAGGTTTGGGGAGACAAATGGGGAATCCTCCAAGGATACAGTTGGCCTGTAGGAGACTCGTCCCCACCTTGTCCAGGACGCTGTACAGGGTGACCTCCCAGGGACTGAGTGACCCTACCTGAGAGAGAGGGTCAGTGATTAAGAAACATACAGACAGTATATGGCATGGTATTAAAGTCATGATTGGTGCACTCTCTTAAGATATTAATATCTAGCACGCTTGTGGTTTGTGTTGTTACTTTTCGGGATCACTTGTAGGTTGCAATAGTGTATTTCGCTAATTGTTTTGAAATTGCAATAGTGTGTTCGACATTGTACCCATAGAACCTGCAATAGTGGCATACTGGACCTGTGAGCAAAGTCCAAATAAATCCCTAGTTTGAACCTCTCAGTGTAGTCCCTTTTCCCTTTTTGTCACAGTGGGTGCTCAGGAAGGGATTAATTTCTCCTTATTTAAACTGTCGATCAGGAAGATATCTACAGGTAAATTAGTCTATTCACTGCCCTGAGATCCAAGGAGGGAAACGGGCATTTTCAGGATGTGAGCCGACTGTTTCAGATGTCTCTTTTAGGTTGAGCTCCAAAGCTCCAACCATGTCTCCACTGGCCAGAGTGACGCCCTGGGAGACATCTGTACTTAGTGGGGTGACTCCCACACTGGGGTCCCAACGCAAAGGCAACTGGCAGGAACTGTGGGGCCTTCTAATCAAGTAGGTGAGCCAACGTGATTTCCCTCCTGTTAAAGACAAACATAAGATGAAGTCTGGATTGAGAGTCTGTTGCGAGTCCCACTGTAATTGTTCCACCAAGTCTAGAGCAATGGTGTATAGAAAAACCACCAGCTCCAGAAGTGTAAGACAGAAAGCTGGACACCCTTCCCTGGCACATATTTCCGTGTTAGACTGTTCTTTTTGCATCAGGGAGTTAACATTTATTAACTGGGTGTAATTCCAGAACCATTTTTTCAGTAAGATTAATCATGCAGAGCAAGATGAAAGTACAGTCTTCTCCTGTAGCTGGCATTTGCACTGACTGCAACTGGTGATGAAAATAAAGTGAATTATTTACAGGAGAGTAAGGAAATACAGGAAGAAGATGTCAGAAGACCACGTGTTTAAGAGTGATTACTTTCTATCTGCTATGGACAGAGTCCTGAGCCTGTCTTGCCTCAGCGCAGGTCTTCAGCAATCAAGCCTGATACTGAAGAGTTGTCTTGCAGGGGTAGTAATGAAAGTAGATACTCCTCAGAACTACAAAACCAAGGTGTAGCAACCCCTGGCCTAGTGGCTAGACCCAAGCATGAGGCTGGATGCAGGCAGGCTGAACTTGTGAAGGTATTGTATTGATAACCCTTAGAAATTAAAAGCTGTTGACCAAATGCCTGAAGGAAAGGTATCCAGACATCCCAACAAGGGGTCTAGATTCTGTACTTATTTTCCTGATGTTTGTGAACTCTTAAGAGGCAGCATCAAGGTCACTTTCCAGGATGGTCAAAAGCCCAGGTACAGTAAAGAAAAACCTATTTGAGACAACATCCCGAAAGTGATACAGGTATGAGGAACACATGCTATTACAGCAGAAAGCCAGAGGGTAGCATTAAAGCAGGCTGCAGTTTGCTCCTGGAGTCCTGGCAAACTCAGGAGAAGGCTGTGCTCTTCTGGGCAAGGAAACCTAATAGCTCCTCCTTGCAGCAGAAAAATTTCACGAGCTGAAATGCCTTTGGAAGAGAATTGATTGTGAAGCCATAGGAAGCACCACAGAGGGAGGAAATTGCCAAGTGCACCCCAGTGATATCAGCGCATGTTCCTGCAGCTCTGGTACCACACTGCAAGGCTGAGACAGCCAGGGAGTTACCACACAGAGAGGGGTTCCGAGCAGAAACGCTGGCTGAAGACATATGAATGCTGCAGTGAATACACACATGGAAAGATGCAAAGAGTACACTGACAGGCAGCATGAGGAGATTTTGTGGCCCACAAACTGTCAGACTACCCTGCGTAAAGCATCCAAGCAGACTTGTCCACTCGCAGGAGCAGGACTTGTGTAGGTCAGCCCCGGATCTGGGAGCTGGTACCTGAAGGACACTCAGTGGTGACTGCATTCAAAGCTGACGAGCTGCAACAGGGATGGAGTAAGTCCGACGTGCAGGCCGAGAATGTGCTGCCCTAAACCGCACTCGATTTTTCCCATTGGATGATGCTCACTTCTTTGGTGGATATATCAATATTTTGGGGTGGTATATCAGCCACAGCAAATTCTGTCATTGTTTTCTCTGGTCTGAGATGGCACTTTTGCACCAACAAAACTTTGTACTGTGGAATTACTACTGACACAGTCATTAGGACACTTGTCCAGACTAGGAAGGCTGCAAGGTCAAATCTTGCTACAACTTTGGTCACTGACCTGGAACTCAGAAGAATTGAACTCAGACAGGTCTTGGAAGCAGAAACAGAACAACTCAGCCCAAAGTGGGGCTCAGCATAAGATGCTGCTCCCTGATACCACAAACCAAGAGAAGTAGTTGGGGCAGAAAGCAAAGAGTGGGGCAGAAAACAGTGGGGCAGAAAGCAAAAAGACATTTAGGAAGGTAAAGTGACTGGAAGTTCTCCCTTCCTGCCAGCTCTGGATGCGTCTTTGAAGAGGACAAGTGGAAGATACCAACAGGGGCTGAGGGTTTGGCCAGGAGAGACCCTGCCCACCAGGGCTGCTGTACAGCAGAGGAACCATCAGCATCACCCGGCAGTTAGGAGACCCCAGAAAGGATTTGCAAGAGAGAGATACAGGACTGATCATCCTGCAAAGAAAAATCTTAAGTGCATGCCATCAGGGGAAAGAGCAGAGTTTGATGGAGGAGGAAAAAGTCTCTGTATGCATGATAATACCATTAACTACAGCACCCACAGTTGTATCATTAGCTACAGCTCTCACTACAACAGTTCTCTGCTGGGGACAAGGCCAGGGGAACACTCCTCTCAGCAAATTGAGGAAGAACAGACATTATTTTCCAGGAACCACCATCATCTTACCGAACACCAGTGAGACCCCCACTACCGATCATCAACTTAGGCAGGATAGAAAAAACTTTTTTTTTTTTTAATGAAAAAGAGAAAAATAAATCGCAATGGCAACAAACACACTCCCATCTCTAACATATGATTACACTTCAAATGTAATTACGAATATTTCCAGAGCGTGCAGATGTATTTAGTCTCACAAAGCAGAGCTAATTTATTCATAAGCAGATCTGCAAGGCTGCCCAGGCAGAATCCACTCTATATTCAAGGGGATTATTAAATTGGTGGGTGTGAAGGTTTTCTTTGCAAGAGTCTCCAGTGCATAGATACAGCAGGCAGCCAAATGAGAGAAAGACAGGAACGACAGGCAAGACAGGCAGGCAAGAGGGCCTATTTGCATGATGAAAAAACTGTCACAGTGACAGCCCCACACTGGCAGCATTTCAGGAGAGAGAATGGTTGCATGGTGCTATAAGGTAAACATCTCTAGACACAGGGAAGCAGCCCTGCAGGGACTGATACCTTGGCAGCATACATCTATGCTCTCAGTTGGGCTGTAGGCTCTAATTTGTAGGATGTCTGGCAGGTGTTCCTGCTGGAGCCCCTCCGGTATCTCTGGAAGCCACCCAAGAACATAAAACTGGTGAAGAGTCAGCATCTCCAGGCAAGCTGGTGCTGTCTCCCCTGTGCTGCTTGAACTCCCTGCAGGAAAGAGAGTTGAGAGGTGATAAAGAGCTTTTTTAAATGCACCTCAGCAGTTCCTGACCCTGCGCATATTCCTAATCTGCTCCAGTCATCGGTAAATTCAGGTGACTCGGCTGATTTTGCATTGGGGCAGAATAATGGAAATGTCTGAAGGTGCAGGGGAAATAAATGTAGAGGGGTTGACTGTGCCCTGCTGACTCTGTTTGCTGGGTCAGGGTCAACTGCAAGGTGTTCTGTCTTCCAGTTTGTGGTTGCTGCATCCCTGCCAAGCCCCAGTGACAGATCTGCACTGATCTGGGCACAGCAGCAGCCAGTGGTGACAGGAGCTATGGGACCTTGCCAAGGCAAAACATGACCTCCACAGTCCCAGATGGCTTCTTCAGAGGGGCTTCTGTCCCGCCAAATTCAAACATTGAGCTATGCTGGAACAGGAGTCTTATCTTTTCTTGCTTATATAGATGAACAGAAGAAAAATCAGTACTTTTTTCTTTGCCCTTTCATTTTCCCCTTTTTTCCACTCACAGCTTCTTGAAACTTTCTCAAGTTTGTAATAGTGACAGAGCTGAAAAAGAAAAGTGAATTTGTCACAGTGTCACTTTCACGAATTGGAAACATTTGTAAAGTTACAAAGTAGAAAAGGGGAGAAAAGGAAAAAAATCACACTTCATATTCTTCATGAAAGGGAGGAAGAAAAAACCTCAAATCAATGTGGCATGTGTTGAAAATATATCTTGTCAAAACAAGTGGCAGAGTGGAAAAACGGATCTAGCCCAAATTTCTCAAGGGAGAAACGACATCTCTATTTCTGCTTTCTCATTTCTCAGACTCTCTGGCCACTCAGAGTGACAGTCCCTCTATGTGCTGCCCATACCCCTGGACTAGGTAGCAGGAAGCAAAATCAAGATCTGCCCATGACTGCAAAGTTGCAGTGAAACCAGGGAGATCTGCAGCACAGAAACATGACTTTCTGACAGCCCAGGAAGACAGAGGAAAGGCTTTATTTGAATGTGATGTAAGAGGCATTCTGGGACTGTCATCTTTTGATGAAATATTGCCAAAAGTTCATGCCCAGGGGACATAACACTTGGAGCCATGAGAGGCAAAAGAGCTGTCTTTGATGTGTTTGAGATGAAGAACCCATAAGGCAGCAAGGCTGGGCAAAGGGCCACCAAGCAAGGAAAAAAGGAAAGAGATGTCATGTTAAGTGGTTGTTTTTTTCTTGCAGTAAACACAAGGCAGCAGTTTTTTACTCCCCGAGAGCCTCTGCAAATGTGGAGTGCTGCCACAACAAGCCATGCTGGACAGGCAGCAGCACTGGAGTAACAGCAGTGCTGCAGCTGCCAATGCTGGCTGTGTTAGGACTTCCCTGAACAGGAGTCTGGCCACAGCCCGGTTCTGAGTGAGGCTATCCCTTTAGAAATAACACGTTGGAAAGTTCTTGGAAACAGAACATCTTTTCAAGAGCAGAAACCAAAGGTCAAACTCCCCAGGGCCCCATATAGACTATCAGAGCAAAACAAGGGTAGGAGGTCACCTTGGAAAGTGCACACAGGTGTGGAAGCAAGACTGGAAGATGGGTGCAAGTGCAGCACAGCATTGTCCATGGCTGGTTCATCAGGCATGCTGGTATTTCAGTGTTTCCTCATCTCTACACAATTAAGCTCTCTTGCTTTAAATCTCTTTTATTCCCTCGCTGGAGAGTTAAATGGCCTTGACCACATGGCTTTGCAATTTGTGGGGGACCCCAAAAGACAGTGCTTTTTCATGTTGAACACCAGAGTGGGTATGAGCCTTCCTGAGAGTCTCTCATGGTGCTGGTGTGCTCAAACGGGAGGCCATCCCACTTCTCCTCAGCTCTCCCAGCATCACCTGAGGATATCCGTGCTCAGCTCATCTGCCATAGAGCCCTGAATTAGCCACACGTTTACTTTGCCAAGCAACTGAATGTAAGTTCCTGGGGAAAACTCTGATATCTCTGAAGTAATTAGACTAATTAGAACAGTGATTATTTGCATGGTCTCCACTTTGGCTGAACACTGGAACTAAGTCTATGTCTTAATTTGCCCTCCCCAAGTAACACAGGAAGGCAGCCTAGAAAAATGCAGCCTCTTTCAGACTGGCAAAGTCACTCCCTGGTAAAAATCATACATGCTTTGAGGTGAAGCCTCCCGTTAGACTGGGAGCACTGGAAGCATGAGGATTTTCTGGTTCAAGTGTACAGTGAGCACAGGGCAGGGTCAGCTACATCTTCCAGGCAGGTCTTGGTGGGTTTTTATTGCTAGCAATGGAGAATTCGCTGTCAAGAGAACAAGCTCCCTGAGATTGTCAGGAGCGGGGAAAGAAGCAGAGGAAAAGGAAGAACTGGGCAGAGAAGCAGCTGTGCAAAGCACTGGGATGTGACAGGCACAGGACACTGACACCAGGCATCCTTACACTAAAAGGACAAGAGAAACTATTTCCAAGTCTCTCATTTCTGCAGGAAATGCCAGTGCTGTGGAGTGCGCTGGGTCCCCTTTGCCATCTGCTTTTCAGGAATGTTGAGAGGAGCACCCAAATGCACACAAAAGTGAATTTTTGAAATCACCTGCCAGAATACTAATGAGGCTGTATATTCAGCTGCATCCAAAAGAGGTACCTCTGCTGGAAGCATTTGTGCAGCCACCCAGTCAGGAGAAAGCCACCACCAGGAAGCTTATCTGGCCAGCCACAGCTCACTGAGGTAGCTCAGAGTGGCAAGTGTTTCCAAGAACTTCTGGTGGCTGATAAATAGCAGTTAGAGGAGGTGATAAATTTGTGGAATAATTGTCACCAGCGGACACATCTGAAGGATGTGCCACCTCTTTCCCTACATTCCAAGAGGAGGAAAGGCAGCTATGGTTTTCATATCTATTATTCATACACTTTATTCAGCTTCATGCGTTGAAATGGCTAAAGCTTGGCCTGCACTTTGAAAAAGCTGTTTGGCTTTTAGGGCTCAAGTTTTCAGGAATGACTTAGGATTTCAGAAATGACTACAGTTAAACAGGGAACATGCAAAACTGTCTGTTTTGTAGAGATATGGGTTGGCTTCTGCCAAGCCTTGGCTCTGTCAAGGTATATCCAACTGAGCCCTGAGGCATGCAAGTCTCCAGTCACATTTGAAAATTTAGTTTGTTTGGTTTTTGGTGGTTTGTTGTTTTTTTTCTTCATTACAGTTTGGCCATAGTCTCTACCAATCCACTCTGATTCTACCTAGAATTACAGTAGGGAAACTGTGCACCCTCATGTCCTGCACATGGTGCTTGTGGTCTGTAAAGGAGTTACTCAACTGATTGCACACTCTTTTGTTATTGAAATATTACCTTTTGGGCTGCTTTCTTGCTATGCAGGGAAGTACAACAGCCATAAACGAGCAGCATTCGCTGATGCTTACTGCATCCTACTGCACTACTACTGGCATCAGAGAAGCATCCAAAATCCTGCAGTTATGTCTCCTTTAAGCTTACAAGATGTGTGCTCTGTGAGCCAATCCCAACTGCAAAAATATCTGGATCTTTTCAGCAAAGTGAGGAGAAAAATTAATGAGTTCACTTGCAGCTCTCAGCCTTGAAATAATTGTGTATGACACAATTATTGTAGACCCCACCTTGCACAGGTCTGACTCCCAGGAAGAAGGCAGCAATAATATTACTTTTCAATTTGATCTTGACTGCCATTAATTGATTTCAGAGCTCCAGTCCCTCACCCTGCTTGAGCTGCTAAATAACCCAGTCGAGCTCTGACTGCTGGTTACTGATGACCTGGTGGGGATAATTGCATTAATATGGCAGTCAGACTCTGAAAGGACGTAGCACAACTTCAGAAATGTTTTAAAACTTTCTGAGTGCCAGGCATTGGAGCCCAAACTAAAAGCAAGTCCATGATCTATGTCCACTTTTCTTGAAGTTTGGCAAAATCTATTTTAAGCAAAGTAAGTTGTTGGACTGGAGTCTAAGCTGTCCCAAGGTGACGAGCGAGGGAAGGCCAGAGAGAAATAACCAGGATCCTCAGGTCTGCTCTTTTTTTTGTGTTTGGGGATGCTCAGAGGCCTGGATGCCAGGGTTCCTTCGTTTCAACCATCTGGTGCATCATCTACAGGGAAATGAGCTGTGAGAAAGGGCAGGAAATCAGCTGTGGCCAAGACTTCCACAGCTACGACTTCAGGGCATCATGTAACATACATCTAGGGAGCTCACTATTCCCAACACCATGTAACACACTCAAGAGAAACTCAAAGACCACAAAGTGGTTGTGTCCAGTAGGAAAAGAAAGGGTAGGCCAAAGGTATTTCCAACATCTTAATCCCAGATGCAGAAAACCAAACAGACGGGCAAACAAAAAATAACAAGGTTCCCCATCAGTCACAGAGGAAAACTATTTCCTAACTGATGAACAAAACCTTGATCATGCAAGCCAGACCCATCACAGCCACCTGCAAGATTCCTCAGTTTCCTAGGAGCACAGGTACACTATGGCTGTTTCCAGCCTTTGTTTTTGCTCATTTCCAATGCTCCAGCTCCAGTAGTGAATATTTCCTATTTGTTAGAATAAAAGGAGCTCTTAACCTCTCCTTCATATCTCTCTCAGTGCAGCAGAAGTAGAGTGCAGCATCCTCAGCTGGGTTTTACAAATGGGAAAAGTAAGACAGGTCAGATGGATGTGACCTGTCCCAGAGAAGTGGAAGGCTCAAGAACAGAGCTCATGTTTCTTATATTCTAAGGACTCAGCTTGAAGGATAAAAGCTTAACCTTTGTTAGAAAAAGACAATCTACGTGCCCAGAAATTTCTGAGTTTCTGCTCTCAAGGGGGACTTTCATTTTTACAAAGCAGCTATCATCCTCAAAATGGACATAACCACACTGCACTTGTAAGCTCACTCTAGTTTTAACAGGAACCTCCAGTTGTTTCCACAAACCCTTGCACACATTTACACATATTGTTTACACTACACACCCCCCATGCAGTGTAAAACCACTGAGCTGACACAGGTACCAGAAGCTGGTAGGTTTCTCAGATGAGTAAATTCACTTCTGCAGAGCTCCCTGATGCAACTAAACATCTTAAGGTATTTCTTGTTTATTAAGGCTTTTATCAATAAGGCTTGTGAAGGATTATTAACAGAAAGCAATTAAGCTCTTGAGAGACCTAGTTACTACTTTTCTTAACTTCCATGATATACACATAAGAGTGCTTGACAGCAGCAAAAAGGGTAGGACCTGGATACAAGAGAGAAATATTTTCTATGAAAGGACACACATTTCTGTTAAGAAAATAAAAATAATGTACCTAATAGTTATTTATTTGATATTTTGGAATAGAAGCACAGTGATGTTTTGGCATCAAGCATATCTATGACACCAGTGAATTTGCCAGTGGTTTGTTTGGTATGGGGTGGGGGGATGACAGCCTCAGCACTGTAGGTGCTCCATGGCACATATAAGTTGTGGACATAGTTTACAAATATGTATACAGGATGGCTTAGGCATAAGAGTAACATGTTTGAGAGACAGAAAAGAAGCTGTTTCCAGACAAGACTGCTGTTCTCTGTGCTTTAAAAATGGAATCTGTTAGGTTTTTCGTAATCTTCCAGGAGACAATCACCAAGAAACTACACATGCCTTATATCTAACATTTGCCATTTACCTTTAAAAATTCCAAGGTATTTGACTCTACCCATCTGGTGGTGCAAAACCTAGACTGCTTTTAGTCCGCAACTGAGCTGATTTACAGCTAAGATATATTTCCAGTTCAGGTAGAAAATGCCCACCAGCCCAGCTGAGCTTGACACAAGGGCACTTTGATTGGTGTGCTGCACACAAGGTACTCACTACTGTCTTGGTCATGGCCACCAGCATCAAGAGCTGACCTTGGTCATTTTCGTGACAGCAGAAAACATTATGTCACTACAGCCTTACACCCGTTGCAGACTCCCAACACCAGTCATATCCCTCTAATTACACTGCAGATGGCCTGTGCACTGAATCTGCTGTCCGGTTTCCACTGATGTGGGGAACTGCCAGAGAAACAAGATATCTCTTCAGAGCAAGCATTAGGGGATCATTTTCCTCTAGGGAAAAAAAAAAAAAAAAAGAAAAAAAAAAAGTGGATTCAGCTTTCCCTGGGCAGTTGAAAACACATCAGATTCCAGTGGGATCAACAAGAAAGAGCTCTGGAGAAGCACAAAATTACTAGATACATTGGTATATAGAGCCTTCACCAAGAGGCCCGAGACTGGTCAACAACAGGGGCAAGCCAACCTCCAGAATACTGCCTTTCAAACCCAATCCTTAAGATAAGTCCCTCATCTTTCTTCATAGAGACCTACAACTGCATCCTGGACAGCCACATGCCATAGTGGCATAGCCCTTCAGGAACCCCTGGGCAAATACACGCAGAATTACAATCAGCTCTGCCACATGTGCCCACCATTGATGTTCCATCCCTGCACTTCCCTGGCCGAGGGAAGAGATGACAAAGGGAGAGACTGAGATTTATCCAAGAGAGGCTATTGGGCATAACAGCATTCCTGGACAGTTGACTGTGCAACCAGGCTGGGAAGACAGACTGAGGACACACAGTGTCTAAAAAGCATTTATGCCTTCAAGAGTCTGTCAAACACCACAGGCTGTCTCTGGGATAAAGCTTTTGGGCAGGTACCTTTTAGGAGTTGCAGACTACTACCTGGGAAAGCAGGTCCATCTACAAAGCCCCAGCAACTGCCTGAGGGGTTAAGTAGGCTGCTTCCTGCAATGGGGTCTACGCTCCAGGGAGGAAAGCTATGTTGGGTTTCTATCTGGAAGAAATTCTCAGCAGCTTCACAGGAGATGACTTAATTTCTTTCACACACAAATCTACCTGGGGTTCCCTATGGCAGTGTCCTGGATAGCCCCTCAGGAACACAGCTAATTTTATGCCAGCAAAAACCAATGCAGACAGCTGGCTCATAAGCAGTATGGTCAGTTTGGAGTTTACATCTCTACGCTTAGAAACAAAGCTGTAAACCAGAAGTACTTTGGAAGCACGGAAGGCGAGTGCTTCATCCCCCAGGATGTGAAAAAAACTTAAGAAACAATCTCTGAGGAGTTCCCAGTATACAAGAGGGACATCAGTTCCCTCTCAGATGAGGCAAATAGATTTGTGCTGCTGCCCTGCAATCATCCTAGACACTCAGCTAGCATGGGGGCTTCTTCCCACCAGAGACTAAGCACTTCTGGTTTCTGCCTGGGGGGACTCCCAGGTGGCTAAATGCAATTGGAGCTTTCTCCTGAAGGAGGTTTGGTATCTGGGTTCTCTACTGAGGAGAACTCCTAGCTGCTACCTCAGATGGGTGCTACTTTCAGCAGAGGTTCACCAAACGCAGCAGGTAACTGGGGGTGCCCCAGGCAGATCCCAGAGGACAAAACTCCTGCCCTGAAGAGGCAAAACAGCCTGGGCAAGTACCTGGTAGGTGTTTCAGGCAGCTCCAACAAGCAGCAAATTCACTCAGGCCCTCCTGTGGCATGAGGATGAGCCAACCCTGGAGCCCAGAAGGACTTTTGTTCCTTGGCACCTCCCACCGCAGCCACCCCCAACGGCACTGGGGTCCATGCTGCTGCATGCAGCAGGAGACCATGCTCTTTGAGAAGATGCTAGCTGGTAAGTGCCAGTGTTTTCTGACCTGCTTGCTTCCCTATGGGAAGCTAAGGAGGCACCCATGCACCCTGTCCTGCTGTCTGGAGGTGAATCCTCCTCCACTGACCTAGCAGGCTGTGCCTGTGCAGGTCAGGCACCATCTCTGTCCCTGAGGTGAACAGACAGGTCCACCAGAGGGGTAAGTAGGCCTCTTTGGTATCTGCGTAAGAAGTGTTGAGCATTTCACAGAGTGGAGAAAGTGCATCTTCACATAGTAGCCTGCTAATTAGAAGCTTTAATCTCAAATTAGAGGTAAGAGGCAATAAGATTACACAGACAAGCATAAATGACGGAAGACTGAACAAAGGTCAGAAAAAGATCAAGCAGAAGACAGTGGGTCGATATGATGAACGTTTTAGGTGCTTTATATTAGTTCAGAAGGTACAAAGAATAAAAAGAAGGAACTCAGGAGTCTGAAGTCATGCACGAAAAATGTGATTTAATTTTGGAAAGCCACTTTTTTGAAAGTCACACAGATGGGAAAAAGCTTTAGTACTGTCACAAGACTGTATAGGAAGCCCAGAAGGTAGAAAAGTGCAGGAAAACTTACAGCCTCTAGTGATGATAAATGCAGAAGTGAGTGAGGCCTTCATGAAGCCCCACATTACACCTGTGTACTCTCCTGTCAGAAATATCAGGGGTACAAAGTTCTCTGCCCCCTACATACTGCAGGCACCACATGGAAACCCTCAAAGCACTCAAGCTGGTGATTTCAGCAATCTTAAAATACCCTGGAAAAAGTATGCAGCAGGGTATACATTTTCCAGAAGTTCTTGTAATGTGAAAGAAATAACTGCATAGAGATGTAGAAAAGCCACTGGAAGGAAACTGTGACAGTGTTTGATCCTCACTAATAAGGAAATTGGGAGAGAACTTGACTAAAAGTGTGATCAAGAAATGACAGTAGTTAATGATCCTTAGAAGAGCAAGGAAGGAAGAAACAAAGCTAAAGACTCCGAGTTTTAAGGAAACAGACTTCAAGAATTTCAGAGAGCTGATTAGTGTTCTTAATAAAAGCAGCTGAACAGAATGGAAAGCTCAGGAGGACTAATAGCTCCTTAACTCAACTGAGAGCAGGGGTGTAAGTTCAGTTTATCCCTAGGAAGAAATACCAGAAAAGAACCAGGAATGACCAGAGAAAAAAAAGTTAAAGGAGGTGATATTGCTGAGGAAGGTATCATCGAACAGAACAGACTACCAGAGAGATCAAGACCCAAATAATCTAAAAAGGGACATAAGGAGTCAGAAAGAGTCATACTGAAAGCACTTCAAAAATGAGAGTCAGACCTTGGAAAGCTTGTTCATCAATGGGGAGTGATAGCTCCTTTTAGCAAAACGATTAATTGTGATCACTTACAGTGACGTTAGTTATCTTACAAAGGCATTAGATTGTTCATAAATGCTCTCAAATCATACTGGCCTAGAAAAACCCACTCTGCTTCAGCCAGTTCTCAGAGGGCTGTAATCTTAAAACAGTTTTGTGGTTTTCTTTGAAGGTAAGATGGGGTAGTTTTCAGAAGGATGAGACACAGGAGACACAGTATCTCTTTAGTATCTGTTTTTAAACAGGGAGGAAAGACGAATCAGAGAATTACATACTTAGGCTGTCCTAGAAAAATGCAGATCCAAGCACAAATGCTTACAATTTTTGAAACCCCAGAAGACGACAAGGAGGTAAAAACAGCCAACAGATTTGTAAGGAACAAATTATGCCAAACTAATGCAATTTCCACCTATGAGAGAGTAACAGGCTCTGCAGAGCAGGGAGAAGTGATAGAGATCATGTATCTTGGTTTTGCGAAGACTTCTGTCACAGGCACATGTGACATCCTAGTCAGAAAGTTGAGCAAATACAGGCTAGATGAAAGCTCTGTTAAAAAGTTTAAATGCTGCACTCAGGGGGCAGTTATCAACAGTTCACTATTAGTCTGAAACAATGATTCAGATGGGATTTTGTGGACACCTGTCGTGGTTTGGCCTCTGTGGCAACAAAGAGCCACGTGGCAGCCTGCTCGCTCTGATTTTCCCATGGCAGTGGGAGAGGATTGNCCTCCCTTGGATCTGTGATAGTGGTCGCAACCATTACAAATTATATCATAGTTTCATGTCTGTCTGGCTCTTTGTGTTTCATCCTTATCACAGGGTAGTGAATTACTGTGTGCTCATTTAGTAAGTCTCTGTTGAGTTTTTCAGACTTACTTGTCCTCTAATCCTAATTAGCATCTTGTCTGTACAGTTTGTCTGTAGAAGATAACTTTTAAGAGACCTCTTTGACTAATGTTTTACCAAAACTTCAGTACAGGTAAATAGTCTCACTAATGCTCTGAATAGACTTTTAGCTTTTTTTCCAGGTTTTGCATTCCCTGCTCTGAATCTGTAGCTCCATATTGTTGGATGAGCTCCAGTCTTTTCAAGCTCTACTCCTGGTACTCCTGTCATTATTTCTAGAAACTACAGAGCTTCACCTCCTCATCAGTCATTCACTCTCTCTCCTGTGGCTGGTTATCATTTAATGTGCTATAGGAGTCTTAGAATAACACTAGCTCTTTTAGAAGAAAAGAGAAGTATAAGAATGTATAGAGTATAGCACTGCTACAAAAGCCATAGAAGAAAGGGAGGTAGTCACAAGGGCTCATGAATAGACACCAAAGGTCAGAGAGAAAATCTGGGGGCTTCGTCTGAGTGGTGCAGGCTTCAGTGGAGACACCTAAATCTGAGCTGAAAAAAACACATTAGTGAAGCTTGGGAACCAGTTGCTTCATCCCAATATCAGCACCTGTAAGACTTGATGAGTTGTTCCATGTAGGTACTGATGTCTCTCTACTCGCTTTAAAGGGAGTCCAGAGTGAGCTGTTCATAGTCAGTCATCAGTGCTTGGTTAGCTTCAAGATGCCAAGAGTCCTACAGTAAGATGTATAATGTTATGGTGGATCTCCTGTGCTTCTGTCTTAGGACCCAGTTCATAAATGTTTCTTAGGAGAACTCAGAGATGAGAATAGCATATCCAGTGTCCTTTAGATTTTTCTAATAGGAAGGGATATATATATTTTTTTTATTTTTTTTTTTTTCCCCAAAAAAACCCCTTACTTATAAGATATCCCAGCTGCTTACTATGGGGTTTGCCAAAGTAACTGCTAGTAACCAGAGCCAGACACTTAGTCTTGTGCTAAAGGCCTTGGAACCAGATCCCCAGATGATCTGATCCTCCTCCCTCCCACCCCCCCCAGGGTGATCTAAGCGTAAGAAATGCTTCCTTCTACACTAGTCTTTTTCCTCCCAGGAGTGTCTGCTAGATGGGATCAGGTCTTTCAGATGGTCCACATGGCACCCACAGTGGTTTGGTGAATGCTCTTTTCCCCTTTTCATGTTGAAAACATCTTCTTCAGGGTTGCTGAAGGGGAAAGTCATTTGTTTTAAGAAACTGTGAGCCAAAAATAGGAATAAAATTATTTTTCTCTAGGATGTTTTGAAGATCACAAGGCAAGGAAAGGAGCTGGCCCTCCTGCTACTGCCTCTTGAAATTGCTCAGCTGTGCTACTGGTGAGAAAAGGCTGGAGTCTCTGCTCCACTTTCTTCTTTGTGATCAGAGTATCTTTTGAGACTTAGGACAAATGATGCTGCCAGGAAATATTCTTCTGTTCAGCATCAGGACACTGCTGTTCCACACAGGAGAACAGAGCTCTCTGTTATTGGTCTGGGGGAATAACTGATTTTTCAGTTTGACAGCAAAATTGAAAAATCAAGTGGAAAAAAGGTTTTGCTTGGATCATACTGGAATATTATTTTTCTTGCTAAATCAAAAAACATTGTTCCATTCAGCATGAAATATTTCATACAATCCCAAATGAAATGTTTTATTTTGTGCACTTGTCAGAAAAGTAAAGAAAGTAAAGGGACAGATTCACATACATTGTGTCAAGCCCAAGGACTGCAGCCATTACTGTTGGGAGATCCTGTTCTAGCTTTGAAATGTTTTACCTCCCAGGAGGACAAAGCTATCACCCACAATTATACTTGAGATCTGGTAATGTTCATTAACCTGTTCTGCAGTACTGAGCGTAAATGATGAACATCTGAGTATAAAGAAAATGGCCCCATTCCTCACTGTTTGCCGGTTTTAAATGTCCTCAGGACACCATTCCAGCTATTGGGATAAGCTGGCATGTTAGCAAAGAGCTTAAAATTAAAATGTATATGTATTTTAGAATTTTGATTTAAGCACACGAACATTAACAAATTGATAAGGGAGGAGGGTATCTATAATAATTTCCTTTTTTTTTCCTAATTTCTTTATTTAACCAGTTTCTTCCATAATAAGCAGAGGCATCATCTTGCTTAGTGAAATTCTGAACCTCTGTAATGTAAAATACCTTAAAGTGTTTAGAAAGAAGATAATATCCTGTCTTCCAGTATGAACTTTACTCCTAGCTGGGAATTCCAAAAGCAAGAAGGAGGGGAAAGAAGTATCTTTTCTTAATCATAACTAGCAAGGCAGTAAATTTATATTCAAGCCAGTTGAACAAATGCAAGGGGAAGTTTTGTTAAAGACAGATAGTTACAGTGTGCTCAATATTGCCCCAGTTGACTAAAAAGAAATATTCAATGAAGGACAGTAACAGCTAGGAATATGAGGCCAAAGGTGCTGGAATACAGACAAAAGAAAACTGAAAATCTGAGAAGCCGTTAGAAGTACCCTAACAAATACCGGTGTACATTGCTGTGCTTCCAAGATGGAAAAGCCTGAAATATTTCTCTGTGCCAGAAGGTGGGAGATGTTATTCCATATACACAGGAAATGAGTAATTATGAATGTAACTACTATCTTCAGTTCCTAATTCACAATTTGAGAGTAATAGAGATGTCCTTAACAAAAAAAACCCAACCAACCAAAAAAAAAAATTAAAAAAAGAACAAAGATTCCACAAAATAGCAGCACAGTCTCAGTGGGAAGAGACAGACCAGTGTAGAGGAGTCCTGGAATGTTAAATAAGAATAACATGTCTTTCCACGGGAAGATGGACAGCTTATTTGTGACTGCTGGTACACTGCCTGCATCAGGCAACAGCAGTGTCCCTCAGACATCATACTTGAGGATTTTGTGTGTTTGCCTGATCCAACATCACAAACAGCAGCTCCAAACCCTCCTCTGCTTTGATGACCTCACACATTGGATGTCCACTGCCAGCCAACAGTGCCAGGAATATAGCTCCAAGGCAGGAAAGGACAGGGTGTCCTCTGCAAGTCCTGATCATGGACTTAGAGACTAACACAAGCTGGACAGTTCCTTCTAACTCTAACTGTTCTAGGATTCTATGACTTTAGCATAGAATGGGACTGCCCTGGAAGAAGTTTGTAGGACTCTGCTTTTCCCACCACAACCCAGAGAAGCAGTTATACAAGACATTGCTGCTGGAGCCTAGGAGTGTCATCTCCTGTGTAAGCAATGCATAAACATTATTTAGGGTGGACAGGGAACTCATTTGCAAAGTGTTTTTTTGTCAGTCTGCCCTGTGCAGGCAGTGCCAATAGCACACTGAGAAAGGAATTTGTTACTGAACAGCTCACAGAACTGAACTTCCCACAGGCATGGATGGAGTCATAAATATAAGCCAGTTCAGCAACTCAGTAGGGACCCATCACAGATGTGAGCTGCAATATCAGACATATTCCCTGCCTGCTGGCACGTCAGTCCTTTGCACTAAGCCCAGGTCAGAGGACAGATATAAATACATGTTACTGCCTAATGGGGATATCAAGGACCTTCTCCACCTGCTGGTAGAAATAATTCTCCATACATAGCTGGTCTTTAGGGACAGTGTTTGGGCTCAGAAGAAGAGAGAGAAAGCGTTTGCTTCACTGGGCTGCATTAAAAAAAAAAAAAAAAAAAAAAAAAAGAGTGGGTCACAGTATTGATGGAAGATGCTTCTTTTGGAAAACTGCCCTGTGATTGAGAGTACACTGCAAGGGGAGGGAAAAACTCCTCATCAATAACGCAATGAGCTTTTTCTCTATCAGCCATGATGAAGCCTCAAGATCCAGTGAAAAGCACAGGCTGTCTCACAATTTCAGACTAATACACAAACCGTAAGGATAAGCCAACATATGGACCTTGCATTCTGCCATGGTTTAGCAGGGCTTAATTGGATCATCCATTTTTGCAATATTAACATATCAGGGCTGCTGCTAATCCCTAGGGAAGTCCTGTATGTTGCAGATTAAAGCACTTTTTACAATCTGCATGATATGGTTGGCTAAACAATATTAAGAAACTAAGTCTCCAAACACTTAACTGCTAATTTAATGCAATTTCACAAATTCTGATGCTTTCTGTGGGTGCTGTTGAGATGCATGAACCCACAAGTAAATTCATCAGGATAATCTGCCCAAAAGAATCTAAATGTACCAGGAGATGCCTTACTTTAGTTTAAAATACTGCTTCTTTACTGCAGTTAGAAGTGCATTATTGAGATTTATTCTAACAGAAATAAAAAAAATCTTTGACGTATTGGTCTCTTTCTCAAAGAGCACATACGCTGTTCACAACAGACTGCATTTACAGGGTTGCTTCTGGATTCTAACCAACGACTACATTATTCAGTTTCTTGGATCTACATGCTCAGCACAATCAATCCTTTATTTAAAACCTGATGTCTGGATCCACATTCTTCCAAATTCAGATGTGTGGGTCTGAATCCTGTGGATATTATCTGTTCATTGTCAGACAACAGCAAAAGGTCAGAAGAGGCTCCAGTGTATGACAGACTGGACAAGTCATCAGAATCAGACACTGTTAATAGGCCAGGCTTGATGAAAGTGTTGGAAGGAAAGGGGATGAAATGTTCTATGTGAAATCTTAAAAAAACAAACAAACAAAAAAAAAACCCCCAAACCCCCAGATTATAAAAGAAAGTTAACAATAAAAGGGGTTTAAAATTGTACAGGAAGGAAGGAGATCAATGAGCTGGCCACTGAGGAGAATTCAATACTCTCAGAATTTAATTCTAATTACTATAGATTTGTGGCACTAACAAGTCATCTCTCCTCCATCTCAAAATGTATCTTCGCTACAGATAATTACACTATGATAATTGTAAAGATTCCTCCTATTATTAACTCATGTGGGTCTCTGCAGGGAGAACAGGTGGATAGATAGTAAGCTAATATCATGGGCATACTACATTAAATATGTGGAGAAATAAGTCAGAAGATAATGCAGTTTGGTATCACAGATACCCAACAGCCTTGTGTTTGATTGCCTTTAGTATTTTAGACATTTAAATCACCATATGAATCTTTCTCAAGTCAACATGGCACTAATAAATAAACGGATTCAATATCCTTGGCTAATCACTGCATTGTCTGAGCAGAGCAGAAGAGCAATACTTTAATAACCAAAAAAAACCACCACCAAAAAAAAAACCACCAAAAAAAAAAACCCCAGTGAAAATGGATGGAGAACAGTATAGAGAACAGTCTCATGCTACTTTGTAAATCCATGGTGTGTTCACTTCTTAAATATTGTCTGCAATCCTGATTTCCCTGTCTCAGAAAGACACTTGTAAAACTAGCAAGAAAACAGAGAAGAGGCCAACAGAGATGATGAAAGGTACCAAATGATATCTGTGTAAGAAAGAGGTAAATAGATCACGAATTTCCAGCTTAGAAGAGAGGTGACAGTTGTTTGTCCTTTCTTCCATGAAACATCCTGTAACTATCAGATGACAGGCTCAAAACAAGCAGAAAGAAGAGTATCTCCATACAGAGTGCAAATTGTGGAATTCACCACAGGTTGTTTTCAGTGTTGGAAAATAACATGTTCAAAAGGGTTTGGAGAGTTTAATGGAAGAAAAAGAAAGAGCAGCCAGTCTATCCAGGCGAAAGCAGTCCTGAGAACAAGCAGCAGGCACACAACCTTGCGTGTGGTGGATTTCCTGGGACCAGACAATACTACATGGACTTTGTTTGCAATCCAGGTAGCTCAAAAGGTTTCTGGAGTGAGAGCAAGACTGAAAGAAAGAAAGAAAACAGAGGGAAGGAAGATTTGTTAAAAAATGCTTTCACTTCTGTCCTGTCTATCTCTGGAGTTCTCTGATTTAAAAATGCTCATTGTTTCCCTTTGAGGGTTTTTTCATTTGCTCTCAAGTTTACAAGATTTTTGGTGTTTGGAGCTTGCTTGCTTGAAGGGGAAGATTCAGACAGACCTACTTGAAAACTCTGGTTCACTGGTGTACTATAACACATACACACTACATTTTTCAATACCAAGCTTCTTACCTCTCTTTCACTGAACATCCACAAGGGATGACCCAAATCAATAGATCAATCACATTTTAGAGTAGTATCTTTGGAGCTTTAAAAATTAACTCCAGGAGAATCTGGCAAGCGTCTTCACTATTCATTGTAGCCCAGAGCTCTGTGTCCATGCAGGAGGACAGACATCTCCCATGGCACCTCTGGGGTCTCTTCCCTGCAGCAATGATGGATCATGTTCAGAACAAGCACCACTTCTCCTGAAAGGCCTTCATCTGTCAGGGGCATCGATCTCCTGCAGCTTTTTGATTTACTTGTTTAATCTAATTGAGCTGTTGGAGACAGGACCTCGGCGAGTCTGTCTGTGTCCACTCCAGTATTTCCCCTCCAGGCATGTAACTTCCCAGCACCTGGTGGGCTGTGCGCTGCTGAGGCAGCATCACTGACTTTAAGTAATAAGAAGCTGCATTATTAATCTGGCCTGCCAAGCAGGGAGACAAAGAGTTTTCTAATACCGCAAACTGAAACCTCCTTGAAAACACACTGTAACTTGTGGAGTTCAAGAAGTCTGCTTTTCATTGTTACAGAATAACCCCAACCAAGCCCTTGTTCACCAGGCCCCTGGGAAACACTGCTAGCAGGAGACAGCAGAATTGGAAACCAGTGAAAGAAGTGATTTATTCACATATGGGGCCGCGGTCTTAGTTATTTCAGAAACTGAAGCAAGTGAGTCCAGTTAGTACCAGCAAATGAGAGTGGAAGTGTTCACAGTCATTGTAGGAGGTTCCTAGTGTAGTGTTCTGTGATTCTGCATAATGTCAGGTAAGATAAGAACACACCTGTCTCTGTAAAAAGAGACTGACCGGGCTTATACATTCACTGGAAATTGCAGCTTCCTCATTGAGCTGGGTGCATTTCAATTGGTATCTTCTTTATCTTCTGAGTCCTCCTGGATGGATCCTGGGTGGTGCATGTGATTTTATAGC
Organism: Thinocorus orbignyianus; assembly: GCA_013400375.1. Classification (NCBI taxonomy): domain Eukaryota; kingdom Metazoa; phylum Chordata; class Aves; order Ciconiiformes; family Thinocoridae; genus Thinocorus; species Thinocorus orbignyianus. Next base: position 478,784 of record VXBW01007587.1, read on the forward strand.
ATTTCAATTAAATTCTCATAAAAAGCAGAAGCTGGAGAATGTCAGGATCTTCAGGATCTTCCACCTTTTTGCCATGCTGCACTCAGAAAACCTCAGGCATGCTGTAAAATGTTCTGCTCATCCCAACCTTAACATACTGTAACTAGCACTGTGTCCCACCCCCTGCTTTGAGAATGATGGCTCCTGTTCTTCTCCAGCTCTTGCAGGCCTCATACCCTTTTATACCCATGTCTGCTTTATTCTTCTTCCATCCAAGGGGCAGTATCTCCCTGGAATGGCTTTTCCTGTATCATTCCTGTATCATTCCTGTATCCTGGATAAATCTTTTCTGTTCTGCTTCCTGAGAAGGCTTGGCTACTGAGCAAACAGAAGAGGAAAGTGAATTCCCCTGTTTATCAGCCAGTGGGTAAATTCCAGCTGTACCTTGTAAACAGGCAAAGAAGGTCAGGTAGCATGGGAGAAATGCATGCGGTCCTTGTAAAAGCAGAAAGGTTCATTACAAGCTTTCAGATGAATTCTCTACATTGCACAAGCCAGAAGCAGTCTCCCAGTATCCAAGGACAGTCCAACTTAAAATATTTTGCAAAACCAGATTCTTCACCACAGCCTGTAGTGCTGCCATAATTTTGAAGGGAGCTGTGTCCCATGTCTGAGGATGAAAACCTCTTATTCCTAGATGCAGAGCTCTGGATCTGTAGTATTACATATAACTTCAGGATGGATTTTGACCTTATAATGCCCATAATTCTTCAAGCTCCAAATCATAGGCTCTTATTTAACATGTTATGGCTTGGGAAATCTGAATCTGGGCCATATTGCACTGATGAGCTGGAGCCCAGAATGACATCTTATATGTTTGGACCTCATCATGCCCATCCTGGGCTCCATGGGCTGAGGTGTTCCACTGTTTACTGTTAAGCACAGCTACCTCTTTGCATCCTTCAAGTAGCCAGTGGTCTGTTCTGGTCTGCAGAGCTCAGCAGGGCAGTGCTACACACCAGGCACTTTCCTTCCCCAGGGAACTTGTGCTTATGTATCCTGGGCAATGACAGCAGACAAGACAGTCCCCCAGCTGTCCTCTTGCAGCCAGCTCCAAATCCTGTCTCCCACAGCAGCATCAGGCATTAAATCCGCCTTCCGTGCTAGAAGGAGGGAAGCATCACGCAAAGGAGCTGGAACAGTTTGGGGTGATTAAAGTTATTACTGGGCCGCTCATAAGAGCATAGGGACCTACCAGCTGGCAAATGTTGGATTAGGAGGTCTCAGAGTTACCCGCTCCATGCCAAGAACCTCTCAGGCCATACGCCAACAGGACTTGGGAAGAGAAAGATTAATTGAAAGCAGGCTTGTGCAGTAAGTTAAAGTGAAAAATCACTCTCTAAATGAGGAAAGATCCCGGGGACTATACAGAGTGATTATAGAAACTGGTGCTTAGCCTTTAATTCAACAGACTCCGGATTTTCTCTTTATTTGTAAGGCTAAAGCTAGCCCTCCCCTCACCCTGAACACAGACAGTAAATTAAAGCTGCCAGAACCCCTCAAAGCTGGGAGCAGCCCAGCTAACCCTCTGGTGTGCTAGCCAGAGGTTAGCTCATGGGGACATCACAGCTGTTCACAGAGTGATGGAAGCAAGAAAATACAGTTATTTCTGTCATCATGTTTGAAGGTGTCTGAGAATTTTCTGGGGTTAGGAAACTGGGCCAGAAATATCACAAGCACTGTCATTGGCATGGGTTGAATTTGAAATAGAAATGTTGAAGAAAGTGGTAGAGCTGGGAAGTAGGGAGATCTACGGTAGGGATTTTGGGGTCCATGTGGTCTCACTTCCAAGCTGTGTGCTGTTCTGTACTCACTAGGAGTCAGTTGTTTTGCTTCAGATTGCTAAATAGGATATAATTGTCCAGTCTACACTTTTCCTGGAGACTGCCACACTTTTTGGGTGTTTTGGGAGGATAGGGAGACAGTTCATGGAAGAATACAGTGCCATTGTGGCACTGCGTTTCCATGGCTGAAGTTCAGTGTGCTGCAGTGTGCAATTTTGGCGTAGATGCATTAAGTAGCACATGGCTGGCTGGAATAAGTTGCTGTCTTTAAATTGGCATCCACAGGTTCCTCACTGCTGGGAACGCAGGTCCCGTCTTGATATTCAGAGTGCTCATGAAAGACAGAAAAGGAAGCCCAGATCCCTATGAAATCGCTGCAGTCTGTTTCAGTGAAGCAGGACTCAGGAGTTGAGTGGTGGGAAAGGAAGATGAATACTCTGACAGATACACCCAGCTCTGTAGTCGGAGAGCTTCAGCAGGGCACCGGAGGAGAAGCACACCCAAGCTTTTCAACCAGCATGTATCCTTTATCATTGTCAACCCACATCAGGGATGAACGCAGATCCCAAAGGTCCTGGAAATCTTCCCTGTTGCGGGGGCCTGCCTGAGAGGATTTGGATTAGCTTACAGCAATGAAGGGTCTCTTCATTTCCAAGAAAACTGACTTTTTTTGCACTCAGGCGAAGGGTACTCAGGTGAGCTCAGTCTCTGCCATGCAGAGAATGCAGCAAAGCCCCCTGTTTGAGGACATGGTCGAGGCCTAATGCCACAAACCTTTGGCAGACCCTCTTTCCACTACAGGTGGTAGCATCAAATCCATGATACTAGACATCCCCATTGGCTTTATCCCCATCTCCCTCACAATGTCTCAACTGCAACTCGGGGCTCATTGCAACCTTCCCTTCCCCACAGTCCTTGTCTGTGGCTCCATGCGGGAGCTGGTTATGCAGATCTTGGGCAGCCAACAGCACTGGGTGTTGGGAACCTGCAATTCTTTACTCCTGCACAGATTCCCAGCAGGGGTGTTCACATTCAGGCAATTGCATGAAGGTGATTGCATTGCCATAATTTAGACAATTCCAGAAAAGACTGGCTCCCCTAAAGGTGGGTGAGGCTGGTTGGAGAAGGGTGTTATGCTCAAACCGTCTACCTCAATGGCCCCTTCCTTCTGGTTACATACCCACATGTCCAGGAGCGCTGCCCTGCTTCATCCTCTCCAGAAAATGAATGCCTGGTCTTGACCATGTCTCAGCTTTTACCCATTCGTCCACGCACATGAAGGTGACAGCAACTGAACAATCATTACGTGGTGCTGAGTGGTGTGTCCAGGAGAAATGTGTGCAAAATAGGTGGGCAGAATTAGGCTGTGGTTTGACTGCCCTTCTTTTTGCCAGCTGCCAGACTTGCTAAGCCATGTCCTCTGCTGAGCCCCTGCCCGGGCTGCAAAAACCTTCTGTTCAAAGACTTTAACGAGTACCATGTGGAAGGACTTTGCTTTATTAAACTAGAGATTTAGGTCAAAAAGAGTCAAATAACTATTTCTCAAAGATCTCTATCCTCTTATTTGACTCCTGCTTTTAATACCATTTGTCTCTCCCTTTCTATGTCAGCCAGCCGATCACAACATTTCTGATTACACAGGGATCACTGGTAGAAGCCATCTTTTTAAACATCTCTGGGCAGAGCTTCTGAAATATGAAATGAAATAAAGCCAGCAATTTTTCAGTGAATGAAAAAACAGAGGGATTTGGAGAACAGTTTGAAAGGTTCTGCCCCTTCTCTCAGATACAAAACAGAAACATCCTTTGGAGGAAGACAATGTTTCTGGGCTCTGACAACTTGACTAGGAGCACAGCTACACCAGCGCTGGACTTTAGGGAAGCTGCTGCCATGAAGATGTGTGCGTGGGTTATCAAAGCTCTTTATTACTCCATCATGGGCTTCTTTGGATTTTACCTGCAGTGCTGTGTCTGTCTACAGGTCTACAGGTCTGGGTTGGTGAGGCCTTTAACATATTTCACTTTCTTGTGTTACATTTAAACCATATGATAGATGGCATAAAGTCACATAGAGGACTGTAAGGAGAAAGCAGAACTGAACATAGTTGTTCTTCATCCCAGCCCAAACCCTGAAACTCTCTACAGGTGCTGAGTGGGCGGGTTTACTTGCATCAAGAACATTCCAGTGCTGTTTCAGGTGGGAAAGAGGCAGCTCTGAGGTGTGTTTGTTGGGCAACGAAATGGAGTGTCTTGGTGAATGGACAACTCATGGCAACTAAAATACAGAACTATACCACAGCAAAAGTCCTGGTCCATAAAGAGAACCCAGACCACTATGTCCAAGGAACTAGCATTTATAAAAACAAGCAAACAAACAAAAAAAACCACACAAAAAACACCACAACAACAACAAAACCCCCAAAAAACACAAACACAAAAACAAAAAAACCCAAACAACAAACAAATAAAGAAACCTAACTGCGGGTTAAAGTAACCCAAAGTGTAGATACAGCTGAAGGAAATAAGGTGTGAGAAACCCTTTGAGGATGAGACACAGAGCATTATTGAGTTGGAGGTTGCAGGGCAGAGGGGAGGTTGTACCCAAGACCCAACTGTTCAGTCCTGATAACTACTGCAGCCCTGAAGGAGGCCAAAACCTCCTGTGAGAATGAACCCCTTACATCCAGAGCTGTTGCTTCTCAGGGATTATTCACATGCAACATCTGTGGCAGACATTTATTCCCCAAGAAAGATGGATGTTTTTCCAGCACCAGCCTCTCTTTGTTCTCTTCATACTCACCGCCACAACCACCAAATTCCAACTTCATTAGGAAAAATTAAAAAAACCCAACAGAATGCATCTTCTAATTCTGTTTCTTTATAATGGTTTGCAATGCTATAAGTAATGTTACATTAAAATTCTTATTCATCTGATCATATTTTTCTCTTCATTATGCACATTGTCTGCTTATCTGGTTAATCCTGTTTGAAATAAGCCTGATCCTGGGAGCTAATTGGCATAGTGACATGAAGTTTGTGGCTCACACAGCAAAATGTATGATTTCAGTATTTGCAAGAATAACGTAAATCCCCGCACACATTTCATCCTAAAGGCTGCAAAATCTGCTTGCAGTGTTCTTATCTGGGTGGATTAGCGAGTTATCGGGGAGCGTTACTATCGTCTGAATGGAGATAAGGTGCAGTAAATCCTTCCCTTCTGCTCTCTGACACACAATATCGGCACCAAATAGGAAGCCTTGGAGCAGAGATAAGTCAGCAGTCCTCTGGGGACCCTAAGCTAAATATGAATGCATTGAAGTGATATTCAGTTCCCTGCACAAAGGCAGAACAAGCCGTTCCTCTATTGCTCTGTAAGGTAGACATTGTACTGGGTATTAAGCTATTAGTTGTCAGGAAAGTGCGTGTGTAAAGCAATGTATTAGCATCTTACAGGAGCTGCTGTCAAGAAAAGCTGGAGCAGAGCAGACCCAGCCTAAGCACCGTAGGCATCTTCCATCCTGTGCACCAGGTTGCTTTGGAGACCAATGTTGGTCTTCAAAACAGAACATACTGGCACAGAAATGAGACAGCCCAGATGGCTGTTAACAGCTAGGAGAAGCCCTACTGCTTGTCAGTCCTGTGCACAGAGGCCTTTAAAGTATTGTCCTGGTTTCTGGAAGGGATAGGGTTACTTCTCCCCTGGCTCTAGCAGGGGCACAGGTGTTCCACCCCATCAGCTGCTGCAGGATAAAGTTTTTCATAGCCAGTTAAAATGTGACCCCTGAACTTTCTACCATATCGTATGTTTTTATACACTGCCTCAGTTAAAAATCCGAGTCAGACCTTACACTTTTGGGTTACTGCTATGATCTGTATATCTGTATTCACTTCTCTGTCCCTTAGGGATCAGGCTACAGCTGGCTATACACTCTTATTTTTACAAGAAGTTTTTTGTGGCGCTGAGATTTTCTGCAGACCAGTGGTATATACACCCACAAATGTCTTCACTGTGTTCTGGCTTGGATGGTGGAGGCTCTTCCTCCAAGCCCTGTATCAAACAGGCCAAAAGCAGTGCCTGCCGCAGCTCTCTTATTTATGCCGTGGGCATATGGGTCTTGAGGTGTCCTTATATCATGTTTTTCTGATTGTTTGTGTAATTGTTAGAGTTCAGGCAAAGATTGCACATGTCTGGTCTGTGCTTTATGACTGTTACAACCCAAGCAGCCAACTCTAATTTCACTCATAAGGTTTATACTTCAGGAGTGGAGATGTACTGGTAGCAAAAGCCTGTCCAAAAGTGTCATCGAGTGCTTCTGGCGGAAGATGCCACTGGTCTCCCACCCCTGCACAAGGAGCATTTGGACAATGGGAATTCACAGGAGTCTGCTTTTTCCGGTGTCCTGCTCTGTGCTGCAGTGATGAGCAGCTCAGCTACTACAGGAGGCCCAGCATGTTCCTTACAGACAGTCTTTGCTTCCTCTCTGCCTGCCGACTGTGTCTCTGGGACTACAATGCAAGACAACACTGCTACCCTGATGGGCCGCCTCATACCTCTAGTCTCTCTCACTTCACCTTGTTCTCCAGCCACCCCTTTGACTTGCTGAGCAATGGAGGTCTGCAACCCTTTCTCCTTGGGCTCTAGCCAGTGTCTCTGTTTCTTATTCTCTTTATGTTCATTCCATGCATGTTTAGGAAGATAAGAATAGCTACAGAAAAACCTGTCCCCAAACACCCTCACTTGAGAAACCCACAGAATGTTTTAGTCATAGACAGTTATTTCAGTCCATAGACCTTCAGCAGTACTGGGAGCCTACGGAGTGGGTCAAGACTGTTCCAACAGGTGCACAGAGCAAAAGGAAGGCTGAAGAACAATCAGAAATTGTATACAGAGAAACTGGGGGAAGTGGATTCCTATAAAGCTTATTGCATAGTACTTTGTCAGATGTAGACCTTCTCAGATTAAGTTTTTCTAGGTTATACTGAAATCTACTGAGACGTGAAGAAAGAACAAGAGGAATTGGTCACAGGCGAATTGTTACAGAAGAATAAACTTTTCACAGTAAGAACCAGTTACTGGACAAATCTATCAGACCGGTTGTGGGTAACCATAGCATAGAGCCACTTGGCTGAAGTTTGTATCCGATCTGCTCAGAGCGAGGGCAATGTGTTTGGTATGTGCTTTGATGCCTTCTGTAATGATCCAGTTTTGAATTAGTGATTAAGTGATGCACCTTCAGCTGTTCCTCAGCGTCATTCCGCACCAGAGCTTGCTCTCTTCTGTGCATCTTAGCTGACCTTTCCACTGCTTTAGCAGGCAGTAGCACCTAGTCTGCAGCCAATTTCACTGTTGCTGGCCTCAGCGCAGTGGCACTTCTCTCTTCTGCTTTTTNACCACAGTTACAGCTCATAAAACCAAGCCAGTTTGTTCTTGGGCTCTGAACTTCACTGTAGCTTTCACCAGTTCCCCCTGAATGTACCACAGCAGTGGCAGCTCCTGTCCAAATACCACTCTCTTTTCTGCACTGCATCTTCTCTCACCTCAGAAGCAGCAAATACTCAAGCTCAGAGTGATGTGCTGTGGAATGTATTTCATGCTGACTAGTTATGCTGAGTCCATTAGAATTATTCATAAAACTGCTCACTGGCCTGCAGACAGGTTGCACTGTCTGCCCTATGATTTGGTCCCACTGCAACCCTGCTTGTTTGTGAAAAATAACTGTGAGACCAGGAGAGTCACCAACTCACCTGCCTGAACATTCGTCATGCCATGCACTCAGGGCTTTTATTCAAAGCATCCATTTTGATATACTTTTTTTTTTATTTACACATGTATTTGCTTTGATTTTCTAATTCTGTGCTGTCCTATTGTACTTTATTCTGCTGTACTCGTTTCTAATCTGGACTATTCCATTAAGCTTCCGATTTCACGCTACTTATGATTCAGTACAAGCTGCTAGATTTTCAAGAAATCTTGGGAGACTGTGCCAGTTAAATATTGACAGTCTAAAGTAGATTCATGGTCCATCCAGCTTAGTAGCCTACCTCTGATCTTCCAGCAGGTAGATACAAAATAAAATATCCCATGTGAAGATCTTAATCCTAATCCTAAGAGTTTAAAATGGATTTAAGCCTGAAGCAAGCAGTTCTATATCCTTCCAAAATGCTCTTAACACCATCTGCGATAACTGTGGCTATTCTTGTTTTTCATATTTATTCCAGTCTCGATTTTTAATGCAGTTTATCTTTTGCCTTCCATAACCTCTTGTGGAAATGAGTTCCACAGTTTAATATTCCAAGAAAAAGCGTATCTGACTAGGCACGTGTGTAATCTGTGCTGGCCTTCCTAGTCAGGCGTACTATCAGTGGAAATCTAGTCGATACAGCCAGCAGAGCTTGAAGTGTGAGTTATCTCTTCCGCAAATGGATATTTGTATTTGGTCAAATGAATTGCACCCTCAGAGTGCCTGTTTCCCCCTGCTGACTTAAAGAGAAGCCTGAAATAGCCAGTTCAGGAGCATATGTCTGTGTTTTAGATGTCTCTGGCTGGTGCAGCTGACTCTCATCTCACTGTGCAAAAGAAAATGTCCTTTCATCAATTCTGGATTTGCCATCTCTCAGTTTAATTGGAAAATATGCCTCTGCCTGTGTCATGAGGCAGAGAGGACTTATCTGTGCCTGGCTGTTCTACAGACAGTTAAAACACTCTTTGCTATTAATCTCTCACCGTATGAGTATGTTCTAATTCTTTCCAGCCCCTTTCAGGGAGAGTTTTTGCAGCTCTTGGTCACTCTGTGTGCTCTGTGGCGCCAGACCACAGTCTTTTAAAAATCCTGTTACACTGCTACAATGACAGTGACAAGACCAAAGCCCTTTCAGACATCTGCCCCTTATTGGGGTCTCAGGACAGGAGCTGTGCTCTTGCAATTTGATTCTGAACCTCTCTGTCTAAGTCCCAGTATCCTCATCAGCTGTTGGTGCTTGTGAATTTGATGAGCTCCTTTGGATGTTGCAGCACATCCCCAAGTCCTGGATTTAGTTGGAGCGCTTTGTATTCTAGCTGCTTTCTCTTCCCCCATATTTTTTTCTGTGTAGTGTTTCTCCTGCATGTAGGCTGCAGGTGGCGAGTCTGCCTGAGGATGAGCTCTGGAGGTCCCTGAGGCACAGACCCAATGGACAATGGATGGGAAGGGCCACACTGGCCTTGGTTCTCCCATCCTGCTCCTGTGGGTCTCTCGTTCCTGGTTCCCAACACAAACTGGCGCAAGTCATGTCAGAGCAGCACGCTTCTCTTCTGGCTGTCAACAGGACTGTTTGAACAAATAGGTAGCTTATTTTGCCATTAATATGCAAAAATCCAGCTTTAATGTACAGCAGATGAAACAGCAGCATTGTCAAGCCCCTTTTTACAGCCCTGCACCTGTCACAGACTACTGAAGTTCAGAGAGAGCCTTTCTTTTCTTCCAGTTTCTTCTTATTCCATTTGCTAAGCATTGATTTTCTTTTCCTTGCTACCAGCAGAGCTTGAAATTAATAATTTCTATTTTATTTTGTCACTTGCATGTCATCAATACTATCAGGACAGGACAAGCAGAAATGTTCGAGGAGAAGGGAGTTAGTCATGGGACACAGAAAGGAGCAGCCTGGGATCAGTGAGCAGATCATGGAGCAGATCATGGAGTATTTCTGTTGAGAGGTTGGACGTTCGTCACCTGCTGGCTGCCAGAGAGGTGATTTACTGTGATTCTGGCTCCCCTGCAGTGTGGCAGGTGCCAATCCCAACACAGCAGGGTGACACTTCCTATGTGCTGGCAATTTTAGAAACTGAAAATTCTCCATTCATGTCCCTAAACAGCCCCTTCAGGAAAACATGTCAAGAAATGTGAATAAGCATTTCCACCATGAGCTCCCGCTCCTTTCCTTTCCTGGCCTGCGGTGCTGCATGAGCACCAAGGTGTGTGTCAGTTCCTGGGTCGATGTCGGCTCCATTTGGTTCTGCAATGATGCTGGAGAGAATGCTAGCCTGGCTGTGGCACCAGCTCCTCATGGTTTCCACGTAAAAGTCTTTTCAACCAGATCTTACAGATGCACCTTCTGTCATCTGTGAACAAAACTCAGAGCTTCACAGCTTATTCTGTAATAAAGATGGAAGACTGGCAAGCTGTAAGGAACAACTGAGGCTGAACTGAACTCGAGCCTGTGACAGCTGGAGGTTGGAAGAGCATTTCTGACTCTGCCTGACTTCTGCTTCTGCTGGCTCCATAAACACCAGTTCTGCATCTGCATTTTTCTGAGGACGCAGAGATCATCCTTAAGCTTCTGTGGCTAGTGGAAGAGCAGTGTAGGAACCACTGCCACATCTCTGGTAACAGGGACAAAAAAAAGTATAGGAGAAGTTCCTTGAGGGGAAATTTGAATGGCACAGGGCAAGTCTGAGTGCAGCATGGCACCAAAGCCAACTTGCAGTGCCTTTGCTAGACGTACTCTCCTAAAGACATTAACATGCATGCTTTACCTGGAGACCAATGAGCAGCGTGTCCATATGAGCTGTGGGACATGTTAGGTCTTCTCAGTTTCCACTGTAGTCATGTATGTAAGAGCTGTTGTTGAGAACAAATTTGGCTGCTTCCACCTAGTTTTGACCAGGATTTTTAGAGTTCACAGAACCATTCAATTGCCTGGGTTGGAAGGGACCTTTCAGATCATTGTATACAAACCTCAATCCAACACTGACAAAAACCATCACTAAACTGTATCTCCAAGCACCACATCTGGCTGGCTTTTAAATGCCATCAGGATTGGTTACTCCACGACTTCCATGGGCAATTCAGCTTGGTCTGGCTGCTCCTGCAGGACCACATGTGCATGAAGGAGATTTGCAGGGAGTGGGTGGGTGTTAGAAGTCTTGCATCTGACTCCAGCAGGGTTGGGAATCTCTCTCTTACGCAGCTGCCTAGTAGGTGCATATTATTGCACAAGGCAAAATGTCCTTGTGGCCCAGATTGAGCCTGGAGTTCACCGTACAGCCCCAAGCCAGGAGAAGGAAGGGTTTGGTCTGTGTGCCCTGGCCTTTGCCCCAAACAACAACTGACATTTTCCGCTCTTTTCTATAACATCCAAATACTGCAGTGGAGTAGCCTAACGTTCTCTCATCCTGCAGTTACGGGCAGTGTTATGGTAATAACAACTGATGCTGGCTTTTCCCATTAAATGATGGAGACAGATCCTACATCCTCCCCTCCTCTCTCACTTTGACAGATGGAGATGCCTTGGTGCACCTTTTCACCAGCAGGTGTATGAGGTATGTGTGAGATGGAGGCAAATGTGGATGAGAACCAGTTCCAATGTAGAACTGGGATCAGTGCAGGACCCAGATCTTGAGGTAGGCACATTTCACTCAGAGAGGAGCAGAGCTTTCCACCCTCCTGTATGGGGTAACTTGTGGGCTGAGCCCTGCAGTTGGCCTGTTGAGTTCTGCACTCTGCAACACTGTCATCACTGACTTATTTCTTACTGACTTTTTAATGAGTCAAGATAGGAGTGCCCCTAATTTTACAGAGGCCACAGTTTCATGATTGCGAATACTGGAGCTGAGCACAGATGTTCAACTGGCAAAGCAGACTTCAGACAGCTCAGCTCAGCAACAAGATCACATTTTGAAAGGACAGTGCTGAATTGGCTCAAGCAGATGGAAGTGACTTGCTGAACCCTGCATCCTCCAGCAGCCCTGGCAGAGAAACTGTATTTCACTGATGCGTCTCCCCACAACTTTGGTGGCCCCAGCAGTGGTGACTACCACTTGTTTGCAAAAAGAAGGTGAAGATTCAGGGAAAATAAAGTGCACAACTCATATGCCTCCGCTATGCCCCATCCAGTGCTGGGTACCCCAAAACTGGCTCCCAGAAGCAGTGGACTGATCAGATCTCTCTAAGGCTGAAACTTAGAAGATGTAAATGATTCCTGTAATTGTCTTGAAAAGATTTTCTGTCCATGTAAGGACCAGTGTAATCACATCAGATGCATTGTGAATATGGAGCCATTCCTCCATCTGCTCTTCTCTGTGCCTGACTCACAGGAGTATCAACATCCTATGACAGCCTTCTGTGCTTAGCTCCACCAGCTCCACCTGTGTTTAGTTGTTCTGGCACATTCATGATTGTGGAGCACAGGTAGGATGAGCCAACATTTAATTCGGAAAAAGCATCCCTCCGGGGTCCATTCCTGTCAGCAGCGAAGAGCTGCATGTAACTGGGCAGAATAGCAATAAAGGTGTCAGAACTCTGTGCCCTGCGTGCAAGTGGCTTCTGTCAGAGCACCGCAGGTGGCTGTAAACCATTTAACTGGCCGTTAGAGTTCAGAGGGTAGATGAAAACTGGTGTTGGAGCTCCTGGCCCTTTGACTTCATGCATTTATATTCAGCAGCCAGCAGTACAGGAGCAAACAGGAACCAGAACATGAGACTCCCCATTCAGAGAGCTCCTTTCATCACAAACATTCCTCGTCCTCTGCACTGTCCTGCTTTGGACCCCAGGAGAGCTGCATTTTTGCTGTGTGATAACAGGCAGATGCATTGGTACATCTTCTTCTCTGTTGCCATGGGCATGGTAGTCTTGGTTAACTGGGCTCCCCACACCCACAGTTCCACAGCTCTCCTGGCTTTGCACCTTCATCCAAGCACTACTGGGGGCTGAGCTCTACAAGAACTGCAGCTCTGTGGCATTCTGCCATGCAGACACAGTCACAGACAAAGGGCAGGTCCTTTGGGCACAGGGGATACCGCTGCTGCTAAAAAGAAGCATCAGTTTCTGCCCCAATAAAGAAAGTGGTGCATTTGTTGTGTACTAAATGAGGGGCATAGCATGAGTGAATTCAGAAACACCAGTGAGACAGAGAGAATATTGAGAACTACCCAAATCCATGATATATTGCTTTCAAAACATTTCATGGGCTGTGGGTAAACAGAGGAAATCCAGAACCTTCATGCTGACTGTTCTGATCCTGTCTGCTAGCCAGTCTGAGGATGCTCAGATGCTAGCAAGCTAGCGGGATCCTGTGCTGGCCAGCCATCTGTACTCTGTGGGGTGGGACCTAACCAGCACACCCCATACTGCTCCCAGCACAGCTCCTGGGGGCAAGCCTGTCTTGGCTGGTCACCAGTTCAGCTCTGACAGCAGAAGGCACCCTGTGCTATGACTGTCATAGCACCACACAGCTGGGAAGGGGAGTAAAAACGGAATAAAGCTGCAGAGTAAACGAATACACCAGAAGCAGTAATTCCCTGGTATTTTATTGCTGTGTGCTGCCATCAGCACAGGTGAGGGCAGAACAAGTCTGCCATGAGCTGTCAGACACCCAGAGCATGATACATCAGCCACTGTGTTCCTGTCTCTGCAGGTACTACCTGTGCTGGGATGTGCACCTTCTGGCCCCAGGCCTTGGATAGCATTCTCCACCACCCCACTCTCTGTAGGCATGGTCAGACACCTAATCAGAAGTGTTGGTCTGTCCCTACGCCTTAGTCCTGTGCTGGCAGACATAGCTTTGCTGAAGAGCTCTCTAATACAGTCTTCTCAAGCTCAATCTTCTCAAGGAAAGAGAGGTAAGAAGGAGAAGGGATGAGTGTCATCAAAGCTCTTTCATCATGACCAGAGTCATCACTGCTAACTTGCTGTTGGCACCATGGCAGCTAGCATCACCATCACAGTTACACAGCACTCCATCCATCCCTAGATCAATTCTCTTCACCCATCTGTGAAGGTAAAACAGATAAAAGAAGATCTAAGAGCAAAGGACCTAGGTGTGTTGCAGAATGGCTGCGGGAGCAGGGCCCTGGATCCACAGAAGCATTGTACAAGCAATCCTCTTGTTAGCCTAAGTGTTTAGCATAAGTAGGATTTTAGCCACAGTAGGCCTCAGTGAGAACTGCAAGTTACGCTGACAAGGAAGAAGAGCCAAGGTCACACAGACCCTGTGAGAATGATAAACAAGGAGACAGGGAGAGTGTCCTTCTGGAATGTTGGAGAACCTTGAAGCAGAAACTGCAAGTAGGAGGTGTATGAACATGTAATCTTTAGAAGCCTAGCCAATTAGTGTGTGACAAGTAGGCATAATTTACAATAAGTGTATAAATATCTGAGCTATCCGAATAAACACTGGAGCTTGCTTTATCACTCATATTGAGTCAGCCGCATGTCTTCCCGGGCCCCTCCCGACACAGGTGTTTCCTCCAGCTTATCTGGGCAGCATTGCTCAACCACCAGCTGAAGGAAAGTACCATGCCCATCCGTGATACACCACCCTGCTACTGCTGTAGGCAGAGAGGGGTGCCAGGGAAAGGAGAGATGCAGTGACTTCCTTCACCCGTCAGTTGTCTTTCTTACCCTCTTCCCCCTAGACAACAACCTTCTTTTTCTCTCTAGCCAAAACAATAGTCACAGTTGCCTAAAAGTTTCTTAAAATGAAAGGAGTGTGCACAGGTAATCGCCTGCCTTCCCCATCACCACCCTTACGTGATTTTGCAGATGGTGTTTAATATATAGAGCCCATTTATATGGAAGATTAGGTAAATCTTCAAGTTTTGCTTTCCCTTTTTTATGGCTTCAGTTTATTTTCCAAACAGTTACAGACTTAATTGTACAAGTCCACGTTACCTGGGAGGTGCTCCAGATGTACCTGCACAGGAAAAGGAGGCTGGATTAAAAGGAGACCTTTGAGGACTGAATGTGTGAAAAAGCACTGTTAAAGCTTAAAATGTCTGGGTTTAGTCTCTGGGGAATTCTGTTATGTGAAAATTCCAACACCTACAAAGGAAGAGGTATATTTCTAGGAGTACAGATACAGCAATTATTGTTAATGTATGGGATTGCTTTATCCTCCACAGGTTTTTTCTTCAAATGAAATAAAGATATCCAAGAAAAACAGCCAGAAATCCCCATGCTGCTTCCTGAAATCAAGGGCAAAGTAGTAGAGAGGGGGGGTTAAAAGTGGTGGAGCTGGAGATTGAAGACACAGATGATAAAGGCAGACATTTATGTCAAAGCCACACAAGTCTCCCAAAGCTTCTGAGTCTCATCCAGGTGTGAGATGGGGTAGAAATCACGGTCTGAACTTTTATTGCTTTACATGAGTGAGTCCAGTTTTAATCTCTAGGCTGCTTTTCTGGCCTCTTCAGAGATGTTCATCCTCCACACCCATGAAAAGTGAAACCTGCTTTCTCCTCCACAGGAGCAGGTAGCTCCAGTGGAAAAAGTCTCTCTTATGAGCAGGGGTGCAGCCCACAGGAGAGGATTGTCTGACTGGGGTACTTGCTGGGTTTGCTTCTCCTCCTGCAAGCCCTTCTGCGAACGAGTGTCATTTTTAATAGAGAGAAGCTTAAAGCAAACAGTGCCCAGTAATGGAATTAGCCTTGACAAATCTCCATCTGCAACACATTCCTACAGTATTTAGGGATTAATATGAAAGTGCAAGCTGAACATGGTGCTCTTCAACAAAAACAAACACATCTTCTAAAGAGGCAGACAAAGACCTGTGTTTCCTAATTAACCAGTGTAATCCAAGACAAAGTGAGCAGTGTTCTCAACAAGATGCCTGGGTCTCTGGAGCTCTTGAGCACAAGGAAACATGCACTGAAACACAGGACCACATTCCTGGACCGCATTCTTGGACCACATGGCCCAGTGTGAGGGTCTGCTCCGGTTCAGACCTCAAAATTGCCTGCTCAGCACCTTCTCAATTGCTAATTCATCAGCCTAATTGCTGTCACTCCTAGATCTGGCCCAGGCCATGGTAGACCACATGACCAGATCTGCAGATGGGAAGGATGGACAAATCCCACCCTGGAGACAAGCAAGAGGGTATAACCTAAATGGAGGGGACCAGGGGCAGAAAAATAATAATAGCATTCATTGTTGTCAGCAGGAACTTGAGAAGGTCTCTGGTCCAAACCCCTGTGAAGAGCAGGTTAATCAGGCTTTGTCCAGCTGCATTTCAGCTGTCTCCAGAGATGAGATTGTAGGGCCTCTTCTGTTTTCTGTTCTAGAATTTGCCTGCTCTCACTTCAGGAAATTTTCTTTCTATGTTTGATTTGAATTTCCTGTGCTCCTTCTTGTGCCCAGTGACTCTTGTCCTCTTCCTGTGCACCTCTGAGAAGAGTCTCTAAACCCTCCAGTTAAAGATGTGAAGGTGGAAATAAAATCTTATCTTCACCTTCTCTTCTCCAGGCTGAGCAAAAACAGTCCCCTGAGCATCTCCTTGTGTGTCCAAACCTGCAATCTCTCAACACCTCAGTGCCTCTGCTGAAGTGGCCCCCATGTCTCCATATGTTTCTTTTCACTGTGTAATCCCAGACTGGACATGGCACATATCACCAGAGCCAGGGACCACCAGAGAGTACAGTTCTCACATGTGTAATATGTACGTGCCACTCGGGCACACACACCTGCTGAACGTGATCCTGGAGGTAACAGCACCCATCAAAAACATGGTGTCTACCACATTACAGGATCTGTCCCATGGGCATGTCTTGGGAGGCATTGTCTTGGCTCACAGCTGGATGTGCCCTGGCAGAGACCCCTAAATCTGTACCTTGACCCTAATGTCAATGAAAATGTTAGGGAGCCTTAGAACCAGCATGACATTATCCTTCTAATTAATGGAAATACAAAGGGTGAGGCAGGGCTTGAATCAGCTGCAAAGAGGAAACATGGCAGAAAAAAAACCCTCCACCCCAGCATCCATCTCTCAGAAAAGTGCCCGAAGAGGTGGGTCTCAGGTATCCAATTGTCTCTGGGCAGGGTTGGGCAGAGAGCGAATAGCCAGGGCATGAGCAGGGAAGAACATGTGTGTGGGAGGCAGGAGGGTCTGGCATTGAGGCAGGAGGGCTGGAGGACTGGGACACGTGCCGGATGGAGTGGAACAAGGATGGGAAGCACAGGGGTAGGACTGGGAGCTGTGGGGTGTGAAGGGGAAATAGGAGGGTGGAAAGCTGTGAGCCGGGGCAAGCATGGGGAAGAGCTTTCTGAAAGCACATTTTCTAAATCCTAAAGAAGACAAATGTGATTTTTCTCTTGGTTATTGTATACATTTACAAGCACACTGACAAAGGGCAGAGAAAACAGCAGCAGTGTCAACCTCTAATGGAGATGAATGACAAACATATTTAATGAATTAAAAGATGATGAAGTATTACTGACAAAGCAAACACCCACACATTGCATGCACTGTCACTGATATATGTGACACAACAGCCCTCTGACAAAGACTGTGGTAGATCAATCACAGCAGGCGGGTGGTGGGGGGCAGTCCCAGGACTCTCAGGATGAGGGGCACTGGACTGGGCAGAGGGTTGGGCTCCAGGCTTTGTGGACGCTGCTTGAGGTGGGAGCTGAGATAACATGGGCTTGCTCAATGTGGAAGGCTATTCAGGCTTGTTCATCTCAGGCTCTGCACTTTTTATGGTGGGATATTCAAACTTTTGAGTGTCTGCATGATGGAGAGTCAAAGCTGAGCCATGCTGGAAGTTCCGAGAGGGGAGCAACAGATTTTCTGATCCATTCTTGGTTTTGAGTGTTCAGCTGGTAGGTCAGTGCTGAGCAGTGCTGCTGTTGAGACACAGGAGTAAGCAGCAAGGAAAATAGTTGGTTGAGTAGGTCTAGGGGTTTAGGACTGGATTGTCCTGGACTTCAGGGTCAAAGACAAACTGTTTGGTGACCATATTGGGTTTCTGTAGACTCAACAGCTCAAAACCAGGATCAAACAGAGATAGAAGCCCATGACTTGTATTATGGCTTGGTGTGAGGGCTAAGGGACCCTGCAATTGCACTTCAGATCTAGGACACACTTGGGGTAACAGTTTGATTATTTGGGCATGTAGAAATGTGATAGGTCTGGGTCATGCTGAAATTAAAGATTCAAACTAGGCCATGACAGAGTTACAGGATAGTCCATGTGCTGTTAAGACTGGGTGCACAGGGCTTGTTTGGGGTTAGAAGGTGTTTGGGGTTAGAACTGAGGCATCCTTTGAGTTGTGGCTGAAGGCTGGGTTCTGCCTGGGTCTGTATTTTGGGGGCTCTGAGACAGAGCTGAGCTCCCAGGGCTGAGCTTTGTTGACTGCAGGTGGGTTTCTGGTTCCAAATAGGGGCAGCAAAGTTTTTAATGGACATTAAATCTTGCTATGATTGCATACTATTCTGGTTTCAGAACCTGTTATTGCCTTAGGGACCTTCCAGTCCCTTGCTGTCCCAATTCCTCCTCTGACACTCAGTGCCCAGCACTGGTACTGACCCCACGAAGAAGATTGTTTACAAATCAGCCTCTTTGTCTTTTCAGGGTCTTTCTTTCATGTCTCAGATGTCACTCACGGCCTGATCCACGTGTAAGTGGAGGATGATTAAGCATTTGGAGCATGGCAGGGAGGAGGTAAGCAGTGGGAAAGGGGAGGTGGGCAAGCATTTGCAGTCAAAAATTTGTTGCTGTCATTGCTGCCACAGCTTCTATATCTTGAAACCTGGGTAGTCGGGATTTGACACATAGTTTATCTTTTCAGGCTTTCTCCCTGGGATGGGAGGATCACTCTGGAATCTTCCTGATTCTCATTTTTAATGATTGCATGTATCTCTCCTCCTCTCGCTGCCAGTTCAAGAGAGCACTGGTAAGAGCTGCACGTGGTTCGTTAACAGAAGTCACCTGCATCAGCTCTTCCTCCACTCAGAACAGGGGTTCAAGCCTACATCCGCGGAAGTCAGCACAGAACTGGTGTGCTCACTGGTGAGCTGGAATCCAAACATAAGCAAAGCTCCAGAAAAGGAAGGTGGGCCCCAGACAAAACCAGCCTTCCCTTTCCTGTGGTCTCCCTCCCCGGCCATCCACCATGGGGTTCTATATCGCTGTCCCCAACGCTCTTCCCATCATGGACTCACAGAACCCTTCCAGTATCACCATAAACAGAAGCACTGCACTTTTCTGGGGGAAGCAGAGCTCTGTCAACATGTCAGAGGAAGACAGCCCACCTCTCAGTACCTCTCCCTCCCCACTGCTGGAGCAGAGAAGCTGAGAAACCACCTTGTTTATTACCAGAGGAGCAGAAAGGGCTGGAGCCAGGGTAGCAGCCCTGGAGTTTGGGTGTAGACTATGGCACAAAGCTTGTCCTGTGGTGCTGCTCTGCCCAACCACTTTTCTCTTGCTCTGCAGATATTTAGATCTGCTGCTGGCATACCAATATAGCCTCCTGCCATGAGTCTGACTTCTTACTGGAACCAGCAAGAGACCTGTCCCAGTGCATAGATGCTGGCTGAGAACAAGTGGAGTTTCTAGAGCTCTATCTACCCTCTACTTCTGTTTTATTCAAACATACGCTCTTGCTCCCCTTATCACCTCCCTTGGCAATGTTGATGCCTGTGGAGCCTGCTCTTGAGGGGCTGGGTAGCACCAGACCTGGGAGATTTTGAGATCCCACTGTTGTTGAAGTCAGGGGGAACTGCAGGAGGCTTCTGACTCCATGTAGAAGGCAGAGATGCTGAACCTGTCCTCCAGGAGATGAATGCTCCCACTTAGAAAATATGCCTGCACTGCTCCTGCTCTTTGGTTTTCCAGCTCCTGATGCTGTCTGTCTGACCAGACCAGCACAGATTTCATGGAGCAGAAAGCGCTGCGGCTGGGAGAGCTGTGCTTGTACACATCTGGCATGCCACCACTGGGCAGTGCAAATCTTTGCAGGGGAGCTGGGGGTTAAGCAAAATCCTTGGGTTTTGAAATCAAAAACCATTGCTGTGGGATAGGCCCTCATACACACCCGCACGTTCCCGGTGAAGCTGATGACAGTGCCACCAGAGAGTCGCTGTGGCATTTGTGAGATGCGAGACAGCTCAGCAGATGCTCCTCATCCCTTCGATGTGGGTGTGACTCCTCCCGCATCCAGTCCTGAGGAAACAGATTGTTTCCCAGGCACCTGTGATTTATTAAGCTGCCTATTTGAGCGTGGTGTTGCACAGATTTCCTGTGGCTGCCTGCACATCTGCTCGGGGAGAGCACTCAATAAAACCTGCCTATAAATACAAAGGCCAGAGGGGAACATGCCCTGACAATAAAAGGCAACAAAAAGGGGGAAGATCTGGGGGCAGGAGAGGAGCAGATAGAGGCAGCGCTGCGGAGCAGGGCTGGCAGATCAGCGATGGCAGAGAGGTCAGGATGGCTGGAGTGGCCTGCAAGGGTCAGTTTCGCTTCAGCCTTGTTAATTAATGGTGTGGATGATAGGCTGGAACTGTACTTAAAAATCTGTGTGTGTACCTTTGAACTGGGAAGTTCGAAGTGGCGTTCAAAAGACAGGGCTGGGATTCAAAACTCAGTCAACAAGAGAAATGTTATGAAATGAGTAAGAAAAAAATCAGTGAAGATAAATGCAATGCAATCAACTCAGGAAAGAGAAAACAAACATTAAAAACCAAAAGGAGAATACTTGAGGAGACCATGATACAGAGAGGGGGCCATGGCAGGTGTGAGCCAACACATGATGGACACTGCAGGCTTCCTACAGAAAAATCATTTCTCCCTGCAAGACTTAGAGGTTTTCACCACATATTTTTGGAGCAAGAGGCCAGTTCTGCCCTGGCTGGCCTTGACTACAGAAACAATTGGTGCAAGTATCCCAGTCTTCAATTCCAAACTCACCCTCCCTGCAGAACCCTGCTCCCCAAGATCAGGGACCCAAGATCAAGGACCAAGATCAAGAACCTACTCCCAAGATCAACTTGATAACTTCATTCTCTTGCTGGAAGTGTGCTTGGGGGCCACTGTGTCCCATCAAGTCTTCAAAGGCATCCTCCAGTCCACATTTTCACATCTGGATGGGCTTGGAAATACAAGGGGGTAAATTAAGCATCCTGACACCCACTTCATTTTATCTGCAGAGCCAGTAACAGATTCAGGCCAGCAGGAAGGGCCATGAGTACTGGAAAAGTCCCTGTTGCATTTTTCTAGCTGCTCTGAATGAGGAGTGGCCCAGTGGTCCCATTTGTCCCCAGTGTCACCCTAGAAAATGTGGAATGCCCTTGAGCAGACAGCAGGACTCTGTCCCCCATTGCAGCTTCAGGGCTGCTGTGATAGCTGCAAACTACTTGATGCTCATTAGCCAGGAGCAACTGAGGAAATGGATCTTTATACACTGGATGATCACAGGATACAGATGTCATGCATGTAACCAATATTTAAATGCAGCCCCAAAATGAATCAAGGGAGTATTTCCAGCAGAGAAGGGGTAGCCTCTCTCCTCCCATCTGCCTCTCATTGGGTTCACTGGTCACTCATGTACAAGAAGAAGGGCTACAATTACAGCAGGTGTTCCTTGAATGATGAGCAATGAAGAGAGAATGTCTTACATAGAATCATGATTCAGGTTGGACAGGGCCTTAAAGACCATCTAGTCCCACCCACTGCCCTTGGCAGGGACACCTCCCACCAGACCAGGTTGCTCCAAACCCTATCCAACCTGGCCTTGAAGCCCTCTAGGGTTGGGGCAGCCACAGCTTCTCTGGGCAACCTGTTCCAGGGTCTCACCACCCTCACAGCAAAGAATTTCTTCCTGAGATCTAATGATGAGGAATGTAAAGAGCTTGGGGTGCTTTTTGGGGGTACTTGGTTTTGTTTTAATCTAGCCAGGCTAGGAGGGATAATGCTCTCTATAAATTCAGTGGAGGAAACTGCAAGGACGAAGAAAGCCATTTAAGCTAAAAGCAATATTATCACAAGAATACGTGACTATAAACTGACCAGACATAAATTTGGGCTGGAAATTGGAAAAAGTCTCCTAACATCTGGAGTAATGAAGCTCTGGTACAGTTTCACAAATGGCAGTGAATACAAAGAAAGAAAAGAAAGAAGAAAAACATTAAAACCTAGCCAGTTTAGAGATGGAGCTTGCTCATGAGGGGGATATATGTGGAGGGAATTAGATAATTTGCTGCCTGAGATAGCCAGGAGCTGGAGGCAATGACAATGAAGGTCCTTTCTATTATCAACAGAAGAGGATTCCTGGCTTAAAGCAAAGGTATTTAAATCTTGGTTCCATCCTTCAGCTGTTGTTCATCAGCAAGTGAAGAGGTAAAACATGGAAGCAGCAGGGTGGCTGCAGAGCACTCCCTCTTGTGTTGTATCCTCACAGTTTCTGGGAACTCATAGCTCAGGATATCCAAAGCCTGGCTCTCCCAGACAGTTTAGTTTGCAGCTCTGATGGATCTTCCCTTGTGGAGCTACCAAATCCCTTATGGGAGCCTATTCATACTCCTGGTCTCGAATGTCTTCTTTTGGTACTCAACTGCTTTCTTTGCTCCATGTGGGACAGAAAAATGTTTATTTTGTTTGTTCTAGGATTGCCTTCTATTCATTTAATTCAGTGTCCTCAGATGCTGGGTTAAAAATTCCTACAGACTCTTTATCCCCTTGATAATTTTACAGCCTCTTCTGTGTCCTCCATTATTTATTTTCCAGGCTTTTTCCTACATTCTGTTTGTGTTCAAGTTAATGAAAAGCTATGTGCATGGCAGCAATCCTGGCACTTCCTACTGTAGCTTTGCACCATCAACGAAGGACCAGGTTTTGAAGAAGAAAACTGGCAGAACCCACTCAACATCTAAGTAGGCTTTAGGGGACCTCAAGAGAAGAAACTGATCTCTAGACACCAAACACTCTGCCTGACACAGAACCCACACCCATAGACACATAATTCCCAGGTGCCATGTTCAGTCCTTCTACTTCAGAAACAGCACCATGAATTACAGGTAACAACTGAGCCATCAAAAAGTGAGACAGAAGCCCAGGCTCCTTAAATCATGGCAGGAGAGAACTAGGTGGCACTGAAGAGCAGTTTAGAGGGAAGAGCTCTAGTGTAATGTACTCATTTCTTCATCACAGACCAGGAAAATCACTCTCAGCTTTCCTCCTAAAAAATACTTGTCTTCAGTGCTAGCTGTGCTCTACAAAGATGCCAGACCACAAATGGTCCTAAACCCAAGGCAGACCAAGTCTAAAGCAAAGCAGAGGAACTGAGCAAGAGACAATCCAGTTGGGGTGGAAGGACTGTATCCAGCTACCTCCTGCAGTGGACAGTCAAGGCAGAGAGATGAACAGACAGTCAGTGGGTAGTTTGTCTGTGCAAGGTGGGCATCAGTCAACATGACAACAACACTAATGCATGTCAGGAGTGGACTTGTTGTATCTTCCCACTGGTAATGCTTATGGCTTTCCAGAATATTTGGGCTTGGATGGAACTGTTTGTCTGCCACAAATCTGAGCTCTGTGGAGCAGAGACAGGTGAGCTCTTAGTGCAAATGCTTTCAGACTCATCTAGATATCTACTAAGGAACATAGCACTGCTGATGCAACATGACATCCATCTGCCTGAGGAGCAGTATCATGTGGCAGTTAAACCATGTCCTGTCTCAAATGCCAGCTTCAATTTCTAACAGAGCACTTCATGATAGAGAAGGTCCTCAACCCACGTGCAGCAGACTTGGCTGCAAGCAGATGTCCTTACCCAGTCACTTGTCACAGACCAGGACTGGTTTCTCCTGTCTTTGTCTTTGTCTGGACTTGATAAATCTCTGATTTCTGCAACTCTCCTTCTTTCTATAATCTCATACAGGAGTTCAGATGACAAACACCTGACATGGGGCTTTGCTATTTCTCTTGAAACTCCAGCACACAAACCAGAAGCTCGTTTGCTTTCCTATTCAGAGACACCTGAGCCACACATGGAGTGCGAAGCTGAGATGCAGGTTGAAAGCCGCAGAGCAACAGAAATGCCTGAAGACACATGGGTCATGGGGAGCTTGTGGAGAAGCCATGGAAGCTCAGAGGAGAGGTGCACTCTGATCCCAGTGCAAGCTGTTGCAGGGAGCTGGGGGGGGGGGCAGGGCTAAGGGCAATCATCAACATATCAAGCTCTACCAGGAGTTCTTCCCATGAGTTTGGAAGAAAGGATCTATTTACACAGTAATGCGCTTTGCTAGTTTGCTGCACCCCAAAATTCCCACAGAACCCTTGGAGTGCAAACTAGGAAAGCAGTCCCCTCACCAGGGGACAACAGGCAAGGTGCTCTGCAGGGTCAGCAGGATGCCTCTGATGCTGACAGTCTTTCTGATGCGGAAAACCTTTCTACTCCAGGAAGTAGGATGAAGGAGGAAACTGCTATCCTGAGGCACTGAAGTCCTTGCAGCCTTACAGGAAGGTTGATTAGGAGCTCTTTGGTGTTTCTGAGCTCCCTTGAAACAGGGTTGAGGGGCTGGAGCATCCACACAGCCAGGGGAGATTGAACTGTAACCACAGAAGAGAAGTGCAGCCAGCAGCTCTGCATCATCCTGCTGGCCCAGGTACATCTATTGTTGGCATGGCAACAGCTAGATTACTTGCTTAACACAGATATACGAGCATGGCCAGATATGGCCCCCTCTTTTTAAACTGTACAGTAATATCAATCACCCACCCATCTCACAGTCAACCCTTCCAAGAGCAACATCTCCATCAAGTTGGGTTTTACAGCACACAACCAGTTTTCATTTTTCTATTTGCTGCTGCTGTCACAGAGGAGTAAAGCTAATTTATGGAGTAAACTACCCTTAAGTGGTGTTACTAATGCTCGTAAGTGACTTTAATAGACAATGGAAGTACTTGTACAAATATGCTTTGAAACGGCAGGTTTAGCGTCATTTAAATGGATGCAAGATCTGTGCCTGTGTGCTGCTAGCTTTCTCATTTATTTTCCATTTACAAAAGCAAAAACAGTACTCTACAGTTGTGTTTTTTCTTTCCTGTAAAAAAAAACCCAACAAACCAACGAGAAGGAACACTAAGAGGGATGAGTATTGAATAAAGAGAATGAGAGCACCGTGTTTTATGTCCTCTGCAAAGGTAGAATCCACTACAAGAAGAAAATGGCTGTAGGCTCAGCAGGCAGACAAAGAGATAGAAATGTAGACATTAGAAAAAGGAAAGCCACTGCAGCGTCAGATGATACCATGATACAGAAAAGGCTGGTTAAAAATTCTGTCTCAAATGTGTTTTGAAGGGAACTTGGGGGTTTGTCTAAGCCAATTTTTTTGTGTGCGTGAAATGTGCATATGCTCCATGGACACATTATGTTCTTGCTGAGCTCCCCACTGCTGAAATGCTGCTGTTATATTACCTCCAGTGCTGTAGCAGCTTCTTCACTTCCCCGCGCTCTGCTGTGGTCACGGCTGCTCCTGCCACCCTTTGCCTCTGCTCAGCTGGTGACCATATCAGTGGAGCTGCTCCTCACCAGGGTGGGGCTGGTACCTCCATGGCCATGACCAACAGCCTGAGGCACGCTCCAACAATAGCATTTCAGAGCAGGAGTACACTGATTGTTTGGATTTTTCATAAAAAATTAAAAATTTGCAACTGAATTTATCTGGGGATTTTTTTTCCTTTTGTCACAATTTTCTGTTGGAAGAAACTTATTTTCTGGCTATTCAAATAGCAATCTTTGTGTCTCCCACACCACACCTTGTCAGTGCTGTTTGACCATACATGAATTATTGATTTTTGAGTCTGGCAAAGCCTCATGCACCACAGACTACATGCAATGAATTCCCAGATAGAATTTGGCAGCTCATGGGAACTACAGGCATCTAACGTACTTCCAGAGCAAGTTCAGCTTTGGAGGTCAGCATTTCAGCTTCTTGGACATTTGATAGGCACGCTCAGCTAAACTGGTGAAGTGATAGTGTATATTTCAAGACAGTTGGAAACAGACATCACTACTTGCCTCCCACTCTATTCCTCCTGAAAGATGGCTTCTTAATGTATTTTTCTATAATAAACTTAACATCTTCAGATTTTATTTCCCACTTGGCGTCTAAATCATCTTTGCCATAAATGTAAAACAACTAAGCCAATTGTTTGGTAGCGCAGGTTTACAATATATCATTACAATAATAATTTAGAGAGCTGGGAAGTTTTCGTTGCTATAAATTTGCTCAGCTCATTACTGGTACTTGTCTGCAAAATAAGTAGATTCCCACTGGAAAATGGGAGCAGTGGAAATCCACCTGAGAGCCACAGGTTTGTTTTTATTGTTCTGCTATGCTCCAAAAAGATAGTTGTTTCAAATAGAGAATAGGTGAACCACACTGAATCAGGAGAGATCCTGAGTGGGTCTGAACCCAGGACAGAGAATACCTTGTGTGTCACATCCCTCTGAAGCCTTTGTCCCCTAGACCCTGCTCAGCACCCAACATCCATCATGTGAGTGAGTACTGGGGTGAAAAGGGAACAGAAAATTAAACAGTCAGGTGGGAGACGGAGGCACACAGGAACTTCTGTCAACACAGATCTATGTTCAGTGTGGCAGGAAAAACAAGGGAAGAGAGTGGAAGGTGAGGCACACTGAAGACTAGGAACTACTTATGAACAGGAAAAAAAGCCATTCTGGAAATAAAGCAAGATGCAATTTGGATCTTCCAGGGCAGATTGCAAAGGTGAACTAAAGGCCAATAGCTAGACTTCAGGTAACCAGAATAATTAATGAGAATAGAGGAATATTTTAGACATTAGGTTTTTCTAGGTTTTACAAAACCAGGAGGCAGATTCTTCACACACTACATTCACTCCAATATTCATTATTATAGTGAAAAAGAAGGCAATCCCAAACCTTCATTGCATCCTAGTGTGTTAATAAACAAATTGCTGCTGTTAATTTTCATTATTAGTGGAATAAATATTTGTTTGAAGTATTTTGGTGGTTAAAATAAGAAAACAGCAGAAAGGGTTTGAGCAAGAAATGGGCTTTATGAGTCAATGAGAGTAAGGCACAGCTCAGAGATCAGTTTGGCTCCAGGATGCACTGTCTGGCACTGTTTGAAGTTGTGCCTCGTCGCTGTTAGCTCAGACATCTACTGCACCACCTGAGCAAAAAGGTATCACACAGGGAACTCTGCAAAAGGCTGGGGAAGAGCTGATAAAAGTCTGTAAGATGGTCACTGTTATCTGTGTCTTCTTTCTTGGAAATTACTAACAACCTTCAGAGAAGAGATGCCCAGATCCTCTCTTACACAGCCCTGTGTACTGCTGTAACCTTTACATTCCAACATGGAATAAAATCTGAATTCACACAGCAGGAAAAGGACACTCTGAGGCATTCATTATTGGTTTTTGCTCAGCTCCAGACCTAGCAGTATTCCTGATCTCCTCAATCACTACTTGAGTTCTCGTGCTTTGGTCTGGAGTCCAAGAAGACTCAGACTTTGTGCTCAGGTCCAGCTGGGATGAGGGTACAGCCTGCCCTAGAACTGTCGTCTCCTCAGACAGGCTCCTGTGACTGCTGGACCTCACTCTGTCTGTCAGATTCAGCTTCTTATTCAATGGGGGAGTGAGACTGTCATTCAAGGTGAAGTCAAATTGAATGAGATTCAGAGTGGCTGAGATGTAGGAACAGGAGGAATGTGACTGAGCAAAGTCTAAGCCAGGACTAGTCAAAAGGAAAGGAAGACATGTGGAAGAAGATCTGAGCATTGGCAGCAGCTCAGGCAACAGGCCCAGTCTTGGAGGGACTAAGCGAATGGGACAGAGCACCTAGTCTCCCGTAATGAAGGGTGCAGAACCTGGAATGGTGGTTCTGTTTATAGTCGGTCAGGTGTACTTCATTATCCCCTTGATCAAAGTGATTCCATGATCACTTTGATGGCGAAACCAATTGTAAGAGTCATAGAACTGGTTTTGCTGTTATCTGTCCATGGCTCAGGGATGACAGTGGCCCATTGCTGGATGGGGTGCTGCAGTTGCTTTGCCTTTGACAGCCTTCCCACCCCCACCATCAGGCCACAAAAGGAGCTTTGTCTCCCTGTCACTCATTTGTCAATCACAATGTATCTGTAAAATAAAATCACTGCTGGCTGACAAGCAGTGATTGCTCCTTTGCTGAGAGAGCAGGAAGAGGCTGCTTCATTCACAGCTAATTAGGGGCATCCCAGAG
This sequence comes from Thinocorus orbignyianus, assembly GCA_013400375.1. Lineage (NCBI taxonomy): Eukaryota > Metazoa > Chordata > Aves > Ciconiiformes > Thinocoridae > Thinocorus > Thinocorus orbignyianus. The sequence continues at coordinate 506,581 of VXBW01007587.1, forward strand.
AAAAGAAGCTTTACTGAAAAAGTGTGCAGCTGTCCCAGTGCTGGAGAAGGGGCGTGAAATTCATGGATGACAGCTCCACCTCCTTTGATCAGTCACGCTTTAATTAGGTGGTATCTGTGGGGTGCTCTTAGGCCATGTTGGACAAGGGTATGAGATACTCAAATATAGCAGCCAGCTGTCCCACCTTTAAAAACCCAGGCTTCAGACCACAGGTCTACCCTGCTCTGAAGCCAGTGCTTGTGGCCAGCCCTTGCTGTGGTTCAGAGAAAGGCTAAAACAGGGCCATAAGAGAAGCTGTGAATCAAGGAGTGAACGAGACTTCCTTAGACAGTGCAAATGACCAGCAGAAGCCTGAAATTTAGGATTAATGTGATATAAATATAGCACTGGCAAATGCACTTGGCACGCAATGATCAAATCTCCATCCACTGAAATAGCAATAAATCACATGCCCAAGGCCTTTAACTTCCAGCCCTCAAATTATTTCCACTCTATCAAACAACTCCTTTCATCAACAGCTCCATCTTCATATAATTTATGTTCCCTCCTTCCTGTCTGCTTCCCCTCATCTCCATACAGACAAATGGATTTTGGAAAGCATTTGTGAATTTCACTCTTTGGATAGTCAGAAATCTTCTAATTTCCAGACTCACTGTACTCGTGACTGGTTTATATCTATTTGATCTATTTCCGTGTTATCCCTTAACAGCTTTTCTCCATTTGATATTATCCCCCAGATGTATTTATATAAGGAATCATCACCTAACCCCTCAAAGTCATTTTGCTATATTGATAAAGCAAAGCTTTCAAAGTGTGCTTTCCTAAGACCCAAACCACCTGATTTGACAGCCTTCCACTTTCCTGTTGCAATTTAAAACCTTTTTTTTTTTGTCAAACCCAAGTACAACAGTTCAAGGAAAATTTTTACTCTTGCATTGTATAAAGTACTAATGTTTCTTAGCTCTGCTGAAAATGCTTCTCTGAAATTATGGTAGCTATTTTCACAGATTCGTCACGTTATGAATCCATCATGATGCTAAGTGCTGATCAATGCATACTGATGCTGACCTTGTCCCTCTTCCATTATTTCTAATTGGTGAATCCTGGGTTTGTAGCAAAAAAGCTCCTTCTGTTATCCCAAAGGGAAGGACTTTGTCTTTTGAGCTCTTAATTCTAATATCATTTCTATTGTTCTAGTTGGTTTGATAGTCTGATTCTTCATGTATGATGATGTGCTCATTGTCTAGACAAGTAACAGCTCCTACTCTCAAGTAATACATACAATCAACAGCATCTTTATGTCCCTGCAGTATTTATTGCTGCTGTGACTTGCTTGGTTTCTCCAAGGTAACATCTACTGTCGGCTATCTCTCTAGAGCCTGCTATTTCTCCTCTTTCCGTCTGCTCCCTCTGGGTGTGAAGACCCTCCAGGTCCTGAGCCCTCTGAGAGCTGTTGATTTCTGCTCTGTTACTTGCCCACAGATGCAAGTCAAAAGGTAGAACAGGAGGAGGCTCTAACTGTGTGATGGGCAGGAGTTAAGGTAGCCTCCTGCCCTGTGGGAAGCTGGACGTGAGGAGGAAGGTAAACCACTTCCTCGCGCAGGGAAGGGCTTCACTCCTTGCATCATCACAACCGTCCATATAAAGACCACTAGGACTCTCCTCTTCACCCAGGACCTGCAATGTGAGCTGCGGTAGACTGGACATTGATACTCAGGTCTTGTGTACATTTTGGCACCCAAAATGAAAGCCCTGGAAGTGCACAGTGCTGGGGGGTTATGGAGACTCTGAAGACAGAAGTGTAAGGACTCAGATCAAACTGCTCTTCACCTGCCTTCAAACCAGTGCAGAGAGCACTGGGAATCATAGAATCGTAGATTGGAAGGGATCTTTAAGATCATCAAGTCCAACCATCAACCCAACACAGACAAACCCACCACTAACCCATGTCCCTCAGCATGACGTTTGCCCCACTTTTAAATACCTGCAAGGATGACAACTCCACCACTGCCCTGCACAGCCTCTTCTAATGCTTGACAATCCTTCCAGTGAAGAAATCATCCTGAACCTCCCCTGCTGCAACCTGAGGCCATTTCCTCTTGTCCCATCGCCTGTTCCTTGGGAGAAGAGACTGACCCTCCCTGGATACACCCTCCTTTCAGCGATCTGGAGAGAGCGAGATGGTCTCCCCTCAGCCTCCTTTTCTCCAGGCTGAACACCCCCAGCTCCCTCATCTGCTCCTCACAAGACTTGGGCTCCAGACCCCTCACCAGCTCCATTGCCCTCTCTGGACCCACTCCAATACCCCAGTGTCTTTCTTGTAGAAAAGAAGAATAATGATGATGAATAACGAGGAAGAACAATGATTTTCTGGGAAATGGAGTTAAGACATTTGGAAGGTAACACAGACCCAGCCTGAGTAATTGAGTCATGTTTTGGCAAAGATTGGGCACTCCAAGAGACGGTGAGGGACATGAAAGGAACCATGGCAGAGCTGGGCATCTTGATTTGCACTGTGACCTGAGAGCTGAGGTTTTGGTGCAGAGACCAGAAGGGACATCTCTCTACATATCTTTGAGGCATAATCCACAGACCTCCTTTGGATGAAACATAGCTTTGACCAGATAATCCGTGTCACGCTGCTCCAAGGAATCCCCAGCTGCAATTACCTCCTCCTCCTGATGTAAGAAGAGGGATGCACAACTCCTGATCAGCATCACATCGTTTGCAGTGCCTGGACCCCTGGCTGCCTGCAGCTTCATGCTGTGCAGCTTTTCCTCTACTTTCCCTGAGCAGTGCAGGGAGGCTGAGTAAGAGAATTTAGTAGGAAAAAAAGGGAAAATCATCATTAAGCAAAGTTTAACCTGGAAATGAGCTGGCTTTCAAGCTACCGAGTCGCAACTTCTGTCTTATCATTGTGAATTCATCAGCAGTGTTACGGAGTTACCTCTGAGAGCACTAGCTAGAAATTTTGAAGATTACTCTGTTCCCAAATGCAAATACTCAGTACAGAAAGCCAAATAATTTGTGGAAGGCAGTTCAGCTTTTAGCTCTGAAGTAAAACTGAACAAAATCAAAATATTTTGTTCTTCTCAGAAGGGAATATTTTGTTTTCTTTTTCCAAAATAATTTCTGCATCATTTATTTTATTTTAAATTATCTAGAAAAGGTTAAAAACCCTAAAATTGGAATGAAATATTTTGTTTTTATCAAAACAGAATAGTCTGGTTGATCCAATTTATTTTTTTTTCCAGTGAAGGGAATTAAAAGAAAATTCATTTCCATTCCACTTTATGGAATCATGTATGTGTGAATTAAATGGAAAATTAATTCTCAGCCAACCTTGCTTTTTAAACAGAAGTGTTTTGGTTCCCTGGTGACATGGGAAACATTTCCCCCAAAGGAAAGCAGAGTTCATGGAAGAAGGAGGACAGATGTCCACAGCACAGCTTGCTTTGACGGGTCCCCATCACGGTGGGGGAATGGGAGTAAGGCCAGCACGGGCTTGTTGACTGTGTTTGTGATACGGGAGACACAGACTTTTCCCAGGCAGAATCTCTTATTTACAACAATAGTGTGACAGATTTTACAGCAAACTCAATCTTTGTCAAAACATGACTCAATTCCTCAAGCTGGGTTTATATTACCTTGCAAGATTCTTACTCTGTTTCCCAGGAAATCGTTATTCTTCCTCATTCCCAGTGCTCTCTGCACGGCTGTGAAGACAGGTGGGCATGGGGTCCTTACACGCCTGTCTTCACAGTCCCCATAGCACCTGCAGCCCCTCTGTGTGTGCACCCCTCTAGCACTGCCTCCCACAGCTGGAGTGACCACAGTCTCTGCCCCAGGTCTGGGTCCCAGCACAGAGACCCCCTGCCCATGGGAAAGAGGGCTTTGGCCATGGGATCTGCACCAACCTTCCCTCCACATGTCCCATCTGGGCTGTGAGTGTTTCCCCACCCACTGCTGTCCACACTGTAGGGCACTGAGTTATGGAGAGCTTGGATCAGGAAAGTGGAAAAGGTCTCAGTCCTGACTCAGTGCTGCCTGGGCATTGCCTCAGCCCCTGGGCTGTGTGTGCATGAAGCTTTGGGCAGCAACCCTGTCAAGGACGAGCTGTGGAAATTACCCTGGAAAATCTTTTCTTCTTTTTCAATCCTGATGGGATTCCTGAGACTTTGCACATGTTCTCTGGTTTCTATCAACCACCCCTATTTAAGGATGCCCCAGCAGTAGTCACTCTCCTCCAAAACCCAGCAGGAGATCAAGGGAGGTGGCCCAGGCTGCTCTCATGGTCAGGACTGGGAGGAGAGAAGGGGCAGGCTTCTATCTGGATGGTTATCACTTCTGCCAAGTGTGCAGGATGAGGCTGGGCTGATGACCAAGCACCATCCTTCCTGGGTCACCTCATAACAAGAGAGAGACCTGCATCAAGTCCTGATGATGGTTGCCACATGCCAACCAAAGCCGTTCAGGAGGACAGAGGCAAAAAGAGGTGACAAGTCTTTCGCCTCTGCTTTCTGGTCTAGGTCTGTGCGCAAAAGACATAGATATAAACCCAGTAGCACCCCACCTGATTGCTCATTTTGATGCCACTGTTGAGGAGATGTATTTCCAAGCTGCAATAGAGAGCAGACCCTAAAACGAATGGATATACAGTCAACACACATACCTAAGAACTGCAAAAATGATCCAAATATCACTGCAGAAATCTCTTTAACTTTACCTAAAATCCTTGCTAGCTCAGCTCATATGGCTGGGAAGATCTTTTTGCTCAGTGACAACAGTTGTTTTTTTTTATTTGTTGCTCACCTAAACTAGCTGCTCACCATCAGCCTGGGGTATTGTGGAAAACCTAGACACTAATTACCATCAGTCCATTTACAAATTGGTCTCCTCCTGCCACATCTGTTCAGAGAAATCCCTGGATACCCAGCAATACTCTTGCCATTATTCAGTGGACATCCCAGGTGCTTCATTGGCAGTCCCCACGCAAATTTCTACAGATAAAACAGTAGCTGTTCATATGTAAAATAAATTTCCAGCCCACACAGCTAGCTTGCTCACATGAATTGGTTCATGTACCAATGTTCAGAAACCTGCTGGAGACATCGGCAAGGAAAAATATTGGCTATTTCCATGGTATAATGGGAGAGAGCCAGAAAAGCTCCATGAAATGATCTGGTCCTCCTCAAAGGACCTGGACAGACTGATCCTGATCATGTGTGTCTGTGGGCCTTGTTTGGTTTGGTTGTGATGCTGCAGGTGATGGAACTGTCTGCCCCTCTCTCAGAATCAAGTTCTGCAGCTCACCCTGGCCTTCATTCTCCTCCTTCCAAACAAAGAGACCCCCCAGCCACTGCTGTACATCACAGACAAACCATTCTGTTCATTAATTTCTTCTTAGTGTAAAAAAGTGTGGTTGTTGTTTTTATTTTCTTTTCTGTCCATGTCCTGGAAACGATTGTCTATCAGCAAACAGAAATCCTTTTCTTCTAGAGACTGACTTATGCTCCCTTTCTGCTCAGCTCACCTTGCTCTGCTTTTTGAGCCAGGCACAGCTGTTTCTTTCTCCCAGTTCTACCATTTTTGAGCCAGGGGTACTGCTTTTCTGTGAATGCTCTCTTCCTTGCCCATGTCTTTATTCTGAGGAGATGCCTGGTCCAGAATAGGGCTTTCCAACCAGAGCCTGCCCAGCATCTGCTGGCTCCCAGCTGTCCCAGCCCTGCCTTCTGCAAGGAGCCCAGAGTGATCTCAGGTCTCCCTGTTGCCATCTGGCTCCTCTCACTTGCCACACAGTCTCACCATTAGATTTAAAGATACTCAAGATCTTCCTGTGCAGTGCTCTGACAGTTATTCTGCAAATACACCCATTCTCATGATACAGGCTGAATGTCTTTCCATATTCTCTCCAGCATGTTTATCCTTACCTTTGCATATATTTTCAACTCATTCCAACTTCCAATTTAAAAAGAATTCATGTACCAGCCCCTCCAGTGGAGAATTATTGGGACATATTAACTAAATCTTTAGCTAGATGAAAAGGTCTTTTTTTTTTTTTCTTTTTTTTTTTCCCCCCCCACAGTATACCATGGTCAAAGAGAAAAGAATCAATGGGAAGCTTTAATACAGAGTCACCCAGGATGCCCTATTCTCCATTATTCCAGTGGAGAAAAATAAAGAGCTTTTGGACTGTGATTCATCAGATCAAATGCAGGCAATCATTTTAATTGAAATTAATTGCACCTAGTGTTCAATGGCTGTATTGACTCCACAGGGAGTCTCAATTGACCGATTCAGAGGGAGGCATCAATGTTTAATCATAATGAACCCAGGGTGTCCCAACCCAGATACCTCTGGGCTGGGCTAGGTGCTGCAAGGAAGCCCACAAACTGCTGGAGGCCAAGCCAGCAGATGCCTCATGCAGAGCAATAGACGAAGAAACTTTCCTGCGGTAAAAACAATAAACTCCTGCCATAAGTAAAGGACAGTGTTCCCTGTTGGATGAGTCAAGGCCACATGAGGGTCATTCATATACTGTTATCTCCCTTATTTTCACTTCTGTTTAAGAAAAAATTCTGGGAAGTTTCTCCCTGAAAAGAGGACTTTGTTCTCCACATTGCATTTAGATTTTGGGCTCCTTACCACAAAATGAAGGTAGGCTGTGCACCAGGGCAGTATTTGCCCAGTGCTGTCTGGTCAAGGCTCCTTGGCTAGGCAGACAAGAGTCAGCTTTTGGCAGCACTGACATGTGTTTTTGGAAAAGGAGAAGGTCAGCGAGAGTTGTGGCAGGATGTTTAGGAAAACTCAGACCTTCCTGTTGCAGAATGGCTGC
>VXBW01007588.1:30508-43930 GCA_013400375.1 Thinocorus orbignyianus
CCAACAGGTCCACGTCCTTCTTGTGCTGAGAAGGGATCTGGTATTTCACAAGGGGATGGGGGAAAAGCCTTGGGTCTTGAATGTTGCACCCCTGTGTTTAGGATCACCCGACAGCTGGGAGAGGGCAGGAGGTGATTTGGCAGCTGCCACCCGCTCTGGCACACAAGGGAAGCCTCCTGCCAGTTCTGGCTTGAGGTAAAATAAACNGGTTCATTCTAAACTCGTCAATCTCCGTATCTCTTCCTCTCCTTTCTATTTAGGGGAGAGGAAGAGCCATCTGCCAGCCTGGTTTTAGTACATTTGGCTGAAACCACGACCCAGGCAGAGGACTAACCCTCTTGTTCTGCTCTGTCCCCCACCCCTGGGGGCTGGAGGGACTTACTTGAGCTCCTGCAGGCTGCCCACCAGCTGGGTCTTCTGCTCCGGGGACATGCGGGCGAACACGGTGGCTCGGATGAGGATCTGCAACGAAGGGAGAAGCTCCGTGTTCGCATCCCTGCTCGGGGGGGCAGAGGGGCAAAAAACCCACCCCTCGGGGCATCTTCTTTTGGAGCTGCAAGGAAATTCTGGGTGGGGGAAACCCTGCCAGAGGGTTCCCTGCCGTCACCGTGACTCACCTTGGGGAGCAGGTCGGAGAAGTGCTCGCAGACCACGGCGAAGGACTTGCCATTCAGGGCGAAGTGGCAGGGCTGGGGCCGCAGGAGGCAGCTGTCCCGCCGGCACGGAGCCTGTCGAGGAAAACAGATCTTTTTTTTGGCTCACCCTCAAACCCCCACCGAGCCCCCGCCCAGGGCAACCCTCCGAACCAGCATCCTCAGCCTGCACGGAGCAGGAGGTAAAGCTGCTTCCCTCAGACTCCAATTTCAGGCACAAACAATGATGGTGCTTTAGATAAAACGTTGGCGTGACCGAGTCCTTCATGCCAAGGCTGGAGTAAGACCAGAGGAGGGTGGTTGGAGCATCAAGCTCCAGCCTGAACATGCTCCCAGGGAGAAGAAGGAGCAGGCCACCTTCTTATTAAATCTAGAGATTTAATGAGGTGCAGAATTGCACCCGTAATCGTATTTAAGGGTAACAATGCTGGAAAAGGAGATTCCCACAAGGTGCCTGGCAGTTTGGTCTTCACAAAAACCCCCTCCTCACCCTGGGGACTCACCTCCGGCTGCTCCTCGCCCTGGGAGTGCTCGGCCAGGATGAATTTGAGGGCGGCGGGTTTGTCGTGGCTGGGGGGAGAGGCGTTGACGAAGATGACTTGCTCCTTCGGCTCCACCATGCGGCAGCTCCTGGCCACGTTCATGGCCGTCAGCATGTTGTCCCCTGGCAGAGAGAGGCGGCGAGGGGCTGAGCCACCACCGGTGCTTGGTGAGGTCTCGCAGGGCTCTGAGCCAAGAACAGGGGCTCAAACCTGCCGCACCCCGCTCTCCCCGGCCACCACAGCCACACTGGGGTCCCTTTGCTCCCTCCAGTTTTGGGGGAGAGCTTCAAAATAATAGAACTTCATAGAATCATAGAACGGTCAGAGTTGGAAGGAATCTTCAAGATCATCCAGTTCCAATCCCCCTGCCCTGAGCAGGGACACCTTCCACCACACCAGGTTGCTCCAAGCCCCACCCAGCCTGGCCTTGAACCCCTCCAGGGATGGGGCAGCCACAGCTTCTCTGGGCAACCTGGGCCAGTGACTCACCACCCTCACAGCAAAGGAGTCATTCCTAATATCTAACTTCAATTTCCCCTCTTCCAATTTCAACCCCTTCCGCCTTGTCTTGTCCCTGCACTCCCTGACCAAGAGTCCCTCCCCAGCTCTCCTGGAGCTCCCTTCAGATCCTGGAAGGCTGCTCCAAGGTCTCCCCGGAGCTTTCTCTTCTCCAGGATGAACAGCCCTAGCTCTCTCAGCCTGTCCTCACAGCAGAGCTGCTCCAGCCCTCCCAGCATCTTGGTGGCCCTGCGCTGGACCTGTTCCAGCAGGTCCATGTCCTTTCTGTGTTGAGGACTCCAGAGCTGGACACAGGTCTCCAGGTGGGGTCTCAGGAGCACAGAGCAGAGGGGGAGAACCTCCTTTCTGCCCTTACCCCAAAGAAAGGCAGCAGTTTCCAACCCTTGCCTTGCTGCAAGAGACCCAAAGGGGACTCCTATGTCCCCCCATTAGTTGTGAAACTTGGGGTGCTCACGAGATACTGGAGATTTACGTGATGAGCAGTGGGACAACGAGCAGTTTTGCCGTTCAAGACGCCCACCCCAAGTCTGTGGGTTGATGCTGCATCCATGAAAAAGCCCCCTGCACCCCTCAAGACCCCGCATGACATGAGCCCACCCCCAGAAGTTCCAACAAGTAGCGGGGATGCACAAAAGCAGCGTCCAGGAGTCCCCCCTGTACCCCCCAGCCCCCCATTTCTGCTGGAGAATCATAGAATCACAGAACCATCCAGGCCAGAAGAGACTTCCAAAGGCCATCCAGTCTCACCTCCCGGCAGCCGCAGGGACACCCCCAACCAGCCCAGGTTGCCCAGGGCCTCATCCAGCCTCCCCTGGAATATCTCCAGGGAAGGGACCTCAACCACCTCCCTGGGCAACCTGTCCCAGTGTTCCACCACCCTGAGTGAAGAACTTGTTCCTAATATCCAACCTAAATCTGCCCTTCTCCAACTTAAATCCATTGCCCTTTGTCTGTCACAGCAGGCCTTTGTGAACAGACCCTCCCCAGCCTTCCTGGAGCCCCCTCAGATCCTGGAAGGCTGCTCTCAGGCCTCCCCGGAGCCTCCTCTTCTCCAGGCTGAACAGTCCCAGCTCCCTCAGCCTGTCCTTGAGCAGAGATGCTCCAGCCCCCTTTCTCCAGCCTGAGAAACCCTCCCCGCCTTGTGAAACATCATGGGTGAGCCGGTCCCCCCTCTTCCTGAGCCTGGTGGCCCCATTCTCACCTGTCACCATGACGGGGCGGATGTTGGCGTTCCTCAGGAGGCGGATCACGGGTGCCGACTCCGGCTTGAGGACGTTTTTCATGACGAGGAACCCCAGGAAGGTCAGGCTGCTCTCCAGGGAGTCCCTGGTGGGATACAACGAGCTGTTCAACCCCATCCCTGATACCAGGCAGAGGAGATCAGTGGGGATAAAGAGCTGAAAATCCACCTGGGGGCAGCCAGCAGCTGCTTTAGTGTGGGTTAGGGTTTAATCTCTTGCAGGCTGCGGGGCAGCAAAGTATCCTGTGAAATGCTCAGAGCAAGCAAGATAGAAATGGAGAAGAGCCGTTGGCACCAACCTTGGGAGCTGCAGGGCCTCCTCGAAGGTGGACACGGTGCTCAGGGCTTTGCAAGCGAGCCCCAAGACGCGGAACCCATCGGTGGTGTAGTGTCGCAGCATCTGGGAGAAATCCAGGGGCACTGCCAGCCACCAGGGGAAAAGCAAGGTCAGAACCATCCCCCAGCAAACCCGGGCTCCGCAAACCCAGCAAGCGGAGCCGAGGCTCCAGCTCCCAAAGGATGGGAAGGGTTTTGGATGCTCATCCGGCCTCCAACCCCTCTTCCTTGTCTGCTGGCTCCCATCCTCCCCTCTGCCCCTGCCATGAGGCTGGAGCAAATCCAAAGCCCTCTGCGTCTCTGGGAACTGCCCCGCAGCATCCCCAAGGATAATTTCCCCATCGGGATGAACTGAAGGGATGCAGAGAGATGATGGAGGAGCAGATGTTTTTCAGTTATCCCCCAGTATGTACCAGTTTCCTTCCTGCAGAGGCTGGCCACCATCTCTGGGGCACCCTTGACGTAGCCGTGGGCTGAAGCTTCTCCAGGCATCTTCACCAGGACACTCATCCTCTGCAAGGAGGAGGAGAAGGGGAAACGCCGGAGAATCCCCAGGGGCAACTGGTGCTTCTGAGGAGGAGAGGGAGAGGGTGTCAGGGCCTGGCAGGAGCTTCTCTGGGAGGTAGAACCTCCCCATGGGCTTGTGAAGAACAGCCACCCTCTGGGGGTGCAGACCTGGTGACTTGGGGAGTCCACACCACTCTGGTGGCTGGGACCTACCCTGTCTCGTGGCTGTTCTTCCTCAGGAGGAGGTTTCATCACAGCCAAGACCTTCGTCCCAAACTGCTGGAAGGCAGGCAGCTCATCTTCCTCCATCATCTCCAGGCGCTGAAACCAAGGCAGATGCTGGGATGGCAAAGCCCTCCCAGGTAAGCCCCAAGCCCCACACACCCCACAGACGGTTATAAACAGCCCGTCTCTCATCAAGGCAAGACGTGGGACACCTCCCTCTTCACAGACACGCAGCTTTGCCCACTGCCTGTCTCACCCAGCCGGTGGACTCCACCATCTTGAGGTCCACGGGGTCCCCGATGGGCTGCGCCCGCAGCAGCGAGATGGTGTGGCAGGTGGCCAGGGAGTAGAGCAAGGGACCGGCGGGCAGGCAACGGGACTCGTGGACAATGGGCAAGAAGCGGTCATCCTCCAGCGGGACCACCCCCCAGACATCCAGACCTTCCTCCGTCAGGGTTCCTGTCTGTGAGGAAGAGCGTGGTGGGTCCAGGATGGTGGCGTTGCCATCCCCACCTCCCCACGGCTGGCAAGGAACCGAGACTCACCTTGTCGAAGCAAACCAGGCGGATCTTCCCGCAGAGGTTGATGCGGGGGGGGCTGATACAGAAGATGCCCTGTTTCTTCAGCCTGTTCTGGGCATAGATGGTGCCCACTGTCATGGCAGCCGGCAGAGCCGGGGGCACGATGACGGTGACCAGGTCCAGGGCACGGATGATGATTTGCCCCACGGGGACCTGGCAGGTGAGGAGGAAGGAGAGGTGAGCATCCTGATGGTCCCAGTGCCAGCCCGAGCGCAGGGATCCACCAGCTCCAACAACTCTACCTGGTTTTTGACCAAGATGAGGATGCTGTAGATCGTGCCAATAAAAGCTGTGCGGGAGGGAGAACGGGCTCGGTTACAAAGCAATGCAGGCGAAGGGTGGGTTCAACCTTTTTAAGAGGAGTTGGGTTGCTCCTGGCCATCCCCCCATGCTCAGACGTACCCAGGACGGCGAGGAACAGGACAAACTTCACAGCGTCCTTGTAGAACTTGAAGCTCACGGGTTTGGGGTAGAGGATGGAGCTGATGAGATCCCCTTTGGCCGTGCAAAACCCTGTGGGAGCCCGGCAGAAGGTAAGCACCCGCGAAGTCATTGCCCCGAAGGAGGTGGTTTAATCCTGGTTTTCCCCTCAATCCATCACCTGTGCGGGTCACCACGGCCAGGACTTCTTTGCCCACATAAGACTTGGCTTGGATGACCTGCGTCCCGCAGAACAGCGTGTGCCGCCGGTGCTCCTCAGGGGAATAGAGGGTGCTAGCTGCCTGGCTGCCAGCCGGGAGAGGGGTTTTCATCACTGGCACGCTCTCCCCTGCGGTGAGGAACACCACGGAGGCAGGTTTGTCACCCCGGGGGGGTCAGGATCCCAACCAGCCTGGGTGGAAAGGGGCTGGAGTAGGGCGAGTGAGGTACAAAGCTCATTCTCTCCCTGAAAATCCCCCACGGGGCAGTGGGGACGTGCAGCCTGCAAGGTGCCGGGGCTCTCACCCGTCAGCATGCTCTCATTGACCATGCACTCGCCCGTCAGCAGCGCCGCGTCGCAGGGGACCAGCATCCCATCGGCGGGGAGGCTGATGCAGTCACCCGGCACCAGCTCAGCCGAGCTCACCACCATCTCATCTGGAAAAGAGCATGGCCGCACTCAGGGACATCATCAGCCCAGTATTGTCCCCAGGCATGTTGTCATCCCAGCATCGTCCCTGGGAACATCATTCCAGAATTGTCCCCAGGAACATCATCCCGGCATCATCCCCAGGAATGTCATCCCGGCATTGTCCCCAGGATCATCATCTCCAGGGACATTATCCCAGCATCAGCCCCAGGATCATCATCCCAGAATTGACCCCAGGAACATCATCCCAGCATTGACCCCAGGAATGTCATCCCGACATCATCCCCAGGATCATCATCCCCAGGGACATCATCCCAGCATCATCCCCAGGATCATCATCCCAGCATCGTCCCCAGGAATGTCATCCCGACATCATCCCCAGGATCATCATCCCCACGGAAATCATCCCAGCATCATCCCCAGGATCATCATCTCAGCATTGTCCCCAGGAGCATCATCCCAGTGATGTCCCCAGGAACATCATCGCAGCATCGTCCCCTGGAATGTCATCCTGACATTGTCCCCAGGAACATCACAGGATGGTTAGAGTTGGAAGGCACCTTAAAGATCACTAAGTTCCAAGCCCCCTACCCTAGGCAGGGACACCTCCCACTCAGTCATTATCCTGGTATCGTCCCCAGGAACATCACCTCAGCACTGTCCCCTGGAACACCTTCCCAGCATCGTCCCCAGGCACTCACCTCCGCTGGGGCGATGGACTCGGACACCCACCGACATCTTGGCCATGTTCTGCAGCGTGGCGCTTTGCTGTGAGGGAGGGAGCAGTTAGAGCACACCAAAGAACAGCTCCAAAAGCACAGGAAAGCCACCACAAAACAGGTCTGGAAGGCTCAGGATCACAGATGAAGGACAAGGAATCCTGCCCCATGGTTGGGAGTAGGAGTTGTCCTCATCCCGCTGGGCTCAGAGGGAGTTGAGCGTCACCACAGAGGTCAAACAGCATCGGGAAAGGGGGCTATTCCGCTACAGCTGCTTGTCCCAAATAAGCCCGACACCAAACCAACCTTCCTCGTCTCGTAGAGGGAGAGCCCTAAGGAGATGGTGGAGATGAGGAAGATGCAGGCGGCGTAGTAGTAATAGGCATCGCAGACCCACAGCACGATGCTGAACACTTGGAAGATGTAGAAGGGATTGAGCACCTGGAAGAGAACAAGGAGAGAAAGCAGGTTTTTGGGAGGGGAAAGAGCTTCCTTCAGCCCATCGCAAGACCTCCAGGCTCCTTGCGGAACAAACGCTGATGCAGAGGAGAAGATGGCCTTTCCCTGGGGCTGGGGATGAAGCAGCTGACTCCTCGCAAACCCTCCGTCCTCCCCAGCTCTGCTTCTGGTGGGTGCTCCTGAGGATGCTCAGCCACCTCCACAGCTCCCTGGGAATGCTCCTGGCTGAGCCAGGAGGCAGGACAGGGCTCCCTCCATGGCCGCATCAGCTCTGCCCCAGAGATGCTTCTCCTAAAGCCCCTTCAAAGCACAAGCCCATGGGTGCACACCTCCTCCACCAACAGCCGTGCGTAGGACTTGACGGGCACCTCGATGAGGTTGGGTCCATAGATCTTCCTTCTGGAAACAGGGAGAAAAAAAGCAAATGCATGTCAGGGAAAAACTGTATTTCCAACCCAAAGGGACCCTCACGCTGCCCAGATCTCCACAGGAGCCTGGTTACATGGAGAAGCCGAGCCAGGGCAATCCAGCACACCCAGGAATCCTCTGCTCTGAGGTCTGGGTGTAAGAAAAATGCAGGCTCTTGGATTTTCTGGCTGCTGGAAAAGCCTCATCCTACTCCCTGGGCATCCCAGGAAGCTGGAAGATCCCTACCTGGTGTTGTGGTCTTGCTGGTGGAGCCCAGCCTGGGAGAGGTGGAGATCTGCGCAGGTCCAGCTTTCATCCAAGACACTGGTGAGCCCGAAGGGAAATTAAAAAAACCAGAGAAACAGAGTCAAAACCAGCAGGAGCCGGGCCCGGCAGAACAAATACCACCCCCAAGTCCTTGCTGACACACACAAAAAAGAAAACCCTTTAAAAAAGGGAGAGCATCTTGTTCCTCGGCATCCGCCACAGCTCGCGGGTGCCAAGGAGCAGGAACAAAAGGGACATGGGGCGGCGGGGACTGTCCAACACGGGGCAGACGCCAAACCAGCTTCCTCTGCCCACAAAGACGGGCACCATCAACAACTCAGGGGGGTGGGGGGTTGAAGCAGAACAGCTCTTCCCAACCCAGCGCCCCGGGGATGGGCTCCAAAGGGTTTGCAGGGCAGGGGAAAGATCCAGCTGGGGTTGCGGGACATCCAGTTGGGTGGGGATGGTTGTGGGGAGGGGGCAGGGGCAGGGGAGGAGGGGCACTGAGATGCAGAAGGGTTGGCCGTAGTGGAGAGGCAGAAATACCTGACTTTGCAGAAGGCCTGCCGCCGCTCCATCCAGACGTAGCGCATGCCCTCGAAGAGGTAGTACCGCAGGGTGTTCTTCTGAGGGGAGGGGGACGGAAAAAACCAGGTGTCGGTGGGACAGGAGGGCAAGGCAGGTCACCCCAAAGGGAGAGGATTTATGGGGTGTTAGGAGGTAGGGAGGGCCGTGAGCGTTACAGAATCACAGAATCACCTAGGTTGGAAGGGACCTTTTCAGATCATCTNCTCACCAGCTTTGTTGCCCTTCTCTGGACCCGCTCCAGCACCTCAATGTCAATGTTACCTCTTCCTTCTCATGGAGGTGGATGGTGTCCCGGCTCTCCTCCTCATCCGCCACCCCGATGGCGATGCTGGTCCTCCGGTCCTCCAGCCGGGCCCCGGGGTGATGCTCCAGGCTGCTCAGGGTGGGAAAACCCAGCGTCAGTCCCTCCCCAAGCCACCTGCATCCCTACGAACGCCCCTCTGCCTCGAAGCCTCCCATATCCCAGCAGGGATAGGAGCCCCCAGGACTTCACTTGGGGGACTGGAGCTCTGGCATCATGGTAGGGATGGGAGCCCTGGTATCACATCCGCAGGGATGGGAGCCCCAGCATCATGGTAGAGTGATTGGAGCCTTGGTATCACCACAAGGACAGGAATCACCTGGAATCACATCCGCAGGTATGGGAGTCCCAGCATCGTGGCAGGGTGATGGGAGCCCTGGCATTGCAGTGGGGGGACAGGAATCCCAGCATCACTGTGGGGATGGGAGCCCCCACATTATGGTGGGGATGGGAGCCCCAGCATCACTGCAGGGGGACAGGAGCCCTGGCAACATCGGGGGGAAGGGAGTCCCAGCAGGGCAGTGGGGGGACGGGAGCCCCAGCATCCCCGTGGGGATGGGAGCTCTGGCACCACAGCAGGAAGGGGAGCCCTGGCACTGTGGAGGGGATGGGAGCCCCAGAATCATGGTGGGGGGATGGGAGGCCCAGCATCACCACGGGGATGTGAGCCCTGGAATGGTGGTGGGGACAGGATCCTGGCTCACCTTCCCTCTCCCAGCACCTCCGTCCGCACACGGGTGGTGAAGCACTGGCCGAATCGATCCTGAAACACAGGCAGAGGGGAATGGGGAGCAGGTTCCCCCTGCTCCTTCAAAAAACCACCCATCCCAGACAACGGCTGGTGTGTCAGGGACAATAAAGAGAAATGCAAAGCCAGGCCGGCTGCTACAGAAGGGGAAAGAGCAAAATTATTCCAGGAACAATAATTATTTTCAATTGCAAGAGGGGAAGTTGAGCTGAGATGTGGGGAAGAACTTCCTTGGTGTGAGGGTGGTGAGACCCTGGAACAGGTTGTCCAGAGAAGCTGTGGCTGCCCCATCCCTGGAGGGGTTCAAGGCCAGGCTGGATGGGGCTTGGAGCAACCTGCTCTAGGGAGAGGTGTCCCTGCACAGGGCAGGGGGGTTGGAACTGGATGAGCTTTAAGATCCCTTCCAGCCCAAACTGTTCTGTGATTCTGTGGCAATTCCATCACTTCCCTGGGTTGGAAGAGACCTTGAAGATCATTAAGTCCAACCATCAATCCACCACTGACCACCCCACCACTGACCCACGTCCCCAAGGTCAGGCTTTTAGATCTCTCCGGGGATGGTATGTAGGAAGTTGAGCCATAGGACGAGGGGGAACAGTTTTAAACCAAAAAATGGGAGATTGAACTGAGATCTCAGGAAGAACTTGTTTGGTGTGAGGGTGGTGAGACCCTGGCCCAGGGTGCCCAGAGAAGCTGTGGCTGCCCCATCCCTGAAGGGGTTCAAGGGCAGGCTGGATGGGGCTTGGAGCAACCTGGTGTGGTGGGAGGTGTCTCTGCCTGGGGGACAGGGACAAGATGGTCTTCAGGGTCCCTTCCAACCCAAACTATCCACGATCCTGTGAATAATTTGGCTCTGAGCAGCGCATTGCTCGACGAAAGGACTAAATGCAGACAAGGAAGGGAGGGCGACGAGCAGCGAGGGACATACCCAGTGGAGCCCAATCCCAGCCCTGCAGGACCCCTCTGGGGACTCACCCTGATGATGACCCAGTCGGCCTGGCCCAGGGCACAGGGCTGGCACTTGGCCTGCACCTCCAGGCTCGGCTTCCAGTGGAAGAGGAGGAGAAGCAGCCCTGCCGTCAGCATGGAGCACGCGTGGCACAGGGCCACCCGCCATGTCTTGGTCTGGTAGCCCGTGACCTCCTGGAAGAAAGAAGATCGATCACCTTTCTGGGGACGCTTATTCACAAAATCGAACGAAATTAAGATTATCAAGGGTCTAACTCCTCCACAGGGCTCCTGGAGGGATGTGACACCAAGGCAGGTGATGCGACTGAGCAGTCTCGGGGCTGGAAAGCCACTGTTTTGGGCTGGTGTGGCAGATAACGCATGGATTGTTATCTGCCAACCCTTCCTGAGCATCCCACCCTCCCCGCGGCGAAGCCCCTGGACCTACCATGCGGGATTTATCGGCGTCCGGCTGCAGCGTCCCGTATCCCGGCCGCTGGCCCCCCAGCAGCCGGCTGCTGTCTGCAAAGTCAAAAAAAAGGGGGAAAAATTACAATAAGTGGAGCTGATCCCAGGGGGATTTTAGGAAACGGGCTCCCAGCTGCAGCGACGGCATCCCTGGATGGTCCCAGGAGGTGGCCGGACTCGGTGTCCCCCTGGCCACCCACCCTCGGTGCTGGAGGAGCTGCTCGGGGCCACCGCGGCTGGGAGCTCGGGGGGACACACTGTGGGCACCCCAGCGCTGCCCGGTCACCCTCCCACGGCACGTGACGGCCGCAGGAACGACGCCAAAGGAGCCCGGGGAGAAAAACTGGCAGAAACCCAGGGGTTTAGTGGCTTGGGGGGGCGGGGAAGGGAGCGGGGCTGGTGTGGAGCCAGGGCAAGCGCAGGGCCAGCTCTGCCGGCCGCTTGCCAGGCTTGTTTTCCACCCTCAACAAGGATGTGACCATAAAACGTGCCTTTTTTCCCCCCCAGTTTTAATGATGCTCAGCACCCCCTCTTCCTGCCGGTCCCCCCCACACCGTGTACCCCAGTTGTACTGGGAGATGATCGGGGGGCAGGTGGGATCTGTTAATCGGCACCCTCTGTCCCCACCAAGCCAGACCCGTTCAGCCCCAAAATCCACCCGTCCCAGCTGCGGGATGTTAACGAAGGAGCCAGGGGAGATAACACGTGGCACGATCCCAAACCCAGGGAGGCAATTCCCACCCTCCAAGCCCGGCAGATGAATTTCCTGGCTGGGTTTCCAGGAGGGAGCTCAGACCAGGTTTAACGATTTATGCCCCGGCTTGCATTCCTGGATTCAATTTACACCCTGGGTTGGATTCCTGGATTTGATGTACATCCCGAGTTGGATTCCTGGATTCAATTTACAGCTGAGGTTGGATTCCTGGATTCCTGCCACTCCCCTTCCCCTCCCTCCCCACCTTACCTGACCCCCAAAAGCTCCTCTGCAGGTGACAAAAGCGATTAATTAAAACCATCCCCCGGGTTTGGGTTTTAATTAATCCCCTTCGACCACCAGGGCTGGGGGGGGGTCTCTTATCTCAGTGGGTAACCAGGTCCCAAAACCCAGCTGGTGATGCTCCAAGGGGTTTTTTTTTTGGGGGGTGGGGTGAGGAAGGGGGGGACGACACAGGACGACAAACCCAAGGTATGGCAAGTGAGAATAAAAATAACATAAAAGCCTCCCCATCCCCCCCACCCTGACCCCAGGAGGCAGAACCGGGTGGTTGCAAAGCTCCCCCAGGACCTGTGAGGGGGAGGAGACACCAGATCTCCCCACTGGCAGCGTAAAATCCTGGGAAAAGCAAGGATTTCAGGTTAAATGAGGGCGGGAGGGTGAGGAGGAGCGTGTTCTGCCCTTGCAAGGAGCTGAACAAAGGAGAGGGAGAAGCTGGGTTGGGGGGAGGAAACCTCGCACAAAGGCTTGTTTCCAGGGGGGAAAGTTGCAGGAAAGGGGGGGGAAAGTAGCAAAACAACCCCAAAACCAGCCCAAAACCATCTGGCAAGAGGCGAGAAGCTCGGCTCACCTCCCCCTGCCTCAACACGATTATTATGATTTTTCTCCATCCGATAAGCAGGAAATCTGATTTTTTTGAGGAAGGGGGGCTTATTTTGGGGGGGTTTTGGTTTGTTTTTGGTTTTTTGTTGGTTTCTTTTTTCTCTCACCTCCCGCTAGAATCCCTGGCTGCTTCCCCAAACCCACGGCCGGCGGGAGAAGAGTTCTCTCCAGCCCTTGGTGAGGAAGACGGTGGCTGCAGCCTTCATCGCCGACGGCCGACGGCAACGCCGACGTGTCCGGGAAGCATCCGCCGACGCGGCGCTACCGGTCGGAACGGGCCACACCTCATCGGGCAAACATGGGGCAACCAGCCCCCGCTGCTCCGCTTGCCCAAGCAAGGAAGGGGTTTGCTGGGGTTTTTGTACCGCCCTCCCACCTCCATCCACTGAAGACCCCCCGGGAAGAGACTGGCATCTGTCTGCTGTTAAAAGAGGAGGGGGTGGCTGCAGACTCGGAGGGGGGCAGTGAGCATAGAATCACAGAATGGTCAGAGTTGGAAGGGACCTTCAAGATCAGCCAGTTCCAGCCCCCCTGCCCTGGGCAGGGACACCTCCCACCACACCAGGTTGCTCCAAGCCCCATCCAGCCTGGCCTTGAACCCCTCCAGGGATGGGGCAGACACAGCTTCTCTGGGCAGCCTGTTCCAGGGTCTCACCACCCTCAAACCAAAGAACTTCTTCCTGAGATCCCATCTAAATCCAATTTCAAACTGCTCCCCCTTGTCCTGTCCCTCCACTCCCTGACCAAGAGTCCCTCTCCAGCTCTCCTGGAGCTCCCTTCAGATCCTGGAAGGCTGCTCCAAGGTCTTCCTGGAGCCTTCTCTTCTCCAGGCTGAACAGCCCCAGCTCTCTCAGCCTGTCCTCACAGCAGAGCTGCTCCAGCCCTCCCAGCATCTTGGTGGCCTCCGCTGGACCCGTTCCAGCAGGTCCATGTCCTTTCTGTCCTGAGGACTCCAGAGCTGGACACAGGACTCCAGGTGGGGTCTCAGGAGCGCAGAGCAGAGGGGGAGAATCCCCTCCCGTGCCCTGCTGGCCACAGCCGTGGTCAGTGATGCCCTGGCCCCGGTTGCTGAGGGGAGAGGGGAGCCCTGAGCCCCCCAGCACCAGGTCTGCGCTGTCAAAACGCCGCTTGAACTCCTTGGAGCCACCTGGCTCCGAAGTGAGCCCT
This sequence comes from Thinocorus orbignyianus, assembly GCA_013400375.1. Taxonomy (NCBI): domain Eukaryota; kingdom Metazoa; phylum Chordata; class Aves; order Ciconiiformes; family Thinocoridae; genus Thinocorus; species Thinocorus orbignyianus. The sequence goes on from VXBW01007588.1 coordinate 43,851, forward strand.
GTCTTGCACCTTCCAGAGAACCACCAGCACTGGTCCCTGCCCTGAGGTTTTGCCCTTAAACGCAGCCTTTCTCCCCAGCA
>VXBW01007588.1:48800-63621 GCA_013400375.1 Thinocorus orbignyianus
CACAGCCCCTGCGCCCTATACGGGGGCACAGCGGGGTGCTGCTGCCGCCCCCCCAACCCCGAAACGGGGCTCGGCTGCAGGGGGAAGGGGGGACAAGGAGGGGGAGAAGGGCTGTGTGCCCCCCACAAAAAAATAAGCGGGATTCTGCCCCAAAAAAGGGGTCTGCACCCCCAGAACCTGTAAGGAAATGTGCCGGGTTCTGTCCCAAAAAGGAGTTTTTCACCCCCCAAGCCTGTAAGGAAATGTGCCAGGCTCTGCCCCCCAAAAAAAGGGTCTGCACCCCCAATATTTCTGAGAAAATACACCAGATTCTGCCCCAAAAAGCAGCTTTTCACCCCCAGAACCTGTAAGGAAACATGCCAGGTTTGGCCCCAAAAAAGGGCGCTGTACCCCCAATATTTCTAAGAAAATGCACTGGGTTTTGCCCCTCAAAGGGGCTTTGAACCCCAAAACCTGTAAGGAAATGTGCCAGGTTCTGCCTCAAAAAGGAGTTTTGCACCCTCAAAACTTCTAAGGAAACATGCCAGATTCTGCCCCAGAAAAGGAGTCTGCAGCCCCAGAACCCATCAAGAAACATGCCAGGTCTGGCCCCAAAAAAGGGGTCTGCACCCCCAATATTTCTAAGAAAATGCACTGGGTTCTGCCCCAAAAAGGGGCCTTGCACCCCGAAAATGGGGCTTTGCACTCCCAAAACTTCTAAGGAAATGAGCCAGGTTCTGCCCCAAAAAAGGGCTTGGTGNACCTCCAGGGCACAGACCTCTCCGGCCACTTGATTGCCCAAGTGCTGCCAACCGTGGCTGGAAAAAAATGCTCTGCCCATCCCTGCCCACCACAGTTTGGGCTTTTCCCAGGAAGGGAGATTAAAAAAAATTTAAAAAAATCAATAAAAAAAATCAATGTTTTCTCTGGACGGGCCTCAGGTAGATCCTGTGCNTGCACTGGGTTTTGCCCCTCAAAGGGGCTTTGAACCCCAAAACCTGTAAGGAAATGTGCCAGGTTCTGCCTCAAAAAGGAGTTTTGCACCCTCAAAACTTCTAAGGAAACATGCCAGATTCTGCCCCAGAAAAGGAGTCTGCAGCCCCAGAACCCATCAAGAAACATGCCAGGTCTGGCCCCAAAAAAGGGGTCTGCACCCCCAATATTTCTAAGAAAATGCACTGGGTTCTGCCCCAAAAAGGGGCCTTGCACCCCGAAAATGGGGCTTTGCACTCCCAAAACTTCTAAGGAAATGAGCCAGGTTCTGCCCCCAAAAAGGGCTTGGTGCCTCCAATATTTCTAAGAAAATGCACCGGGTTTTGCCCCAAAAATAGGCTTTGCACCCCCAGAACCTGTAAGGAAATGTGCCAAGTTCTGCCCCTAAAGAGGGTTTTGCACCCTCAAAACTTTAAAGGAAAGACACTGGGCTCTGCCCCTGAGAATGGTGTTGCACCCCCAAAATTTGTAAGGAAACATTTGCCATTCTGCCCCCAAAACCGAGCTTTGTACCCTCAAAACTTGCAAGGCAATGCTCTAGGCTCTGCCTGCACACCCCCCTGCCCTGAGACTCGCAGGGAGGGGCACATTNAATCAATGTTTTCTCTGGACGGGCCTCAGGTAGATCCTGTGCTTCCTCCTCAAAACCAACCCTGAAGCAGATTTTGTTAATCAGAAGATAAAACCCTCGGCCGGTTCCGGCCAACTCCCCCCAGCACCCATGCCTGGCCTCCAGAGAAAAGAAGGCAAAACCCAGTTTGTTCGTGACCTAAAAAAAACCCCACCCCATTTTAATTGGAGAGGAGGGGGATCACAAAGCTCTTCTGAGCCAAGCTGCTGATGGGAACCCCTTGTAGTGGAGAGTTGAGATTCCAGCCCCTGGATTTCAGGGGGGAGGCCGAGCTTTGAGCCCCTGAGATTTCAGGGCGCAGCCGAGATTCAAACCTCTGGGTTTCAGAGGGGAGCTCAGATCTGAACCCCTGTATTTTAGGGGGGAGCCAAGAATCAAACCTTTGGATTTCAGAGGGGAGCTGAGAACCGAGCCCCTGGATTTCAGGGAGGAAACTGAGATTTAAGCCCCTGAGATTTCAGTGGGGAGCCAAGATTCAAATCTCTGGAATTCAGGGGGGAGCCGAGAACCCAAGTCCCTGGATTTCAGGGGGGAGCTGAGAACTGAGCCTCCAGATTTCAGTGGGGAAACTCAGACTTAAGCCCCTGGATTTCAGGGGGGAGCTGAGATTTAAACCTCTGGAATTCAGGGGGGAGCCGAGAACCTAGTCCCTGGATTTCAAGGGGGAGACCGAGCTTTGAGCCCCTGAGATTTCAGGGGGGAGCCGAGAAAAGGAAAAGAAAAAGTATTTCTGGAAATGCAAATGAAGACGGCAACATCAGCTCAGCTTCCCGAGACAGACACCAGGCTCCCTCACTGCGGGAGAGAGAAATGAGTGGGGGGAAAAACCCACAAAGCAGTCAATTTTGGGGATAAGGCTGGCTTTCCTGAGCTGAACACAGCTTTTTATGCCACCTCAATCTTCATTTGCTGCATCCTGGTTATCACACCAGGTCTCTGAAGCAGCTTCATGGTATTTCTCTAAGTTTTTACTACATCTAGACAGAAAACAAAAGAAAAGAAATTAAATACATCTATAAAACAACAGAACAGAGAGCGCTTCCCCTCTCCCCATCCCCCCCGGGCTGCAAACAGCAGCTCCAAGCTCCAGCCTGCTGCCAACATCACAGGTCTGTGAAACGTGGAGGTAAAAAAACCCACTTGTGGTAGAAGGAAGAGACAGGTTCAGCTCCGGCTCTGAGAAATCTCTAATTTAGGACTTGGAATAAAAAAAAAAAAACAAAAAAGCAATCCCAGCAGTGGCAGCGCCAGCGGGATTTTGCCACACCAAGCCCTCACCTCACTCCTCCCCAAGGAACCCCAGGGATTTCGGAACGGGGCGAGATTCCTCCAACATTCCCCTTTCTCAGTTGCTTCCGTTTGTTTCCTCGCCAGTGGCCATGGGGCTCGTTCCTCCCAGGTCTCTTCCCTCACACGAATTCACTTCAGAGGCAGGAGCAAGGTCACTCCAGGAATTCTGTCTCCCTTCATCTCCCCTCGCTTTCAAATCCTCATTCCCACGGCAGAGCCCCAGAGGTGTCCCCAGCTCCTCACACACTCCAAACCACAAAGATTTGGGATTCCAGGACAGCGGCAGAGGCATCAATCCAGCATTATGAATAAATAACGACTCTTATTTGTTCCTTACAGTATTTATTGTACATGCAAACCCATGGGAGAAACACCAAACTCCCCGGCTGGAACCTTTTCTTCCTAAATCAGGTGTAAATTACTTTCAGGAAAAACACGCTTCCAAGCGAGGGAGCAGCATCACGCAGCGGTCGCCTTCTGCTTGTAAGTCGCCATCATCTTTTTGATCTCAGCGATTGCTTTGCCAGGGTTCAAACCCTAAAAAGAAGAAGTTTCAGTCAGCTTTTCTGGAAATCAGCACATCAGAGCATCCTCCCTGAGTCGCCACCATCAAAGTCAGTGTAAAACAAGCTGCTACTCATAAAAATAGCTGGCAGAGAACACCCCCTCCTTTTTTTGTGTGTCTAAAAGCCTGACATTTCAAATGCTGGGAGGTTACAGGATGCAGAGGGACAGATCTGAAGAGCGTTTTGGTATAATATATGGGACAATAACCCCGGGTTAAAGCCTTGCTGAGGCAGGTTTGCTGGGCTTCAGCCTCAGTCAACACGGGAACGGAGCCACGGCGCTGGGAGCTCAGGCTCCTCAACCTGGAGGCCACAGCAGCAGCACTGCCCAGCGCTGGGAAGAAAAACCCTCCTTTGACTCTGGAGGACTGGTTTTCATCAGCAACGCCAGGAACAAAGAGAAGAACGAGTGGCTGAGGGGTAGGAAGTTTTAATAAAGCTCAAGCAGGACCGAATTCAACACTTTTTCTGGGTGTTATTAAATCAAGTTCAAGCAGGACCGAATTCAACAGTTTTTCTGGAGGCAGGGCGCTGCTCTACAAAAGCTCCATAGTGATAGTACGAGAAAAGTGGTTGGTTTTTTTTTTTCATGTCCGAAATAAAAAAAATAAAAGCTGTGTATTGCAGGACACCAAGTCACAAGATCATAGAATCATAGAACGGTCAGAGTTGGAAGGGACCTTAAAGATCATCCAGTTCCAACCCCCCTGCCATGGGCAGGGACACCTCTCCCTAGAGCAGGTTGCTCCAAGCCCCATCCAGCCTGGCCTTGAACCCCTCCAGGGATGGGGCATCAACAACTTCCCTGGGCAACCTGTTCCAGTGCCTCACCACCCTCTCACAGTAAAGAACTTCTTCCTAAGATCTCATCTAAATCTCCCCTCTTCCAATTTAAAACCGTTACCCCTTGTCCTGTCCCTCCACTTCCTGACCAGGAGTCCCTCTCCAGCTCTCCTGGAGCTCCCTTCAGATCCTGGAAGGATCTCCTCCAAGGCCTCCCCACAGCCTTCTCTTCTCCAGGCTGAACAGCCCCAGCTCTCTCAGCCTGTCCTCACAGCAGAGCTGCTCCAGCCCTCCCAGCATCTTGGTGGCCTCCACTGGACCTGTTCCAACAGTTCGACGCCCCTCACACAAAAACCAGCTAAGCTTTCCACAAAGAAGGTTTTTTGACAATCTAGACATGCCATCTTGCAAAAGGCCCTTCATACCTGCCACACGGCTCCCAAACCAAGCGTGTCTGACCTCCACATGAGGGGGGATGTTGAGGACTGCCCTGGGGTATCATGGTTTACAGCTGCAGCACCATGGCATGGAGAAGGAAGAGGCAATTCCCCCAGTGCCCAGCTGGCCGTGTGCTTTCGTGGCCGACGGAGACAACGGGCAGGGACAGAGCACGTGAGTGGCAACGTGTTATGAACCATAAAGGTGTCTCAGACTCGAGAGACAGAGCCTCAGTGTGCTCCTTCCCTACATTCCTACACACAGCCGGCTCGTCAAGTTGAACCCTTCACCTCCAGCTGAACTACGGCTGACACCAGATCACGAGTCAGCTCTCTATACAAAGGGGGAATTATCTGTAGCCAGTGAATCACTTCAGTAAGATAAAACCTCAAAAATTCAGCATGAGGCGCTCCTGACCAACAGCTCTCAGCCCCAGATCTCCAGGAGCTAGTTTTCCCCCACATCCACAATCCACTCAAACATTCACCTTCACCTTACTTCACAGCTCGAGAGGAATTTCTCCAGCAAAAGTTGTGCAGAAAACAGCACAGCTGGCAGGAAAACACAACCTGACAATCCACCCAACAACAGGCACAAGGTCACTGTGAGACGAGGAAGAGGCACGCTCTGATTTGGGAAAGCTTGCTGGGTTCTCAACAGAGGCATGAGAGAGAAGAGAGGGTCTGGGAAATACCCCGAGAGGATGTCAGCATAAAACACATCCTCCAGAAAAACTTCTAGTCTTAGAAACACAAAATGGTTGAGGTTGGAAGAGACTTTAAAGATTACTGAGTTCCAACCCCCCTGCCCTGGGCAGGGATACCTCCCACCACACCAGGTTGCTCCAAGCCCCATCCAGCCTGGCCTTGAACCCCTCCAGGGATGGGGCAGCCACAGCTTCTCTGGGCAACCTGTTCCAGGGTCTCACCACCCTCACACCAAAGAAGTTCTTCCCCAGATCTCAGCTCCATCTCCCCTCTTTCAGGTTAAAACCCTTCCCCCTCATCCTATGGCTCCCCTCCCTCATCAAGAGTCCCCCTCCCAGCTTTCCTGGAGCTCCTTTAGGGACTGGAAGGGGCTCCAAGGTCTCCCTGGTCTCCTAGAGGCTGTAGTTTTCTCCCCTACCCAAGTGGTACAACACATCAGGGAGAGCTGCTACCCTTGGAGTTTAAGGTTTAAGTGTATTTTTCACAAGGCTGACGCCACTGACAGGGTCACACAGGACACACTTCCCCACGCCGTGCCCTTTGTGCCCTGCTGTCACCTTCCTAAACCCTGACACCAGGTTCTTAAAGTCCCAGCCCTGCTGAGGAGGAAGAGTTCATCATGTTCCTGGGATGTGTAACGCCAACTGTGTGACCTCCTCTTGTACAGTCACTATCACAAGCACAACAGCTGGAAGCTCACCGTGTTTCAAAAAGCTGAACGAGCCGAGGGAAGTCGGAGGGAAACAAAAGCCTAAGAGGGTATTTTCCCCTCAAACAGGGCGCTGGGAAACACGCCAGGAACCCCTGGAGGGCCAAAGGCAGGACACGCACATACCTTTGGGCAAGTCCTTGTGCAGTTCATGATAGTGTGACAACGGTAGAGAGAGAAGGGGTCCTGCAGCTGTGCCAGGCGCTCCTCTGTGTAGTCGTCCCTGGAGTCGATCATCCAGCGATAGGCCTGAAAACCAGCCACATGTGACACCAAACCCTCCCTCCAGGTGGTGGCATCGGTGTCGAGACATCAAAACCAACACCTGACTCAGGGATTTTGGTCCAGGATCTGGACTACTTAACATCATCCCACCATCCCAACTGGTTTCAGGCAGGGAGTCCCTTGTCATTCCCAAGTGACAGAGGGGATGGGTCCTTACCTGCATCAGGACGGCGGGACCCAGGTACTTGTCCCCGTTCCACCAGTAACTGGGGCAGCTGGTGCTGCAGCAGGCGCAGAGGATGCACTCATAGAGTCCGTCCTGCACAGGGGGGTGGGAAAGCACAGTCAAACCATGCCAGAAAGCCATGACAAAGCCTTTTCTTTTCTTTTTCTTTTCGGAAGAGGGGGATTTCTACGAGCGTCTCCATCACCACCTTCCCCTCTGGCGACTTGTCACAACAAACCAGCTCCCAAAACCTCACACTGAAGAAGTGCTGCCAGAAGAAAGCAATCCCTACATGCTTGTAACAACACGGATGCAATCCTCCCAACTCAGCCACTACAATAAACTAGGCTTTTGGGTGATAAAATGAAGAAAAGGCATTAAACTGAAGAAAACTATGGAAATCGCTTGATGTTGCTGCCTTCTGTCCTTCCAGTCTGTCCCAGTGAGTGGCTGAGGAGAGGAAGAGATATGTAACCAATTAACAAGTCAAGGCCATGTTAGAGAAGAGAAGGAAGAGCAAAGTCTGCCCAACAGTCTGAGGAGAAACCCTCAGAGTTGAATGTGTGCTTTAAGGGGATCCCCAAGCACTTGCACAACAGGAATTGTGTGAGTTTTTAGCCTTCTCATAATTTTCAGAGAGACCAGGGCATTTCTATTTCAGTCACTGAAGAAAAGAAAGGCAGACCTACATGGAAGTGACACTGGGCAGAAGGGAGAGGAGCAGAGGGTCTCTCAAGTCTCCTCGTAGCTCAATCAACTCCACGCTGAAAGACCGAGCCCAATCTGACTTAATTTACGTATCTGAAAGATGTTTTGGGACAAAGGTCTCATTAATTTTAGTTTAGAAAGATACCCAACACCAGAACTCTCAGGAGCCTGTAACAAGTCTACTTGTCTTTTGGGAAGACCTGCCAAAGCTGGGCCAGCCAGAGTTACCTTCTCACCCTCAATTTGTCTGATTGCTAATTGTAACACTTCCAACGACTAATGATTCGAAGAAAAAAGGTGGGAGTTTTTCAGCTGATGCTACATCTGAGTTCCTCCTGCACACAGGCTGTTCTCAAAGCTAGAGAAACTTCAGCAAGGAGATAAAAAAAGCAAGTTTATTAGTTGCGAGAAAGATTTAGGCATCTCTTGCAGTCACTTTTAAGTTCGCTTATTTCTACTTCAACGAAGTGATGTCAAGGATGACGCTGGAGGAAAACCATGAGAAGGGAGAGCCCCTTCAGTCCTTACACAAGGGTGAAGCAATACAGAAGGAACTGTGGCCCTTGGAGAGGGATCCTTTCAGACTGAAACCCTGCAGGTGTGAAGATGTCACAGTCACACGGTGCTGCCCACACCTTGGGCTCATGACCTGTTTGTACAAAGTTCACTCTCGAAGAACACTGCAGAGAATTTCAGGCTGCAGCTCACAAGTTTTCACTGAACCCCCTTGAAACAGCCTTCCCCTTTGCTCTTCACATTCACCTCTCTCTTACCACTTGCCAAAATCCAGGCTGCCTGCCCATTTTGCCACAGCTTCTCTGGGCAATCTGGGCCAGTGCCTCACCACCCTCACACCAAAGATCTTCCTAAAAATCTCATCTCAATCTTTAACCCCTTTCAGGTTAAAACTGCTCCCCCTTGTCCTGTCCCTCCACTCCCTGAGCAAGAGTCCCTCTCCAGCTCTCCTGGAGCTCCCTTCAGATCCTGCAAGGCTGCTCCAAGGTCTCCCCACAGCCTTCTCTTCTCCAGGCTGAACAGCCCCAGCTCTCCCAGCCTGTCCTCACAGCAGAGCTGCTCCAGCCCTTCCAGCATCTTGGTGGCCTCCTCTGGACCCCTTCCAGCAGGTCCATGTCCTTTCTGTGTTGAGGACTCCAGAGCTGATGATGATCATGAGCTGATGATCTATCACGAGCAATAGATCCATCCATCCAGACAGATCAGAGGCAAAAGAAATTGCCCATTTAGTGATACTGCAGCAGCCAAGGAAATGCAGGACTTACTCGCACTATCAACTTTCAGGAATTATTATCTTGCAGCTGCTCAAATGGTTCCTCACTCTTCCGCTTTATGCAGAAACTTTGGACCAACACACTGTGTCCCCAGAACCATCCCCCTCCCCAAAATAACACAGTATTCAAGACAGAAATCCAAAGACTTGTGCTAATGAAGAAGACACTCTTGTCTCCACATCCAAAAAAGTGTTTAGCTGCTCCTTTTTAGGACTGTAAAACCCAGTGAGCATGTTGCTCAGCACGACAGCCAGTGCTGAGCCCGACAGCATAAACTGCAGCCCCTTCCCGCCCCTGGAATGTCACCAGCCTGTAACCTTCCCGGTGTCTTTACAAACACCCGTGGTTTCACAGCACAGACAGTGAGATCCCTGTCCCCATCGCAACCGCGCTTCATCAGCCAATGTCAGCCCCAGCAATGCAGGTGTGCTGGGACACTGCCTGGCCTGGGTGGAGCCACACAGGACTAACTTTTCTTCTAATGCTGGGGAAAACCGCACTTTTAGAAGACTCCAGTGCCTGAATTTGTGAAAATCTGTACTTTATAACCAGCTAGGCTATGTGGGTCTCAAGGTCTTGGTGTTTCTGAACTCAGCAGGTGTGGGGATGAGGAGGAGCGAGACCCTGGCACTTGACTCAAGCTGCCAACAGGGTTGTTTTATACCACAAACAGCACACTCAACATAAATTAGAAAGGTTTCTAAATAGTTTCTCTCTCCCCTGATGGCTGGGATCCTGAGTACTCCTTTAGTCTTATCCTATTAAATCTATTTGTATTTCAACCCCTATTTGTGTTTCCTTGCTTTCCCTGACTCCCCCTTCCTGGATGGGGAGGGGTCACCACGTGAGAGAATAATTGCCTAAAGGACAACAAATCGTTTTGGGTGTTCCCTGACCCTAACACAGCATTTCAGGGAGCAGATTCCAACCCATGCCGGGTTTTCCACCCAACAGCTTTGTCCTCACAGGAACTAGAATCTACTGTTAATGTTTAACCCTGGTCTTATCTGGAAGGGGGTTCCAACGGTAGAAAGGAAGCAGTAACCAGTTTCTGACGGTCTTCGATGGACTGCAGGTGCTGCTCCTTGCCCTGCTTCGACTCGTCCTTCTTCTTCAGGTAAGGCTCGATGGATTTGTACTGTGCGTAGAAGTTACTCAGGTCCTAAGAGTCAAAAGGCAAAGAGGTCACACATTCAGTGAGGTGAACTGATGCATGAGAGACCGAACACCTGCTGCCACTGCGAAAGAAGCTGCATTTTGTACCTCGACAGGTCACGTTTCTCCAAATGAGGCCAGATTTAGTCACTGCTGCCAAGCTCAGACCCACCCAAGCCAGAAAACACCAGCAGGAGGAACACAGGAACTGCAAGACCCGACCCTGGCACCTCACCATGTTATTTCTTCCCTCCAACCTGAAGCCCACGCTGCCCCCAGCGGTGTCACCCTTGGTCAGAAGGTGACAGATACTCACCGGAACAAGGTCCTTCACCACGTACATGTGGGGGAGAGGGTAGATTTTAGTGATCTTGTTGAGATCAGGGTCGATTTTCTTGATGCAGGCCAGCGTGTTCCCACCAGCGATGTTCATAGCACAGGAACCACAGATGCCTGAGTAGGAGAAAAAGAACAAAGTGTGAGATATTTCCCCTCTTATCCGACTCGAGGAAGATCCTCTTGGCCCCAAACATGCCCTTGGGTCGTCTTCAAGAAAGTCTGTACGTGACAAGGAAAACGCCAGAAGTTGCCATTGGGCCAAACACGCTGCTATTTTAAATAAAGAACAAACACAGGAGTCACTTTTCATTAAAGCCTAAACACATTCTCGGTGTTGGAACTTTCTTCCAGAGGCAGAAGAGGTTTGGACACTTCATCCCTTTCGCATCATTCATTAGTTTTTACGTGCTACTTAGGGTGGGGAAAACCATTCAGCTTTGTTCCTGAGTTTGAAGCACAAGCTCACACTGATGCCAAGCAGCTAAGGCTAAGATTATAAGGTGGGAACCAGGCGCATCTCCCATCAATCAGCCCCACAGTGACGGCCAAAAGCACCCCTGAAGGTCAGGAACACAAAACAAAGTCTCCAAGACAGAAGCTTCTCTCTGTGCCTTCTGCAGCAGGGCAGAGTGGTGCCATAAATGACATTCATTAACTCCAAGAGGTGAGAGGACAGACACTCTCCAGAACAAACAGCATATAAATAGCTTAACAAATAGATTAAATGACACCACTAATGATCTCCCAGTAATAAAAGGATCAGATGTAGCCCAGGAAAGGCCACGGTTTACAAGAAAAACCATGGCAGAACTGTCACGGATACTGCTCAGGTCAGCAGCTCGGGTGTCCAATTCAGACCAATGCCTAAAACATCCCATTAGAAAGAAGACAAATGTCGAAAGGGCAGAACTCTTAATTTCAGAGGATTTGACACATATCAATTGCCATGAGTCAGAGAAATGCCACTGCTCCTCACGCTGACGAGTTGGGCCGCCTGAGCACCTGACACACTGGCCCTCCCCTTGCTGCCGGATAAAGGCTGGCACTGGAACAAGGTTATTCCTCCCACTCGAGACATTTCCAGTATTTTCCAGGCAACTGGAGAGAGAATCAGGACTGGACACACAGGCCCACAAGCATGCAACAGGAATGCAGGATCAGGGCTGGCTTTTCTTCCCCTCTGTGTGGTAGAAAAGGGGCAAGATTGAACCAGCCCAGCCTGAAAATCTGTCTTCTGGTTCTCAAAAGAGAAGTATTCAGGGCAATTAATTCCAGCTGCTTGGGAAGAGTGTTGGTTATCTAAACATCAGACACTGGGAACAACCACACTGTATGAAATTCCTCCACCTGCTATGCAGATTCTACAGGAAATGGCTGCATTAAAGCACACTTTTCATTTCAAACCAAGCCAAAACATCTTTAGGCATCAGCTGCACCTGGAATTCTCATCCTTGCAAACCCACCTAATTAAATCAAAAGCCAGGCCATGAAGGCATCCTCCCTTTCTGCGTTTCCACAGCTATCATTTTCAGCCCAGCACCCCAACATTACCCACGAATTAGGATTTTTGTTTATTTTTGGTTTTGGTTTTTTTTTTTTTTCAAACAGGGAAAGTCACAGGACAGGTGATTTAATGCAGGCAGCCAGGCTGAGGTGCTCCTGCCGGAGAAGCAGGCAGTCGCTGACACACCAAACCACCAGGTGGCTTCTTCCTCAATCAATCATTCCCCTTAGTCAAAGGGCCAAGAAAAAAAAACCACACCAACCAACCAAAAAAAGATTCCTGAAGCTATTGCTAGAAGTCCTAAGTACTCTCCAAGTTACACCCTTTCATATTTCCACGGCAGCACTAGACAAAGCAGCCCCTACAATTCATTCCCAGTTTTCTGCCCCCTCAGTATTGCTGCTGTGATCTCTCTCTCCCGGAGGATTTCCCTACACGCTCCGTCACCGGAGGGCAGCAAGATCAACGAGATTAGGAGAGAAGCAGGAAGGACTGGGGCTGTTTAAGCATATTGCTCACAGCTCCACGTTGGGCTAGTATGCCCTGTGAATATGAGCTTTAACTCTACTTGTTGTCTACTCTACAGTTGTTGGCTACTGTCAAGTCTTCTCGTGGTTACACGCACGCTGTCAGCAACAACAGAAAAAGGTGGCTTATCAGGTTGGAAACCCCTTCTCACCTTCCCTACACGATCTGCGGAAGGTCAGAGTGGAGTCCAACTCATTTTTGATCTTGATCAGAGCATCCAGGACCATAGGCCCACATCTAGAAAAGAAAACAAAGTCAGTCAACACTTATCATTCCCCCGGTCTCAGTGTTTCATCTCCAACACCCCAACTAAGCAGCACCTAAAAGGATTTTGATCAACTCCAATTAAAGACACTTTTTTTTTTTAAATTTAATTTCTCCACTAATTCCAGGCAACAAGATAGAAATCTCTTGACCAGCAGCACAGCCCCACCACCTCAGCACAGCCCAGGGCTGGGTTGGGGGGCAGGGCTAAAGAAACCCTTTATTTTGCTGATTCCCTGAAGATTTGGTTCAGCTGGAGAGGGCTCAGAAAGCACCACTGAAAACAGAGGGCTCAGAAAGCGCCTCGTACCCACCTTGGGTCAGGTTTTAACAAGTCTGCTCGTCCTCATTAGTCACAAGAGGCTGTGCTGCACACAAAACCAAACAGTCTTGGACAACTTATGTAATTTTTTTATATACAGCTGACAGGGCAACACCCAGAAATTATTAACTGGTGCAAGTTACACAAAAATCTGAGTTCCTGAGTCATGCCCTTCTTAAGTAAGGGAGCTGCGTGGCTTCCTATCTGAAGCTTGCAGAAGGGGCTGGAGGTGAACGGCTCCAGCAAAAGCACAGCAGCAGCTGGAGCTCAGGGGAATCAAGGCACACATGAAGGTTTCTAGACCAGAGGGAAGTCTGCACCCCTCCAAAGAACCAGGGAAAAGAGCTTTCTTGGTGACAGATGCACCAAAGTGTTACTAGGAGCAATTAAGTGTTAAGAAAACTGACTTAAAACAGGCTTCCACCTTGTCTCCCAGCTACACGTAAAAGTTTCCTTTTGGAACATGCCCCCGAATTTTACCATACAAGTAAAGCTTATGGGAGCCACAAAGTCATTCAAGTCTTCAGGACATGGAGAACATCTCACAGAAGACACAAAACAAAGTGACTGCGCCACTGCTGACATCTATTGAGACACTGGCATTCAGGAGCCAGTTTTATTGGGCACACTTAGCACAGGCAGGTGAAGGAGGGGAAAATAATCCCTCCTGATTTGCTTTGTCAGGAAATAACACTGATCTCACCCATGCTGAGGACAAGATGCTCTGTCACACAGCTGAGACACCACCTTCTTGAGGCACTCCAGGATTTTAACAGTCCCCGGAGCTAAATGAGGCTGCTGACACCTTCAGCTGTCAGCTCAAGTGCTCCTCCAACCACCCCCTGTTATCACCTGTCAGGGAGCCCAGCAGCAAAGCTTCTCCCTAATGGGGCAATACTCACTTATTCAAATCCACTTCATAGGTCTGCATGCGGGGCTTGTCCCCAGGCTTATCAGGATCCCATCTGTAGATGGCAAACTTCTTGAGCCGGGGTGCTGCCGCCGCCGCTGTCTGTGCTCCCCGACACATCTGCAGTCAAACGAGAGGAAAAATGCCCTCAGGTCCCCCGGGGAGATTTGAGTTGAGCAACAAAATGACTTGAGGCCACCTGTTTGGGGTGAGAGCTGCAGGGGCCATCACTGTTTTGCTTTTTGTATTTGATGCTCAGAGGGCTGGAGCAGCTCTGCTGTGAGGACAGGCTGAGAGAGCTGGGGCTGTTCAGCCTGGAGAAGAGAAGGCTGTGGGGAGACCTTGGAGCAGCCTTCCAGGATCTGAAGGGAGCTCCAGGAGAGCTGGAGAGGGACTCTTGGTCAGGGAGTGGAGGGACAGGACAAGGGGGAATGGTTTTAAATTGGAAGAGGGGAGATTTAGATGGGTTCTCAGGAAGAACTTTGGTGTGAGGGTGGTGAGAGCCTGGCCCAGGTTGCCCGGAGAAGCTGTGGCTGCCCCATCCCTGGAGGGGTTCAAGGCCAGGCTGGATGGGGCTTGGAGCAACCTGGTGTGGTGGGAGGTGTCCCTGCCCAGGGCAGGGGGGTTGGATCTAGATTATCTTTCAGGTCCCTTCCAAGTCTGACCATTCTGTGATTTAGGCATTTGCAATGTTTTTGGAAAATCCTCATGAGGATTTGCTGGAGCAGCACATCAGGGCCCAGACAACCACCTCTGCCCTGGGCTCTCTCCTCCTCCAGGGAGAGGTGACAATCCCAAAACTAAAGGGTAACCCCCACGTGCTCCTGCGGTGCCTGAGGACACTCCTTCCTCCACAGTCCTGAAGATTCTCCCTGCCCCAAAACTGCCCTCAGAAGCTCTCAGCCACATTTCTACCGCAGTATTCCACCTCCTCCCACTATTCCCCCAGGAGTTTTTTCCCCTTCCAGGCCACCCGTCCCTACTTGCTTCTTTCCAAATTGCCCCACATCGCTACTCCTCCTTTTCCTACATCTCTTCCCCATCCCTTTCTGGATCTCCTGCATCTCCCCCTAAACCCACACCAGACACCTTCCTACTCCTTTTTGCTCCCAGACCCTCCCCAACACCCCCCTTGCACATTCTCTTATCCCCCAAAATGCACTTCCCATTCTTTTACCCACGCTGAGCTCTCTTCCCATCCTGTACTGTACCCTGGACCCCTCTGCATCCCCCCCCAGCTCCCTCCCAACCTTCT
>VXBW01007589.1:0-18174 GCA_013400375.1 Thinocorus orbignyianus
TATGATTCTATGATCTGCTCCATAAAAGTCATCATAAGCATGAAGGTTGCCAGTTGTAGAATAGTGTCAAGTATCTGACCGCAACAGTTAATGACGTGACCCATATTTAATGACATTAATCTAGATTAAAACTTCTCAGCCATAAGCAGACTTGCTGTCACAAACTCTGAGAGCAGCAATAACCCAGCAGGGCCAAACCAAATCACTGCCTGGTAAGTAGAGCCTGATGTAATACTTGGCTGTGAGTTGCTCCCATGACTCTCAGTTACACACACAGAAACAGTCACCCACATTACACAGCTACTTTTGTTCAGCAGTTTTGTGGAATCTGTCAAAAAATTACATGCTGTTCACACCAGTATCAGCAGTAGGCATTACATCACAGTAAGCATTCTGGATCTCTGAGGCACATTTAAATATTGAGGAAGACAAAAGATAAATACAGTTTTAAAGGAGAATGATGCTATAAACATTTCATAGGAAAGTCAAAGTCTCTACAGTCGAGGACACCAGAGTTCATCAAGTACCAAAGTTTCAGAATCACTTTGCTCAGCTACATACATTCATAACAATGCTTTATGCACATTCTCAACATTATAACGTAATTGCGCTGCATGGGGATACTCCGATAACAAACCAGCAGATGTACCATCCTTTGGGAATCTCTGAGTTAGTACAGCATCTAGTCTGGCATCCATCCATTTTTATAAAATTTCCCCAAAAGCCCATTTCCCATCATCTTTGTTGACCATCCCACAGCTGTGGGCAGAATAATTCCCCAGGGGCCTGCAGCCTGTTTCCTTTCTCTCTTTCTCCTGATGCTCTTGTAATGCTCTCCCATTGCATGACAGAAGAAAATGCCTCCATTTTTGCTGAATAATAAACACACAGCCAATTTCATGCAACAACCTTCCCATCACGAGGTGATGTGCTCACATGCCATGTTCTTACAATACCAGAAGTTCACTGGTCCCTTGACAGGACATTTCTGAGCACCACAGTCAGATCAGAGCAGACACAGCATGATGGAGAGGCTGTTGATGCTTCACTTAAAATATTACATCGTGTGCAGTTTTGAAATGGAAAGTGCTATACTCTGACAGGAAGGGACAAGAATGTCACAGCAGTCAGTGAAGAGAGAAATTGTTCCCACTTGAAAATCCCTAATTCAACTTAATAGGTGGAGAATAAATTTAAGAGCTGAAACCAAACATTTAATATCCCTCTACAAGTAGGATTTCTTGAGCGTTATATTTAGTTATGCATTACCGAACTGTACCACTAAACTGTTTTAAATGCACTAAACTCACAGTCCCGTCATCAACCTTGACAACGACTTTTACAATCTATAACGATATGTTGCATGAAAAGAAGTGCACAATTTTCTTTCATATATTTTTCCCATCTTTGAATTTCAGTGAACCTCCCCTTCTTGCACATGACAGAAAGTAAGCAAAATCTTTCTTTTAAGAATCTTGGAAGACTACTAAATTAAATGTTAGGACAGCATGTATAATAATACTATATATTTTCAGTTTTAAGTATTTACTTAATACGTTCATTTTGAGTGGGTATCCATGGAATTATGATAATGCAAATAAAAATGCATATGGTGAATTAACAGATGTTATTTTGAAAAAAGGACACACAAATATCTACAGCTTTCTGTAAACTGAGTGCAGAGAACAACAAGTGAACGAAGCTGCTAAACAGTTGCAGTATTTTACCTAAAAAATGTTGAAGATTAGCCTTTTTCTATCTCTTCACACACCTTCCCTTAAAAGGGAAAATTTCCACACCCAAACTTTTTCTTTCCACGTACCACTATTATTTTTCATTAATCAGGTTCATCAGCCTCCTTTAATACATTTCAAATTGGGTAGCTCTGTATACTTAACAAATAGGAATTTGTCCGAGCTTGGCTATATTCCCTCAACTGCACCCTCATCCACCAGTTGTAGATGACTGGTACTAGCCAACTGTAAACCACTGTTCCTGAACAAGTAACAATTGTTTAAAAAAAAAAAAAAAGCCAACAAAAAAACATAGAGTTTAGTCAATGTATTGTTCTGTGTTGCTATCAAAGGAAGCACTCGCAAGAAAATAACAAAAGCAGGAAACATTAAAAAAGTACATTCCTTGGCACCAGCTCTTTGCCGGCTTAAGTCTCCATTGCATAGTGCATCATACCAATAAATAAACGATACACTGTGAGCAGCTTTAAAGCAAAAACAAAAAAACAGACACAAAACAAAATCCAGACAAACCAACCACACACCCCCACAAAAAACCAAACCAAACAAACAGACTGAAGAGTACAGCAGCAAACACTTGTGACTTCTAAAAAAGCATAACGAACGTCAATGTTGCCCCCAATATTTTTATTTCACCCATTAGCTTTGAAAGACAGTCACATACAAATGTCAGTAAATGCCAAAGGTAAAAAACAGTACTCTTATACATTCATACTTGTTGGTCTTCCACAAATTTATCTTTTTTTTTTAATTAATAAGATTATAATATTAAATTACATGGATGGATACCAGTTTTGCTAGCTTGCTAATTTTCTTATTCAAAACTGTAAAATATCAATATTCAATTCATCCCCAGAATTCTCTTCCCCTTATGCATGTCTCTGGAATGACCCAAACAGCACCAAATAACGTAGGTGTGGCTGGACAAAGAGCACACCTTTTCTGTTTGAGGTGTCCCATACAGAAATCAGCTCTTAGCACATCTTTATTTTCTGTTAAGTGAAGCAGATGTAGAATCACAAGCCACAAGAAGAAAAACCGGTTTAATAGTGCACATTCTAAGCAACACTGCTCACAATGTTAGAAGCTTAAATTGTATAGCAACCATTAAAAAATTAACATCAAAACTGTGAACAAAATGAACCTGTCACAACATGCAGCCTCCATAACTTCTTCCTTGACTGTTTCTAATATTAATATGCATAAGGCAAGTAAGAAGAAAGTAGGAAATGCTATCAGAGAAGCATATAACTCTTAAGCATTAATTAGATATATAAACACTATTTAGGTTACAAAATAAATCCATGGAGACAATATTCACCAATTGTTAGACATTGTATTTTTAAAAGTAGGTTTATAAAATAGCAAATATATTTTAAAATCAAAACTACTTTGAAAAATGACACCTGAAACCATGTATTTTTCTGGTTTTACCTTAAATTGCATGAACACTTTAAAAGGATTACAAAAGTTAATATTACAAAAAATATACATCATTATGTCAGTTTTGTCCAGTAACTGGTATTAATATACTTATTATTCTCAGTATGTTGTGTGACATATCCATCACCTTTCAGCTTGTTTAGGCTGAGAACAATCCAAAATAACTATTAGTGTCAACACTCTGTGTGTGAGCACCCATGTCAGAAACAGCCCTGTGCTTTAAGCTCACTTTCTGCACAAATTCAAACTCACTTTTCTGTAAGGATGAGTTCATGCTTTTGCAACTGCTGCCCACAAATCTGTCATCTGTCCTGCTCAGTCAGTGGAACCAAATCCTGTTCCTGTTCTTAGCCATGCACACAGCTCACTCTCCATGCTCACAGCACCTCCCACCATTCTTACTACTGCTACTAATGTACAGTCAAGCCTGGTTTTCTTGCTGAATATCTCAACAAATTCCAAATACGTTTTATCAATCCTCAATTCAATCAAATAATTGAATCAGATAGATGCAGTCTATGCAGGAAAAGAAGTTTCCTGAGTTACTTTGGTGAATCTCTCCACGACCCTCTAAACCCACTACTGAGAGCAAATTAGAGGACAGACTTTCCATCTCTCCCATCCTAAGCAATAATATATCTATGCCATATTTTTCCCACTAATAGTACTGCTTTGCGTTCTCTGTCTTCAGATGCTGGACACCAAATACTGGATAACTGACCACTTGTTTCCTAATTCCTCTGTTTTCCTTCTTAAACATTTGTGGAGTGAGGACAGGAAAAATGCCACAATGCTAGGTCAATTGATCTTCAACCTGAGGACAATACAGAAGCAGGCAGTGAGGGAACTGTCAGGATGAAAAAGATGAGTAGCGTAGTCAAGAACAACACCAGGCTGAGAACAGGCTAAGGGCCTCCCAGTACCACAAAGTAGGAACACAAAGGAGAAGAGTGATTAATTAGTTTGATAGAAGGGAAAGAGCTAGGATTAATGTAATAACAGCTATTCTTCTTACCTACCAGCTTTTTTTAAAAAGCAGCTCTCCTATGAAGAAGGGCTGAGATTTTGTTCAGCCTGGAGAAGAGAAGGCTCCAGGGAGATCTTACAGCAGTCTTCCAGTCCTTAAAGGGGGCCTACAAGAAAGCTGGAGGGGGATTCTTTATCAGGGAGTGTAGTAATAGGACAAGGGGCAACGGTTTCAAACTGAAAGAGGGTAGATTTAGATTAGACATCAGGAAGAAATTCTTTCCTGTGAAGGTGGTGAGGCACTGGAACAGGTTGCCCAGAGAAGCTGCAGATGCTCCATGCCTGGAATTGAATGGGGCTTTGAGTAACCTAATCTAGAGAAAGGTGTCTCTGCCCATGCCAGGGGCGTTGGAACAAGATGATCTTTAAGGTCCCTTCCAATCCAAACCATTCTATGATTCTGTGATTTTCTTTGTTTCTTAAGACAAATACACCTAACCATACATAGCCTCTCAGGCTATGTGATGTGCAGAGCAGGCATGAACAGCTGAGTCAAGAATTTAAATACCAAAAAGTCGGAGTTCAAAGTGAGTTTGAATTAACTGTACAGACTGCCTCCAATAAAAAAAAAAGCTTAAGTTCTGATACTAAAAAGACTGAAAACTACTGATTTAAGAATTTAGTTTACAGATGCCCGATAGGCTAACATATGAACATATACACATCACTATTAGGAATGAGGCCTTTCCATTTCATCACAGAAACGCAGACAACACGCTGCATGCAACAAAACATGCACCATGGGTCAGCTCAAACCAGGAGAAGCAACCCCCAGTTGCTTTCAGAGGCAGCCATGCTCAAGAACTGCTGTATGGAACCCAGGGACCACAGCTCTTCGGGAGGCTGGTGACAAGCAATAGGGACAACAAGCTAAGGAAGAGCAGAAAATGGTGCTTCATCAGTTACCACATTCCTCCAGTGACAAATGAGTAAGAGAGAGCCTCACTCTACCATTCATAAGGACATCTGGTTACACGTGTCACTAAAGACTCAAGTGAAAATTTTTCTCCATATTAAAAAACTTAATTAAAAATCTACCTGTGGGAGAGGGCCACAAATCTGATATTCCAAGGGGCAAGAAGTAATAAGAAAGCACATTTCCTGGTGACAGTGTAGCACCAAAGAGAACCTCTGAAGTTAATTAATGATGGCGGAAAATATTTTAGGTTTAAGCAACATGAGAAGAGCCAGCAATAGCTCTTAATAGTATCTCCGGAATAAATAATTTTCCATTCTCTGTAAGTAATTTATCTTTTGCCAGTGGGGTGCTCTCATATATGGAGATTTAAGTCCTATGGCACATTAAAACTTAGCTATACCATATTACTTAATATCTTACAGGACAGGATCATTTAGAATTCTGTTTCAAGGCTTCAGAATCCAGTTTAAAACAGAAACCCCTGTAAATGAAATTACCTGACTTGGCCAAAGGCCAACCCCAAGGCTGCTGCCCAGAGGAACCTTCTTTAGCTTGTGCTACCTTAGCAGGACTTCTAATAATGTACCTGAAGACCTGATCTAACATCATCTATTTAATTGGGTAAGTTCCTCATGTGACACAGAACAGAGACTGATGTCAAGATGTCACTCAAATCAGACACAAATGAGGTGTTGGCCTGACTCAGGAAAACAACCGTCTCATCACGTTATTTCTTTAAGACAACCAGATAACTAAATCTGTTCTCATACTTCTCTTTCTCACTTTGTTTATCCGATCTCATCTTGGATTAAACTTTAGTGCCTATACTTGCACAGTACTTCTCCAGCCGCCCTCTCTGCACCTCACTCTGCTGGGCACAGTAGAAAGATTTTGGGAGCAATAACCCTGCTCACGATCCAAAACAAACACGACAAATTAAAAACAAAATTGCCCCAATGAGGTATGCAGGGTCACCCTGGAAGATCCCACAGTCCACCACATGGGTAAAGCATAGTGCCAAACTTGCCCCATACAACACCACTTCAAACATTTAAAATCCATTATTCAATACATTCTATATGTTAAATTGTCCACCTTATTTAAAATAGCTGCCAAAAGCATATCATCACAAACCATCCCACACACTCTTTCTGATTCCATTACACAACAGCGAGAACAAGTTAGGGCTTACAGTGCTTTATGGACATTTAAAAAAAAATAATCAGAGTACATGGTGGTTTTATTATATAACTGAAGACTGTCTCCACTAATCATCTAGGTTTAACTTATCTACTGAGCTGTTTCCTGCAATAGCTTTTGCAATATACTGCATTTAATTTTGAATGATAAGTAGGAGTATTTCACCCTACTTCAATACCACATGCTAGCAAACATTTTATTTTAACAACAAAGTTACTGTTCAGATACTAGAAATTCAAGTCTGGTGAGATTTTTAATATGTGTAAGTGTATTTCATCAAAAGTAAAAAGCAGGTTTGCCATTCTGCTCAGCATGATAAAGTCCTAGCTTCTTAGCAGAAATAGACACCTTTGAAATTAAAATCCTGGAATTACAGCAAAGGGTATCTAAAATCCCATAGCTAACACTGATCAGCAAGGTAAAGAAAGTGAGGTAATTTTTAGACCTCCATTTGAAAAATTAGTATCCCATCTCTATCTGCTGTGAAATTTATTTCAGTGACATAACAGAAAGGAGAGAAAATTGCATATTACCATGCATGCAAGAAAAATGTTTGAAATAGCCTATTTATCTTCTCTCTCTGAGGGATATGGATTCTTTTGTACTCCTTGATGATGTCATTTACACTTTAGCATCCTGGGAATCAAGCTTATGCCCCTCTACCAGTGTAATGTGATCTAGCATAATTAGCATGTGATATTTCAACACTGCCATCGACTTGGACCAGATTTGAAATGTAAGTATTTGCCAAACAATACATCCTAGCACCCAGTGCTAGATGACGGTGTAACTTAAGACACTCGATGCACTTTCTCTTCTGGGGGAAGAGTTAAGGCTGCTGTGGGAATTCTCACTTTCATAACACATGGTAGTTTAAACATTATAGAGAATGCTACATTAATTTCTGCAGTATCAAATTTTAAAGGGTGGAAACAAGATGAAACAGTTCACAATATAGCAATCATTTCAAGTGGCACACTGATGAACAGAAAGAAAACTTCTGGAACAAATAACAACCATTTCAAGGTCCCTCAGCTATCTTTTTCCCTGGTGTACTCCATTACCCAAGAACAGAACCCAGCTTTCCTAGAACACTGGAATCAACATTTTTTTCTTGCAACAGAAATATCTAGAAGGTGTTCATGTTCAATAGCAAATGCAAGTATTTTAAGCTACACCTCTTATTAGTACATCTTATTACTAATTTTTTCTCTCAGAAACATACAGGTCCTACAAGTGAAATTTTCCACAGCAGTTAGATAACAGAACAACTGCCTTGATATTCAAAAGTCCATCTTTGCTATATCCCCAAGACTTGAGTCATTGTGTGGCATCATTTGTAATGATAACTTACACAAGAGTAAAGGAAAGCTTCAGCATTTCTTTTTCTTAGCCTCACCTACACGTTCCTTACCTTTTCCAATTGCAGGGAGTATTTTTTCCCCTCACAGACTAATTTCTCATCACTTATCCCAAAATGTACAACAACAGATGTTCTTTGCCTGCAGTTGTCTTTACAACTTTTACTCAAGCAGCACAGAGACATGCAACAGTCCTTGCCAGGCTAAGTGCACAAATGCTCTATTAGCTCTCTTGATGCTCCCACTGCTAGGACCTACCACATTGCACTCCTTGCAGACAGGTAAGAAAACAGAACAATAATTGCATATAATAAAGAGAATTGTTGTCCCTCCTCCATTGCATTTCCTTGGGTACCTACAGCAGCACTTGGAGACAACCCTAATAACAACCACACTACTCTGGACTCTCTCAGCACTTTTGGCAAGAAAATAACAGGTCATAGGAAGGTTTCATAAGGGCTCAGTGTTGGCCCAAGTCACCTCCCCTTAATGTTAATGTGAGCAGCATTAAAGATCAGATTGACTGACTCTCAGTATCCTTCACAGAGATCTTACTTGAAGTAACTGGATGTACACCAATGTCACAGACCAAACCTGGAGAAATAGAGTAGACCAAAGTGAACTTCGTTGCCTTTTGGACTCGCCTCCCATCGCAGACAGAAAGAAGAGATTAAAGGGAGGAAAAAAACTCAACAGGAAAAGTTACGTCAAACCCGACCTGCTTCTGAACACGGAGTAAGTCTAAACATTATACAAGAGTATAATATACTGATTTCATCTGGACTCAAATTTAATAATGATAATAGGCAAAATTTTAAAACAGACTCACAGAAACTAAGGAGAAAACAGAGATTAAGGAGAAAAGCACAAGTTACATGTCAATTAAATCAGAAATACTAGTCAGAAAAATCCAATGCTTCTTCCACTTTGCATTAAGGTGCCTTATCATCACCAAGACATCTGATGACCTGTTAACAGCAGCAAGAACAAAAATTAAACAAGACCTTTTCTGGTGAACTCTCCTGCACTAGTCCCACATTCTTACTGGTCTCATCTTTGCTTCTAGTATAACAAACCACTGCTGGAGTGAACATCACACAAAAGCAAATGACATAAAGCACCCCACTTTCTCATGTTCATACTGGTACTTTCAGGGCTGTAACAGCACCACCCCAATATTAGAAGGGTGCTGCAAAAATAGCAGGCTGATATGTGAGAGACTAGCACTTCCTCCAGCTGTGTGGAAGAGAGGCACAGAACAGTACCATCTCCAGTGTTTAAAACCCCATAAAAATTACTGTAGCTGCATACAAAAAGTATCAATTGACTATTAAAAAATTGTGATTATTCACCAAACTCAGTGAACAGAAATACACATTTCATAGAATCATAGAAGGGGGTTTGGAAGTTGATGATCCTTAAGGTCCCTCCCAACTCTAACCATTCTACAATTCTATGATACTACGGAATGTGTCTATTATTCCATTGTTATTGTTGGGTTTTAAATCAATGCTTTCTTTCAGCCCACCTCACTGTATCATGCCAGATTCTGAAACAGAGAGAGAGTCTGTTTCCAGAGTCTGGAAGTCACACAAAGTACTCAAGCTTATCTATGAAAAAATAATTAATTTATAAATGTTTTCCAATTTCCAATATAAGGCATTTTTTTAAAGACAGATACAAAAACATGATTTCAAGAATGGTGTTTCCAAAACTAACTAATGCCCCTTTTAAGAAAAGTAAACATGGAGCTAATTAGTTGCCTTCATCTTCAATCTTGTCACAATCAGCCTTAAGAATTAATTTAGCTCAAATTAAGCACTGCCTTTGATGGTAAGAGAAGATCTCATTGATTTCACAGTTCACACTGTCTATTCACTACACCTGCTGGAGCACACGTTCGCCTCAACATACTACACATCACTTCTATACACCTTCCATAAAGTGAACTAAGACTATGAACACTAGGCTCATTGCTGATGTCAGGCTCTATATCAAGCACAGGCAGGCAACCAACCAACCAAACCAGCTCCCTAGGGACACAAGAGACAAATTTATTTCAGCAACTGAATTAACCATATTGAAGTCAAATGTGGCTTAGTAGAGATAAATACAAAAATACACAAATAATTTCAAGAATTAAATCAAAGTTCCCATTATTCCACTGCATAGTTGCTGGCTACTTCGTCAAACTGACTCCACACACAGTATGCTGTCAACTATATTTAAAGATTAACTTCATTCACCACTGATGTAAGCCAGCTATGAACACAGCATGATATGTAGCAAAGGCAGAAATAGTCTGAGAAGAGTTCTTCAAGTCATGTAATCCAGTTCCAGGTAATGGTCCTTGACACATCACAGGTATGCTGCTTGGCTTTATGTAAGACAGGTCTATGCAGTAAAATTAAGAAAGGAAAATCAAACACTTGCAAGAAAACTGTTAGAGGAAAAAGGTCTTGCCAATGACCAAGGTAATGTTGGTAACAAACTCAAAGAAACAAGAATCTTTTGACAGGCCAGAACTGTGAGACAAAAATTCACAGGCAGATGCAACTGAAGAGCATAGTTCATGCCCTCCAAGACTTACTACAGGTCACAGGTACGTACAAGGTTGTTGTAAGAAATGATGATGCAAGGAACAGACATCCTGCAAATCCTTCAGAAACTTGCATCTTTCACCATGTTGTCTACATGAGTGGGGAACTGTATTTAACAGTTAGGCAATCTGTTCAATCCACTGTTCACAGCAGCAGATCAAAAGTCAGGGCTGCATTCCAAACCAGAAGTCCTATAATACAGAATCACAAAATAGTTCGAGTTGGAAGGGACCTTTAAAGGTCATCCAGTCCAAGCCCCCCGCAATGAGCAGGGACAAATACGAGGGCTAGAAAAAAAAAAAAAAAGTAGATATTTTATGTTCTAAAAAGCTCAATGATTGGTAGGCACTTACCTTTGGACAACCATTAGGGACATCACCACACTTTGTCCTCTAAAATAAAGCATACTTGTCTTTCAGTTCCTCAAATCAATGTCCCACGAGCAAGCAAAATCTGTTTGCTTTTGTAAACCAATGTCTTGGACTAACGCCATCAGCAGCAGGTAAATATCTATTTTGGCTGTCACAGACCGTTTCAAGTTTGCCATGGAGACATTTTGTCTCTGAAGCAGAGGATAAGTGTATTTTCTTAATAAAATTAAAACCTACATCACTAATAATTTTCAGATCTTTGCAACAGTAACACGGTTGTCTAGTGATCTAAGCAGAAAGAGCCCAAGAGCTATCTTCTTACGACTTCAGAACAAAGAATATAACCTTTCAGTACCTCTTAAGAACACAGGAGAGGGACACCTTAGCAGGTCCAAAAAAGAAAAGAGTCTTAAGAAGATTTTGAGAAGTAACTTTCAAGTTTAAAAAACAGAGGAGTGAAATGTTATTTGCTAAAGCATGAAGAAAGGTGGAGATTACCGCAAGAAGCATCATTTATTTTTAAAGTTCTTTATAAAGCAGTTCAGAAAAAAAAAAAAAAAAAAAAGCCTGCATGACTCAAACTAGTTTTATTTCCCCTGTTGTGGTTTAATGTAAAAACAGTAAGAAAGAAACTGACTACAGACAGCAAAACAGAATGTGTGGTTCTCTTACCATAGAATGAACTTCCTTAGTCATTCAAGAAGGAATTGATGGAGAATAGAAAGAGAAGGAAGAATTGAAGATGGAAACTACATAGATGGGAAATTCAAGCTAGGATGAGACACAACCGACTTTGTTGCCTTCACAAAAGACAGCAAGATGAAATAGATTGCCTGGCGTCTGTGGAGAGTAGGAAACTTTGACTAGTGGAGTAAGAAAAGCAAAGCCTAAGAGAAAAAAAGAGGAAGACCCTAATGAACGTGGATTTTTCAGGGGAAACTTACTGCTTTAAAAAAATTATCTTGAGAAATTCTTTTAAGAAAAGTAGTATTAAAAGGGGAGAGTTTCCTGATATTTTGTGGTGACCATACCATCAGGAAAAGCTGGGACAACATGGAACTTGGAAAACTGAAAGCCACACAGATGAATGTCCACATTGATGTAGGAACTTAAGACTCTCTGTCCTCATTTTCTCCTTCTGGTTCTCCCTAGAAGACCTCTTCTCTGCTTCACAGTCCTTCTACATTTGGAATACAGAACACTTTCATAAAGCTGCTGTTCCCAATGAGTTATCTTCTTCTTTTTCATATCCCTCTACAGATCACTATTCCCAGCAATTAATTACTTTTACCAGGGCTTTCTTATCCATATTCATCTGAAATGCTGTCCTGGGTCTTCCCTGTTACCCACTTCAAACAGGAGAATCTTCATAGCGTAGGACCCATCTGATCCATCTCTTCCCTCCTGAGTGGTTGTGAGGGGAATGTTGGAAATTTTTCAAGAGCTGCAGTTCTTCTCCCTTGCTCTGCATCATTTACGGCATCAAACAGCTCAGCAATAAATGTGTACGCAACTTATAAGCTCATCATAGCTGCTTCTGCTGCTATCAACAGTATCCCTGGTGCTATGAAATGCAAAAGTCTTGCCTGTCCTGTCACTTTCTCCACTGCTGGGAAACAGATCAGGAAGAGCCTATTTCACACTCGGAGTCACTGTTACTTGGCAAAACTTCGTGAGACAGCACAGCAGCACTGGGGAGATCCAGACGCTATGCTGTATGAAAGAGAATCGCTTTAAACTATTCATATTTGGAAGGATTCCTTTACAGGCTTTTAAGCCAGCCATTTAGTATTTATTTTACAAGGAGACGTGCTCCTGTCTGCTTGTTAGTACACATCTTTTCTATTGCCAGAGCCATTATCCCATTCCCTTGATGGTATTTTGTCCACATGTATATAAATACATATAAACAATAATCTGCACGCTGTCCTCAAGTGGAAACAAGATGATAGACATTATAAGAGCATTGCTTTCATTACTTCATAACTTCAGCTGCACTTTCTTCAAACAAAGGAAATTAACAGTCTTCATTCGCATAAGGTTACAGTCTTAACACAAAATGAAATGCAAAGCTGATTTTGTGTAAGTACATATTTGAGAAATCAAAGAACTGTTCAAAATAAAGCTAGTTGAACATCCTGGGCAGAACCACTTTATACTGAACTGCATGCAGAGTTATGCTTAAAAAGAGCAATAGACACAGAGAGAGGAAAATATGCTTTCAAAAGCATTCTTGAATTAAGAACCTTTAGAACCTTTAGAAATGAGCCCCAGGAAATAGAAAGTCTCCTTGCCTGTGCTCAACATGAGCTTTGAGTATGGCTACAATCATCATAACAATAGTGCTTGTCAATATACTGTGATAAAGCACTTGAAGAGACAACATTCACTACCAAATTGCAAAAGACCAGGAACTGGGGTTAGTGGCACTAGATAGGCAATGCCATCTCTCAGGCTTTGCCCCTCTATAGCCACATGCATTTCGGTATCAGTAACAACTACCTAGAGGTTACAGAGAACAGTGCAACCCCTCAACACAGAAAGTGCCAGAAAGTGTCTAGCTTTGTCACAACATTATCTTTCCTATGAGCTTTTCCCATCAGTGTCCTAAACACAGGACTTCAAGTCTTGCCTCCCTCAATTCTTGAGGTCAAATCACTAATTAGGAGTGAACACTAAATACAGGAGAGGTCACAGAGCCTTTTGCTCTCTAGGATTTGAGGTCATCCCTGTTCCCAAGGACAGTCACAAGATTTTGAGCTAAGTCTCCTTCAAATCTGCTGGGTGTGACATTTCAGCTCTCTGTTCAGTGTACCACCTCATCCTTCCTTTTCAGACCTTCCTTTTCAGACCTTCCTCCCAGGGGACGGCCACAGATTTCCTCTCCTCTAGCTTACTGCCTTCTCAAGACTCCTGCATTTTCACTTACTTCCCCCTGAGCTCCTTCTTCAATCTAGCCCTGCCTCCTCTTCCAGGCATGCCACATAAGGATTATACAGCTCTTGTGGTCCTATGCCTGCGTGAGGCTGATATACTCCATCACATCCTTATTATCAGTATACACAGATCAGTCCAAGAGATTATAAATCAGTGAAGACTGCCCACAGCAAAGGCAGTTCTACTTTAACAATATCAGAGTAGAAACTAAAGTTCAGTTCACATAGTTCACCTGATTCTAGACAGATGCAGTGACTTGGTCTCAGCAATATAAATGGGTCTTCACTAGTTAATGCAGCTTGTTTCCTTTTTTGCATTTGTAACAGGGATCATGGAAATAAACACCCTAGCTATTAGTCACTTCCACCTTCAGAAATATCAGGCATTAGACTGGCATGACAGAGTTTGCATTAGAAAGGAGAACTCTGACAGCAAAAGGAAAAAAGTGCTTTTGAAAGAACTTAAATAAAAAATTTCCTGTTATGACTTTTAAAACAAAGATTAATGCAAACCAAATCTTTTAAACTGCTCTTATTATTTCAGTGTTATCATAGTCACACCACTGCAAAGAAATGCTAAGCTTAATTAATACCTTTGTCCACTTAAAGGCTTACTGGAGCATATGTTTATGATTTAGTCTGTCTCATCTGCCTGGAGCTATCGCCAGAACATGCCTATCTGTTTTATACTCTTAATTTTAAAAGCTTTTCAACAACAGGATTTTCTCACCCCTCCCCCAACAGGCAGTTTAACAGCCTAATACATCTCTCTGCCATGAAAATGCAGTTTGTTACCTGCTGGGGATCCCACATTTCCTATCTGTTCTTTCTTCTGTGCGAAGCACACCAGTCAGATGTCTCCTGTTTTACTGTGCTTGCAGATAAACAGCCAGGAAAAAGGCAAAAGGAGCAGGGCTCTACCTAAGGATCATTCCTTATACAACAAACCGTAGTCTTCAAGATTTGTTTTTGATAGCAACAAATGCAAGTGCATGAAATATCAAAAGAAACAGTTTAATAGAGCCTGAAGAGGAAGTGCTTTCAAAAGCAGGCCTAGAAGGAAACGTGAGGTAGGGGTTGAAAGACAGCTGAGGCACAGTGCTGTCTACCTGTGGCAACAGACAACTTACAGAGACCCAAAACTTTCCCCAAAACACCTGTGAAATGAGGAAACCATCCAACATTGTTCACTGGAGAACATCGTCCTGCCTCATTACAAACACACTACAGAAAGTATGTCACTGAACCAGAGGAAGTCACCCATGAGACCGAACTGACGTTTTTTCCCAGGAAACAGCACTGACATTCAGGAATGCAAGTTTCAGCTGAGAGAGGCTACAAGGAGCAGCAGAAACAGTCTTTGGAAGTCAGCTTTAGAAGGCCAGAAAAGATAGAGAGGAAGGGCAGACTGCACTTGTCTCCAGTAGAGCATCTCGTTACACACAAGCAAAATATATAAAAGTTTGTGTCTTCCCAATGAGCACTTCTCAAAATTAAATCCTAGCATGCACTGTGCTGAGTGAAGTGAAGGCAGCTCCTCAGCACATCCCTACTTCACCACAGTATCACTTCTATGTAGAGAGGAAAAGACCAAAGACTTATTTCTCATCCACTCACATTCTCTGGATATTGCTAAGGTTTGACTCAACCCAAAGGTCCGTTAACAACCATGCCACAAATGGGGAAGCGCTGTGCTAATCCTGACGTGTTTATTTTATTTTCTACAGACTTAGTGAAGGTAACCCTCAGGTAAGAACTCTTCCCTGATAACACAGCCTTTTCCCAAGCTTACCACCATGTTGTAGTCATCATACTTCCTTCATGAATTCTGAAAGAATGCAGCTTGATCTATTCCTGAAAGCATCTTTAAGCAATGTTACGCTAAAAAGGCACTTTGTACAATAAGAATCACTAAAGGAAAGCAAGTTTTCAAATACAAAGTATCTTCAGCCCCCTGCCTCCCCTCCCATCTTTCCAGCATAAGCCCTAAGCGTAGTAACACAACCTCTTAATTACTGGGAGGTTACTGTATGTCCTGTTAAAGTCTTCTGCAGGCTGACAAGCCCAGTCCCCTCAGTGTATAACCCTCATACCACATGAAGGTCCCAAGCGCAGTGAAAGGCCTTTAGAGGCTTAGATCAGCCTCACCTGATGCCTCCACCCCCATTCTCTGCCCATGGCCCCAGGAGTTCCTTATGAACTCTGTCTTCAGCCTTCAGTCTCCACATAAGCTATGTCGTAGATGTGCCTGTCTCCAGCCACCCCAGTATATTGTCACGTGCCCTGTTGATCCAGGCCCTGACCAATGCTGTGACCTCCTCTCTTGACCTCAGACCTGCTGCATCACTACGGACCTGCTCAGTGAGAACTGGGCTGTGTCTGACCCCAGTGACCATCACTGGGTCTGCTCCTGACCTGAAGATTCACGTCTCAACTCGATCTTAGACCTGACTTATCACCACAAGCCTGCCTGGCAATCTAGACACTTGCTTGGCACTGTCTGCCTCACTCGGTACCATGGGATGAGGCCCTGGCTGGTGGGGTACCTGCCTTGCCAGCTGGGTTGCCACACTTGGCTCTTTACTAAGGGACATGCTCCAGCCTCCCTAACAGTCCTAGCAGCCCTCCACTGGACTAGCTCCAGTTCATCCATTCCTTGTCTGAGTGCAAAAAACTGGATGACTCTGTCTAACAAATAGGGAGACACACTTGATAAACTGGTTGCAGTCTTTTTTAATATGGCCCTGCATATTGTTGGATACCTTTGCTTCCAGGGCACACTGCTGGCTCATGCCCAGCTTCTTTAGAGCGTTCTCATCTCCTTTTATGCATCAATAAATGTAGTGACATTCTTGCAATGTCGAAAACTAACGGGGCATCGATCACCTGCAAATAGCACAATATTGAAACAAAAGTGAAAAACTAAGATGAGTTTTGATTTGTCAAACCCAAGTGCAACACGAATGCTAATGTTCTGCTTTGAAAACAAGCAGACTCTTCTGAGCAACTCCATACCAGCTGCCACAGAGTGATACTGAGAGAAAGCCTTGGATTCTCTAGAGCAAACTGGCTAGTTTCATGTGTGCCATAAATGTGAAAGTAACACCTCCAAGCAATGTAGCAGCCTCAGTGCTGTTTTGCTGTTTCATTTTTGTGCTGTTCCCACCTTTCACTTCTTTATCGCAATGTTTTAGTTCCTGCATTTACGGAGGGGGGCGTGAAATAAAAATAATACACAGCTGTGTTAGGAATATCCTCATGGACAGGCTGAGGTTTGGCATGCTTTGGAAGAAAGTAACTTAAAAAAGCAAGCAGAGCAAAGACTTGTGGGATATGCATCTCAGCATGCTATAATAGCCACAATAACTAAGGTAACACTGAGATTCCCAGTTAACATGCTAACCTTCTCAGGAGAGATGAAGAGAATCATTCTAACCTCAGAGCTTTGTATGGATAATGCAAATGATGCTGCATTATTTATATTCCAATCCCAAGGTCTTCTCATACAGCTTTATTCATGAGAATTAGTTTTAAAGCAAGTGTAGATGCCCAAAACCAAATTTACCCTAAGTTCTACAGCCCCATTATAGAAAAGGCTTTGTCTGTAGGATTTGAAATGTGAACAGCGCAGGTCTAAAAATGTGCAAGTGAAAGATACGAAGGCAGAAGCTACATTAGCTCCATCAGTTTTCATTCTTGGAGCTCAGAAAAAAAAATGCAAACTGGAAGCAAAAACCACAGAACTGTGAGGACTGACTTTTCTCGTTGGTATCATATTGATAATTTACCTTTTGATGTTTTTTTAAATTATGGAATGCTAACTTTGGCCCCATATTCTCTGCTGTTGTAACTCGTATGAATGCATTTCTTCAGTGGTTGCTAATCTTTGCCGTTATACGCTCTGGCTATAAAGAACTTAATCTATCAATTTACAAACAAGCCATTAAAACTACCTGTGGCACTAAGAGGTTACTAAGAGGTTTGTGACAGTAATATGTTAAGATTGGGCATCCACAGGCAAAGTTTAGGCATATCTAGGAATAACAGCACAAACAAGCCTCATAATTTGACTCTCATGGCTGTTCTGGAAATTACCGAACTTTTTCCCACTCAAAACTCAGGTGACTTACCCCAGAGCCTTAAAATTAGTTCAGTGCAGTCAGGAAAATCAGATGCCCCCTTTCCTAGCCTTGTTTTTCAAACCACCATTCTATACAGAGTGAAAGCATGGAGCAAAAGAGTTGATAAAAAAGGACTAAGTAAAGAAATCCATCTTTATTCACCTTTGTGTCTAGTATCCCTAAACCACAGGTCTTCCTCTCTACCCATCAGAAACTCCTGGAGCTGAAGGCCTTTCTGAGAGCGGCGGAGCTCACGGGAGCACAGTGACAGGCAGATACCCCAAGACCCAGCAAGAAAACTTTCCAAAAGCTTGCACAGGAAAAGGCAAAGCCGGAGTCAAGTTTTACGTCAAAGGGGGCAGGCAGGCGGTGCTGGCACCACCTCCGAGAAAAGCTGTCAGCGTTCAGCCCCGGTGGGATGGCTCCCCCATCGCCCCCATCAC
>VXBW01007589.1:18242-73100 GCA_013400375.1 Thinocorus orbignyianus
AGAGAGAAGAAGAAAGGAAGGCCGCCCCCCCCCTCCGCCTGCCGACAGAGCTGCTGCAGACGCTTTTCCCCGAAATCCAACTATTCCCGGGAGCGACGGGCAACGCGGGATCTCCGACGGTCCCTCCCAACTAACTTTCCCGTTTCCGCAAATATCACACACACACACACCCCCTGGGGGCATGGGGAAGGGGTCGCTGTTTTCACCACCTACCCCTCACCCCCGNNCCCGCAAGCCACCCGCACCCCTCCGGCACCCCCTCCCCCCAACTCCGCTCCGCCCGCCGGGACCCCGCCGGTCCCCATGGGCGCCCCCCGGCCCCCGCCTCCTGCCGCCTCTCTCCCGGGAAGCTCCCCGCAACTTTCCGCCGCTCACCCCCGCGTCTCCCTGGGCCGGGCCGGGCCGGATGGGGCCGAGTGTGGGTCCTGCAGCCGGGGAGCACGGCAGGACACGGATCCAGCTCCTGCCAGCGGAAACGGGAGGAGGGGCTGGGACCGGCGCTACCGAGCGGGGAGGAGCTGGGGGCGCTGCCCAGGGGAGGCTCCAGCCCCGCGGAGGAGGGGAAGGAGGGAGGGCAGCCGGCCTCATCTTTTACCGCCGCCATCCCGTCCCCGGATCCCCTTTTCCCGAGAGCTTTGCCAAAAGCCTGGCCGCCCGACCTGCTCCGTGGGCCCCCCACGGGAGACCCCGGGGCACGTCCAGCCTGCGCCCTCCCGGGGTTCGGGGGCTGTGCCGGGGGTGGCCCTGCGGTTGAACGCCTGGGTGGGTTCCCGCAGGCAGGGACAGCGGCCGGGCTGGGCTGTGATGGAGGATGTGGTGAATGTCACCCAGACCGCTGCTGCAAACGGCGAACCCGTGGCCAAGCTGCTGGTTGGTCCCAGGCCCACGAGTGTCGGTGGATTGCTGTGTCTCGTCACGCAGAGGGTAAGCTGGTCTGAGCGCCCTGCTCTGGCAGCGGGAGGCTGCAGGCTGCTCAGCGTGTTGCCACTCGAGAGAAGGCCATGAGGGAAGATCCTCTGGGTTTCCTACAGATCCTGCCTTCCCTTGGGTGTCAGTGGAATCACAGACTCAGAGAATGGTCAGAGTTGGAAGGGACCTTAAAGATCATCAAGTCCCAACCCCCCTGCCATGGCCAGGGACACCTCCCACCAGAGGAGGCTGCTCAAAGCCCCATCCAGCCTGGCCTTGAACCCCTCCAGGGATGGGGCATCAACAACTTCTCTGGGCAACCTGTTCCAGTGCCTCACCACCCTCACAGGAAAGAATTTCTTCCTGATATCTAATCTAAATCTCCCCTCTTCCAATTTAAAATCATTACCCCTCTTCCTATCACTAGACTTCCTGACAAAGAGTCCCTCTCCAGCTCTCCTGTAGCTCCCTTCAGATACTGAAAGGCTGGTAGAAGGTCTCCCCAGAGCCTTCTCTTCTCCAGGCTGAACAGCTCCTGAAGTGGGAGAAGTTAACAAACTTGCAACACTTGTCCCAGCAGAGGTGTCTTTCAAGGTGTGGACCACTAAGGAAAGTGAGGGGAGAGTCACAGAAATAGACAAGTGCAGTTCTTCATACACTGTAAAATACAGTTCCCCCTGGAAGAACAACTCAAGGCTCTTCTGGAAGTATTTCTGCCTAAGGAAGATCTGTTTCACGTTCCTGGGTCCCCTGTGTATTCCCATTTCCTTCTCTGGCACTGCTGTTGTCATGCTGGTCAATTCAAGGGCATGTTCACATCAAATACATTTTTCTCATACCTTCCATTCCATCCTACGTGGATTTTTCAAAAATGATCAGTTCAACAGACTCTAAGCATCCTGGTGGTAGTGCTGCCAACAACAAAACTGTCACCTGCCACTTGTTTGTTCCTCTCTCCCGAAGAAGAGAAGCATGTAGAGCAACTTTCGTGTTCTTCATTTATTTACTTGCAAAAGTATGCAAAAGTTGCTGTGTGTTTACCGTAAAGCAAGCAGTGGAGGAAATCTGTCCTGCAATGCGCCGAGAGATAAAGAGATCACAAAGACCATTTGGTGCTCCTCCTGCGTTCACATGGATTCTCTTACTCCCCCCCAGCTCTATTTGGACAACTCTACTTAAAATGATCAGACTGACCACATGGAAAACAACTCTTTGTAAGCCGAACTGCCGCTGCAAATGTTTTTGCCAGCTCAGCCATCTGATGTGCAGTAGTGCCTACTTTGCTGCAAGCTTCAATCATATCTACCAGGGTGGGATCCTTCATTGGTTGCAGCACTCTCAGTCTTCATTCACATTGTCCCTGGCTAACTGCAACAGCAGTGCCTCCTGTGCAGAAGCATTGCTCGCTTGGTTTTCAATCGCATGTCACAACCCATCCATAAAACTCACATAAGACTCATCCGGCCCCTGCCCCACAGATGACCAGGGCTGCCGAGGCTGACAGATATCAGGCACCCTCTGCATAGCCAGTAATGCAAGATTTTTCCTCTGATGCAAAATTGTGGGGTGGTCGGGTTTGTAGCTGAGGCGTCTGCAACAGAGGGTCCTTCATTAATCGCACAGGTCCAGCTCCAAAGCACGGGTCGTCTTGCAAACGCCCCAGATTTACCAAGGAGGCTTCATTTACTGAGCGTCTCCACTGAGCTTCAAACAGCAGCATTTGGGTAGGGGTAAAACATATTTGAGCGAGATTGCGACAACCAAAAGGAGTTAACTCGTTTGTAAAGATTCCGCGGAGCAGGGATTGTCCAAACGGGGAAGCCAAACCATGCTGCATAACTGTAGATCTTAAATCCCGCAGGACCACCCAGTGAAAGGGTTCCCTCTCATCTGGCTCATTACCTTCATTCCTTGTAACTGGACACTCTAAAATATCTGAGGCTAGGTCTTTCTCACCGGCCTCCTTCACCTTTTCTTCGTAAATACCTCTCCAAAGCTTGCTAAGGTCAGCGCCTTGAATCGATACCAACATAGGCTGCACAGTTCAGATGTCTTGGAGAGGAGGGGCTGTCGGTCCACACCTTTCACCACCCTCTTTTACTGGGGCTGATGTGTCAATTAACAGTGGCTCAACAGTGGCTTACTGAGTTAAGAGGTCTTGACCCAGCATCCTCCTCCTCAAGAGTCTGGAGGTAATGGACATTGTTTTGCCTCTTCCCCACAGGGGAAGGGGCGGCGGAGGAGGAGCTGGTGGAGGAGGCAGCACTCCCGGCACCTGGAGCTGCTACCTGAAGCAGGAAGCAGGGGGAGGGGGAACAGTGCCCACAGATGCAGCAGCTGCAGCTTCACCATCCACTTGTAGCCGTTTGAGGGATTCCAGCTCTAACCGCCATGTGGTCAAGGAATCTTTTGCCACTTCATTCCCTCTTGCGGCAGCATCCCGTAATGTTTTCGCAGCCCCCTCCAAAGTCTCTATTAAAAAAAGGCAGTTTGTGCATCGGCTTCCACTCTGTTCTTTTTATACTGTACCAGTAGAGTTCGAGTCATACTTAGTGCCCCTTCTTGCTAATATGCGCATCAAAATCGTTAGGATAGACTATTCCTCTGCAGACATCTGTGCCCCCATCCTTCTTGTCTCCAGCTGCTCACCTGAGTGCAGGTGCCTCTTCTTTTTTTGTGTGTGTCCAGACACTTCGGCTCTCTGATCCACCTTTTGCTTACCTGGGCTCTCTGGTCCACCCTCCATTCACCTGGGCTGCACTGCTGGATGCTCTCAGGTCTGCAGACCCTGACCATCATGTCAGGGTTGGACAGAGGGCTGAGGCACAGTGTGACGGTAACAAGCCCCAGCAGCTTTATTGACGCCCACAGGAGGTTTTATACACGACTTCAGTGCTCACCAGAGTCCACAAACCTGCCCACAAGCCCCTTGTTGGCACCTAAGGGGCTACTTGTTTACATCCAAAAAGTCAGTTCCCTCAGCCTGCCAATCCTTCTCCTCCCCCGTTAACTCTTCCCAACCCCTACTGGCTGGGTTTCCCACAGTTTTGTGTTGCTCAGACCCATGGTCTGCTGTGTCTTGTCTCAGAAGACTATCTTTGAGTGGAATCATTTCAGTAATGGAGTGTGACGTGATTCCACAAGCAGATGTAGCTGCCCAAGTGCACTGTGATAAACTGAAATGTATGAGTTCAAAAAAAAAGGAGCCATGGTTGAAGGGAAACTTGTAAGCTGCTTTTTTAATAAAGAAAGCATAAATACTTAGATGAATCTCTGTTCTGTCACTTTATCTTCTAATGCCCCAGTGTTGTGGCTGTAAAGTGATCAGGGGAATCAGCTTTTGCTGTTTTGTCCTTTGTAACTTTACAGCAAGATCTTACAGGCTAAGATTAATGTTTCTAGTATTTCTGCCCCAACAGAAATTTCACTCTGATGTCCTCATTTATTGTTGGTTGTTTAGAGTTCAATTTAGCCTTTCCTCTTGAAAATAGGCTAGCTTTTTAAACTTATGCTGCTTTTTGGTGTTTGCTTTCCTTTATTTTTAGTAAAATTTCAGCTGGCTCAGTTCTGATGTACTATCTGGTTTCTTCTGGTGACATTCCAAGCAAAAAGCCTTCAGGATATAGATCTGCAGTCCTTTCAGTCTTTGAAGTCTTTTTGCATAGATCTCACCCATTTGCAACGGGACAGAAGCCTTTTAGTCCAGATCAAAATTTCCAGTACTCCTTTTGTCTCACAGCTTTATTAAATCTTCATCTTGTGTCATCCATAAAAGTGAGCTGTCCCAAACACATGAATTTTCTGTTTTTTTTCTCCACTGTTTGAAAGGTAGGTAGGTGTTTCTTGCTGAGCTTGGTTATTGACACCAAGGAGCTGTGAACTCCAAGAGCAAGAGTAGAAAGTAATAGTGCCAGAGAAGAGGCTTTCATTGCTACTAAGTGAGAAAAAGACCTTCGTGAGTATCCCTAAATCAACTGTCCTAAGATTTACTCTGTTCTTCTGCCTGTTGGCTTGTATTTATTGCTTTGGTAACATCTTAAAACTGTGCTAATGTGGTTTTATTTGTGATGAGCTGATGGACTAAGTAGATTTCTAGGGCTCATCTCCTTTGGGGACTATTCCATGGGAGTACTGCTGTACTGGTGTAAGCTTGCAGGGGATGCATACAAGTCACCAGACTAATGTTTGCAGAAGAGTACTAGAAAGTGAGTGATTTTCCATCACTGGGGTCTAAACACTGGCCTTTCTCTGTATAGGCTTGAATTTCAAAACATATTTGTTGTCTGTGTTGTTCAAAAATACTTTCCCCAAGAGCCAGTCTTTCTTCTCATTAGTGAGGTATTATTTGATTTGTTGTCTGCTGCACATCTGGTTCACAGATAAGGAAGGAAATTGTGTAGGGCTGAAACAGACAGATGCATGCATCAGTAATGGACTGTAGCCAGTTGGTGCAATTCATACCTACGTTGCCAGCTGTGGGGACTGGTTGGTTTGCAGAGAAGTGTTTCAGTCCTTGGGTGGGTTGGTCACCATGTTGTGCCTTGTGAGGACACTCGATGGGGAAGAGCACAACTGCACCTGCATGGCTTTTTCATGTGTAGCACAGAGCAGGGATTTTGAGATGCTCTGTTTTCTAGGTGTTTGAAGCACATTTTTGTCTTTCTCCAAGCTTTACTGATTCTGATTACCAACTAGAAAGATCTTACGGAAAGTTGATGGCATCTGTGTTCTGTGTTGGTGTCGGGAAGTCAGTTCTTCAAAGTATTTGTCTGCGCATAGGAAGGAGATGTATATTTTTGCTTAATAGGTGCAAAAAGTGCTTCTGTCCTTTACTAGACAATTTTGGCTCCTGCACAGAGGTTAAGAGCACTAACTCTGCACAGGCAGCCTCTGAGAGTGCCCCAGTGCAAAACTGGGGGGTGTGTGTCTGGGGAATGATATTCATTATATCTAAAAAATAAATGAACCTCATTTCCCATAACAAGAACCATCTTCCTCCAACTCTGACTCCATGGCATCATCTTAGATATCCTCATTACCCACATCCTATTCTTCCCAGGCTGCACGTCACAGGTTATTACTTAGATGGAGGCCAGGAGCAGCAAAGTGCAGCGTTCATGACAGAGACAGTATCCCATCAGCTGCTCCACAATGATGACTGATGAAGACTCATCCCTGTGGGGGACCTCCTACATGCAGATAGAAACTTGGGCAGTTACAACAGATCAAATGGCGTGCAATAATGGGAAATCAATTAGTTCCCATTCCACATTAAATTGATTGTCCAGGCCCACTGGGACTCCAGTGGAACACAGCAATGTGTTGTAAGGCTAGTCCCGGTGCGGTTTGTGCTTAAATGACCACAAAAATCAGAGGGTACCACTGACTGGAAGCTAGCTAACTTTATTCCAATCTACAAGAAGGGCAGAAGGAAAGACCTAGAAAACTACAGACCTGCTAGTTTAACTTCAATACCTGCAAAAATTACGGACAACATCACACTGGGGACTATTAAAAGGCATTTAAAGAACAAGGCATCAGGCACAGTCAATGTAGGTTCACAGAGGGAAAGTCACATCTAAATAATTTGATATCCCTCTATGACAAGGTAATTTGCCCAGTGGATGAAGGGAAGGCAGTGAATATATTTTTTTCTGCATTTTAGGGAGGATTTTGAAACTGTCCCTCACATGGACAAGTTATCTAGCTGTGGGATGAGCAGGTTCACAGTGCACTGGGTGGGGAACTGGCTGAACAGCAGAGCTCAAAGTGTTGCACTGAATGGGGCTACATCTGGCTGGCAACCAGGCACCAGCAGCGCAGTGTTCCTCAGGATTCCATTCCATTCCAAAATTCCACCTTCATATG
This sequence comes from Thinocorus orbignyianus, assembly GCA_013400375.1. NCBI lineage: Eukaryota > Metazoa > Chordata > Aves > Ciconiiformes > Thinocoridae > Thinocorus > Thinocorus orbignyianus. The sequence continues at coordinate 25,020 of VXBW01007589.1, forward strand.
AAGCATCCAATAAGAATTTTCAAAGAGTCTATATTCTGGTCTTCTGATTGAAAACTCAGTTGAAAGGAAAATCCTCAGAATCAGTCACATGCAAGTCCAAATAAAACACCCTTTGTAGCACCTGGCACCACCTTTTCTACCAGTAGTGAGATCTTAATTTTCCAGTGTATATCTCTGTTTCATTCAGTAGGTAGCACAATGAGATTTTCATCTGACTCATGTTTATCTCTGTCACTGATGGTTTTCTGTGCATCTGTCCTTTGGCAGTTAGTTCCACCATGCTGTCCAATTTTGAATCATGTTCTGACTGTATATCACTCAGGCACTGATTATCTTTCTGGTAATTTACCTTTAATTTGCCATCTTCCTCTTGTTCTTCCAAGAACCTTTTAAATTGTATCTCAAATCACTTTTAGTATTCTCCCAGTTCAAGCCTAGTGTTTCAACAGTGTTCAAGTTGCTCAAGTTGTCTACACATACAGCTTTCAAGTTCTCCTTTAGTGCTTGCTATCTGCGGATTAATTTGCCTTAACTTCTCCCTCCAGATCACTAGTTATGTTAAAAGATCTTTTTCAGCACACCTTCCACTCAGTTAACTGTCATCTTTGTTAATGGTGTCTTAGTTGTTTGCTTTCCACCTAACTGCTGACATCCACAGCAACGTGAACTCATACTTCAGACAAAAATTTTTGGTGGATGCCATATCAAAACTTTACCATAAAAAACTTGTCTGACTCAATTTATAAGTTAAAGTTTAATAGTTTGTCCCTCACTGTTGCTGGGATATGAATTCCTTGTGAGGAATCAACTCACCTAGCTGCAACAGAGTCACAAAAAGATTGTCTTGAATCCTAAAGTTGTAAACTAAGTATTAAAAACCTTAAGGCAGCATTATAGGCTTCCATAAGTTTTATGCAGGCTTTGGAAAACAGTTCAGAGTAAGAAACTCCATAAAGTAAGCCAGCAATGATCCAGAGGAATACCGAAGATTTAAATAATTGAGGAAAACACGGTGTGTTTCTTTGCACATAACAAGCTCAATTGCTGTCAATACCACCTTCAAAATTAAACCATGATGATGTCAAGGCAGCAGCAGATTCTTCTTCAGAAACATTGCTTGAAGTGGTTGAAGCTACCATTATTCAGCTAAGTTCAGTGTTTACCAGAACTTGCTTAAAGCTGGGTAAGAGAAAGCAAGCTAGTGAAACACACAAGGAAGCCCATGAGCACAATCAAGAAGAAGAGCTAGTGAAAAATTAGATTGTTGAAACAAGTATCTAAAGCAGCAGATTGCCAAAAGCTTCTTGTGAGGAAAAGCTAACGGTCCTGGGAAGTGAAAGTGCTAAGAGTTGATATAAAAGATACTGGTGCTTTCTCTGAGCATAATGGAGTTTGGAGGAGATAATGAAGTATAACACCAGATTATATTTTAAAACCAACGTGTTCCAGTAAGGGAATCTTCACTCCTTTCCTCCACACACCCCCAATCTAATATATCAAGTATTGGTGATGCCTATGCTACACTGGAAGGTGGCTGGCTGAGCATTTTTCACTAATTTCAGTGAGAAGATGGGAAATATTCAACAATACTTGTGAAAAAGCCAAGTGGAGCCTTACACCTTCAAGTACTCAAAGGATTAATTTGAGTCCATAGAAAATGGGAAGAACATTCTTCAGGTGTGGAATATTTAAACTTTGAAGGGAGTTGAGATTTAGATGTACAGGAAACAAAACCATCAATCTGTGAGAAGAATCCTGGAATACCTTGTACACGAGTAAAACTTCAAACACAGCAATAAAACATTTTAAAGGACAGAAAGATGGTTAGGGAGCTGGAAGAGATATGTAAGTCTGCAGGCATCTACATATGCTGTGGGAAGAGTTGTACAGTATCTCCACGGAGTCCACAAAGCCCTTTAAGAGGCATACTGAAAGCTGCAGAAGGGAGTACCAACAAGCTCATGAGCTCTTAAAAGAAGTGAGATTTCATCTCAGTGTGGCCGAATCCCTTACATTCTGGCATTCTAATAAACCTTTGATTTCCGATGGTATCTCAGGTGCTTCAGAGACCCATGAGTCCTTTTCTCTATGCCAAAAAATGCCAGGAGGGAAACATGAAATAAGTGTGAGAGGTGTTTCCTAAGGTGTTGTGATGTGTTGTGGAAAGAGGAAATGTAAGACTATGTATTCAAATCCATGCCACAGGACTGTGCCTGGCCACCCAGTGATTGCCTGTTTGGTGGCTGCCAGGGAGCATTATGCAACTCACCTCTTCTCTCAAAGTAACATGAATGGCTGGATCTTCCCCTACACCAGCAGCATTGTGGAGACCAAGATTATTGCCTGTTAGTGACTCCTGAGTAAACAACCTCAATTTACAAGTAAAGCAGAGAGACTGTGTTTGGTTGCCTTAGAAACATGGAAAACTCACCTCTTTCCATTATTCTCTCTCATCCTTTTCCTGCAATTTGCTGGTCAAATGGCATTCTTTGCAATACTTGTGTGCCTCACTGTCTGCAACTAACAGGTGGAACAATTTGATCTCAGGTGGAACAATTTGATCTCAGTAAACAATTTGCTGGTGTGCAAGAAAAGAGCAGAATCTAGCTTCCTGAGCAGTGCTAGCTGTTTGGTTTAGTCCATCAAGTCAGGAGACCTGATATGTGGAGGAAATCTGCTGGGCAAGACAACGTGATTTAACATACCCAATTTTCTAAGCATAACTTCATTTAAAAGGCAAAAGAAAGGCTGATCTCTCAACTATCATTCACAGAAGACAGGGAAACAGTATCTAGTCTCTAACAAGAGGAAGGTTGAAGGAGCTTGTGACTCCACACCAGCTGAGGTAGGTGTGCAGATATGTAGGTTGTATGTGCAATCTCTATACACGTCCATGTGCCCGCACTTGTCTACCTGACATCTAATGTATGGTAAGCATGTCTGTGTATGTGTTGACCTACAAATAAATGTATATGAGTGCACACACTCAGACCAGATGCAGCACGAGTATTTTAAACCTGTTTGTATGTGGTCAGACTTGTGGAAGCTGCTGCCATTGCCCTACCTGTATGCTCAGGTGCACAGTGTGTTTGATCACACCCTGTGTGTGCTCTGTAGGAAATACTTTCCAGAGGATGCTGCTTGTGGTGAAACCCTTAAGCAGTTATTTACCCGTTTGTTTGACTCCAAGTCTTTTCCCCATTTACACAAACCTGGAGATAAAAACTTATTTGACCCTGGTCAATCACAAAACAGCTCAGAGGTGCTTTTCTGAAAATACACGATATCTGCAGTTTATTTGTCAGTTTGGTATGAGGGGGCAGGCGTTGCTCAAGCACAGGCTTTCTTCTTAAACATGCATCCCAACGATGTCTCAGGGCAGAGTCTCTAGTCCTTCACCAGTCGGTAGATGTGATGCTGGGCACCATGGTCACTAGCTGACACCTCAAAAACATATGCTATGCACAGCAAGGTCTCCTGTGTGTCCCTGTTTGTCACAACCTAGACAGAAAAGGAGAAGAAGCTGAGATGGCAACTGCTGTTTCTCTGATTACGTATTCCAACACATTTAACAGAGCAAAAAGTCAGTAATAGGCAAAGAAAAGAGAAGCATAAAAATGATAAACAGCTTGGCCACCACAGCCCCCTGTCTATGTGACCACACACCCAAGCAAAGCATTTTTCACAGCATCAGGACTACACTGCAGGAAAGAGACAGAGAGGTGAGCCGAGTCCACTGTGGAGAAAAGAAAGCTGTGACCAAGCAGCGACCACATAAGTGGAAGCAGGACCACTAGGTCCTCTATTTCCCAGCCCCTGGTGTTGCAGATTTCAGCAGAAAGAAACTGGTTCACAGAAAATCTTTTTGTTCTATTTGTTGAGGCCACCTGCTGTGGCACATTCACTCCTACCCATGTCTTTGTTGATGTATCACAGCCACGAGCGGTTCTTTCCCTCCTTCTGCTCCTGCTTGTCAGTAGTAGATAAAGACCATAGGATTGTATAGTATAACTCATTTTATAGGAGACTTACAGATTTGACTTCATTATGCCTCCCATTCCATACATTGTAGATGTCAGGAGAAAGATGGTTGCTATACTCATGCATTCTTACAGAAGCTCCTTTTTTTTCCCCGTTTCTTTTTTTATGGTCCCTCAGGGACCTTAGCTTCTCTGCAACGTGACTCAGTGTCAGCAGCATGGTGCTTGAACAGTGTTGTCCTAGTTTCAGAAGCACGTACTGCCTACATTACACGGCAGGGACAAGCAAAATGTTGCGCTCCGAGCTCCTAGCTCAGCTTCCCTCTCTCGGTCACTGCACAACTTTGCACATTCTTGTCATCTGAGTTCATGCCATAGCTAAAGCTTCAAGCAGTTCTCTCCTGCAGGAGGAGACACACCTTCATCAGCAGTAGCACCAGCTCAACTGTGGAAGATACATACCATCTTGAACTGTACCAAAAGCCCGATCATTCTTGTGAAAACAGAAAGAAAATAGCTGTTTTCAAACTTTCTTATTAAATTTAACGTCCTGATTTTGGTCTAGTCTCTTTCCTTTTCTTACTCCATGTATGGGTTTGTAGCTGAACTAACCCTTCTCCTTTCTTCCGATGGCCGTTGTGAATTATAAACATCCAGGTGTGGTAAGGCACCAGAGCCTTTTCTGAAAAACAGGCTCTGAAATCTTGGAGGGCTAGATCCAGAGCAATGTGCAATGCAAGATACATCATACTTGTGAGATTAGGGGTATCTAATCTCATGAAAGGGTCTAGAAGAAAAATAATTAGACTTGTCTCAGAAGTTGGTAGTGGGGACTGAGGACTGGCAGCATGCCTTGCGTTAAGCATGACCACTATTCAGGTCTCCACTGAGGAATGGTGGGGTGGAAAATGATCAGCCTGCTGCTCAGGGAGCAGGAGAGCAAGGCAATATATAAAAAAGGCTATGCCAGCACCTGCATGAGACATACTCTCTTTAACAGGAGGAAGGGATGGACATGAGACTACTCAAAACATAAAGCCCCAGTGGAAGTGTAACTATATGACAACATTGTTTATAAAATTTATAGCAAATGCTAGCCTGGCTGAGGAACGAAACATGCAGAAAGCAGTTACAGTGTTCCTCAGTGTAGGTTACAGCACACAGGCCTTCCACCTCTCAGTCCCTGCCCCCTTCATGCTTTTGATCATCTAATAATCTCCTAGCATTCATACTCCTCTTTTCTTCCAGACGCTAAAAATCTTAGTACAAACATGAAAGAGTAAAGCCTCCTAAAGCCCTATGAGATACATTAGTAAGCTTGTGTTTTATAGCTGAGGTACCCAAGCCACAGTGCAGTGGAATGAGTTGCGTGAGGTCCCACAAGATCCCCAGAGGATGGCATGAAGACCACTTCCAGGCTTTCATACAGCCTTTAGCATTTCTTCTGCTTACCCAACCTTAAGTCCTCTGGGCAAAGATCTGTGACTCATCTTGTAGGGGCGAGCACAGAACTCAGTCCATTAGGAAAATCCCCCTTTTAAGCTTTCTTTCTTCCCAAATTTAGGCTGCATCAGAGCCTGAAAAGGCTCCCAGTATAACACAGACACTAATGCAAATCTAGTTGCTGTTGCCCTGTAGTACTGTCCTACCTAGAGGTTACAGTGATTCATGAAGGTGCCACAGAGCTTCCCCCAACATGGCCCTCCCTTTACATGCCTCCATATTGTTTTCAGGTTCAGGTTGGTCCTGAGAAAACAACTTTTTTTTCCCTACCTCATCACTGAAGAATTCTTCTCATGGCAAAATTATGTAGCCACTTAATAGTGCTCGTTTGTTTTTTTCACTTTGCAGAAAGGGCCAGAGCACAGCAAGGTCCTCAATGTTTGTCTAATAGTGGAATGAGCATTTCCTTCACTGACTTTTGCATCTTTGTCCTTCTTTTATTTCTCTGCCTTGTGAGTTCTCCCTTTATCTTTTTTTTTTTTTTTCCCTCTTAGTCAGGTCTCTCAAATTCTTCTTGCTGCTTCTCTGCATGAGTTATTATCTCTAGAGCTCCATAGAGCTTGAGGTACAATATAAGTGAGAGACACTAAGTTCAATTAGATGCTGAGCTGTAAAAACAAGTTGCTTTGACTCACAACAGTGAACTTCTTTCTGCATGGGTCTTATATGTTTCCAAGCTCCAATGAAAACAGTTGAAAGTCCCACCTGTAAGATAGTAAAGTTCTCCAGCACACTGTTCATCATATACTTCTCAGGAAGGTGCTTGAGTTTATGAATGAAGTTTATCATGTATTCGCAGAGAGGGGAACGGTGAATGCGATAGGAATAGTGTCCATTTTCATAGCGTGCATACTCTGTCTGTAATGTAAAACACAAAATGGGCATATAGGACTAACATCACATTAGTAGCACTAATCACATAAAGGGACTCAGAAGAAAAAAATTACAATGTCATTTCCAAGTCATTTTGCTAGCAGTAATGAGCAGATTAATCATTCTTCTACAGTACTTCACACCAAGGTCAGTTTCCTTGAGCCCTCTAATTTCTTTGGCTTGATGTCTTTTTTCTTTAGAACAGTGGGTTCCAGATTACAAGCAGCAAGCTGCCAAGGAGCTGTGAAAGTTAAGAGGAGCAGACCAATTATCAGCTATACTATGGTCTGCATCTCTACTGGAAAAAATATTAGGTGTGGATAAACTGAAAAAGTTAGAAACTGCTGCTTTAGTAATGATGGCAATCATATGCTCAGGATGTTTCACAGCTGGAAAGGACTATAGCCTTCTGGTACCTGTGAGAGGGATCATAGTATCAATTTTTTTATTCATATTCACATCTTAGCTCCTGTATATTTCATTTTGCTTTGAACACAAGCTGGGGATATCTTCTATCATTTCACAGCAGACTCCTAAATGCCCATTACATCCTTTTGCCTCAAGGAGCTTCACCTCCTTTCCTGTGCACCATGACACCTTTCTTTGGCATATCTATCCCATCATGCAAATACATAACCAAACTTTAGGCATGTCTATCATGTGACTAGAGATGGGTCTTGGGGGAAGATGTAGCTTGAACTGACTGCTGACAGAGGAACACCTGGTGTTTCGCACACAACCACTCCTCCTGCATCTAAAGGCTCCTTGAGAAAGCAAGCAGCAAGCAGTTGAGAGCAGCTCTCTTAGCAGCAGGATGTGTCATCAGAAATAATTTCATCAATGCCAGATATATGCATAATTTTGCAGCTCCGCTGTTCATAAGATACATAAGATAAGCCTCATAAAATCATAAGATTATAGTCTGCATGACAATATTAATTAACGGCTATAGTCTACAAATTATCTGTTTAAAAACAGTGATGAGAGTGAGATATCACCTATTTGTTTTTACCTTTCTGGACTACAAAACAAGGGTCCAGGTTTCCTAGCTTTTCTTTGCTCTCCAAAAAAACCTAGAGAATCACCACAGGTGAGAGTTTTACATATACACATGTCTTCAGAAACTGAGTTTTAATGAAAAATTAGCAATAGACCTTCAATGAAGTTCTGAGACAAATTCATGTTGTGGACTGGAGCAATCTTACACTTGCATGTCTCAGAGATAATAATCTATAGCACCCATCTCCCTGACAACAAGCAAGGGATATATTTTGCCTTGAGATATACACAGGATGTAAATACTTGAAATGACAAAAAAGCCACCAGAGAGAACCTTGCACCCAGGTGTCTGCTCCCTACCTCCACTTTCTCCACCACCTGCTTTCCAAAGGAACATACTTTGGTGGAACAGGTAATGACCATGTTTTCTGGGCTCTCATACTGGCTGGAAACACCATAGAAAGATCTGGATTCATCTTCAATATTCGTGTTCAAGTCAGCCTGCCAAAAAAAAAAAAAAANAAAAGAAAGAAAAATAGGTGGTTATCAATAAATGGTTGTGATGTTTTTTTACCATTACCTAAAGAGGTCTTGTGTAGCCAAGATTGTAAGGTATTGGAGTGTCCCAGGCTCCTTAAGCAGATCAGTGTGCATCAAGCAAGCAGGGGAAATCTGAAAAGTATTCACTAAATTTCAGTTCCGGCTTCAGAAAATGGTGGTAGGTATTTGCATACACATTGGAGAAATCTGGTGGAATATAGTCCTAACATTATAAACATGTGACAGAGCCCCTTACCTGACATTTGCCATAACTCAACAGTGCCAGGACAGCATGCAGGCAGTCACAAAGTATGTGCAGTGCAGATAGGAGGGCACTGAAGAGACAGACCAGTGCAACAGACAGGCTGGACTGGGCTGCCTCACTGAGGAGGAAACCTAAGGGTACAGCACTGTAATAAAGCTTTTCCACCCTGGACATGCAGGTAAGAGGCAGAGCAGAGAGAAGTAATGTGCACACTCATTAGGCTTGTGTTCTATGATAATGAAGAATTTAAGTAGCCAAGATGCAACATAAGGAATGTAGGTTGCTGATGGATCCAGCCCAGTTCCACCTGAATACAAACCCATCTCCATTAGCAGCCGCGGTTTTCAAATGTGGGTGGCCTAAGGTTGGCCAACTGAAGCCTCATGTTGGGACCCACCTCCTAAAAATCCTGATTGTCTGAAACTTCCACCAGGGGTCAGTCAAACCATACTTAGGAAAAGAAGAGGCCGTTCCCTTAAGCTCTGAAAACATAAAGGTTGTGTGGGAATGCCCAAATCAGCTTCCTCCCTTTCAAAATTAAAATAGTAGAGCTTCTCGCTACTCCACAAGCCCAGGTGCTGGCCTACATCAGCAAAAAAGCAGTGATCAGTTCCCATAGGCTACTTCAGACCATACTATTCTTCCTGCTGAAGTGAGGGAAACAGGAAACTAAATAAAATGTATTCCTGTTACCGTGAATACAGTGTGAATAGGACTGCATGAGATGCTGTTCTAGCATGGTTTTCTTATTCCATTAAGATTTTTTATCTGAGATCTAGAGCAGCACTTAGAACAAGCAATACTATTCTTGGAACTGGACCACTTTTCTCTGCTTTACAAAATACCTGTCTTTTCTCTGTAATGAGATAATACTGTTAAGTTGTTTCTCTTAAGCAGCAATTTCACAAGAGGTTTAGGCCGATCTAGAAAGCGCCAGTCCAGCCTTCTCCTCATCTGTAGCCACACAAGCATCCTACTGCCTTTGTGCCACCATTAGCAATTGTATAACTTGCTGCTTAGACAGATGAGAAAGCTGATCCCAGCCAAAACAAACTTTTTGTGGTTTTGGTGGGTTAGTTTTCAGTCAGACAACAAAGCTCACTGGGATCCTTGCAAAGCTGCAGAGGCTGGAAGAGGTAAGAACACACACAAAAGTTGAGAGTACAAAGACTGCCTATTTTGATAGCAACATATACTCAGGTTGGCTTGAGCCTATAGGGAAACTGCACCTTGAAGGTGAAGTTTAGTAACACTAGGCTGGTCCTGACGCTAAGGGAAGTTTTTGTCTCCTCATTGCTCCCATACTAGCACAAATGTTTCTGTAGCTGTATTACAAAACTTGCTTGGAATTGTTCAGCTAGCTCTCAGTGAGTTCAGTTCCCTGACCTGATACAGAAGCACTTGTGTAAGTTCAGACAAAGAACATGTGTTGGGAGGATAAGCAGCAATGGGAAAAGCAGAAGGCAGGACTGCTTCTTCTAGTGACTGCAGTGTTTGAGTAACTACAGCGGTAACTAGTAACCTGCTAGAAGCTGTTCTTTGTTGTCATTCAAGTTAAAAGTTTTGCTCCTAGACAATTGGTCTGGGCCATTTCTGTACCACAACACTCACCAGCAGCTCCCATCACACAGTTAGCGTCACAGAATTCATCATTCTGCCAAGAGTGATGCCAAAAGCACTAGCAGGAAACACAGCCAAGTAATAATAATGTGCAGTATTTCTGTTCAATCCAATTCCCATGGCTGTTAACTTGCCACTTTAGGTAGGTGAAGGAGGATGTAGTAAAATAAATAAAATACGTCATTTCCCCATTTATTTCAGGAGATCCAGTTCCATTGTCCACTTAGTACAACAGTGGGTCATTGCTGCCACTGTGCTATTACACACACATATTTCCACCTAGAGAAAAACTACCATCTCCATGAGGTAAGTGATGCCACAGAAGACCCAAGCAAACAAATCAATAAAATTCAATTACCATGAGCTTTTTTTAAAGTACAAATTCACAAGCAAGTGAAAGACAGATTTAGGACAGGTTTTCCATGAAGTACAGTGGACAGTGCATCTTCTGGGGTATCTCCTAGGCTAGCAGTTGTAGCATTCAGATAATTCCAGTGGGACAAAGATTCAGTCCAGGCAAGATGACAGAATGCTCAATGTTTGCATCAACATTGGCAGCATTAGGGATGGACACACAGCTTTCACTCTGCTCTTAATGGGGAGCATAACAGCACACTATTTAAATACATGATCATAAATCACTGTTCAAAATGACTGAGTTGTTGCCAGATTCTACAAAAATCCTTACCAGTTGTACCACCTTCACCACAGATTATGGATGAAAGAAAGAACATTTGTCAGAATGGCTTGCCTTTCTCTCTCTCTGACTCACCCTTTCAAGCAGAATTCCTCCCTCTGAAATACTGACAGATCTTCAACCCTTGTGAATACACTTGGCCCTACATGTGTAATACATTCCTAGCAGTTTACACCAGCTGTGTACTCATTCCCTTATGTTTTCCTAAATTTGTCATCTCCTGCATACAAAAGCATCCTCTGATTTATCAGGAGACAGTCATACAAATCTGGCACTTATTTTATTCTCACATTTGCCTCTCCTCAGAAGATAGCTTCACAAAAAAAATTATCTAGTTGAATAGGTTCCTGACCTCTCTTAACTTATCCCTTTTTGCCCCCATAGTTTTCTGTCTTCTCACTGAGCTGAAAACAGATTTGGGCACATGAGTTAAAATACATCAGTAAAACAATTTGGGTTTAAAAGTTTTTTTAAAAATCATTTTATATCACTTGCATTTACACCACTGAGGTAGTGATAACTTTTGCACAAGACATGGAAACAGCACCTGGAGGAAGGCTGTAAGGTTTTACATTGCTGCGACCACCTAAACAACTGTAATGCAGTTTGTCTACACTGGACTAGTGTATGTGGGCAAATCCAGGCTAGCTTTAACCTGGTAGCACAGGTGTTAATAGGAACAAGGGCAGGCATTACAGACTTAATCATAATTCAGGTTGCTAAGTGAATTATTACAATCATGCTGAAGTCCTTGCTATCAAATTTTCTCCACTATAGTTAAGCAGTGCATAACTATTATATATTATTATATATCATTATATATTATATAGTGCAAACTACTTTGCACCACAAATGTACATTTTCTGATGCTACTGTATTCTGGTTTAGGTTTTTATTGAGTTACTGTAATACTCATGTACATGTCAATGCAACTAACTGTATTGTTTATTTGACCCATACTCCAGTTATGTGAAAAAAGACTAATTCCTTCCCTTCTCCAAAAAGGAACTAGACTATGAGCCCTATAATATTTTTCAGCTATTTCCCTTGGGGATGATAAACACAATGTATGGACCCAATTCCGCTTTTCCGAAGAAATTCTCCACTGAATCAAAACAACAAAAGGTCAAGGCTATAGAAGCTTGGTCGGACCACAGCTACATAAACATAGCAAAGGCCCTCACTGCAGAACCAGACAAACATTTTCAGGGTCTCACTCTTAAAGTCACACTCCCCTAAACTGTTAATGGTGAATTAAAAAATCAGTGCAGTCAATATGAGGTAAAGCAGAAAGGTGCTAGCTCTGTTTAATAAAAAAAAGCTCCATTAGCCCTAAGAAGTCACTCTAGGTGCCTCCACAATTTGGCATGTTTCCCTTCAAAAGATCAGATTGTAGAATTTCACAGCTAGTTAACATCTAATTAATCAACATTAAAGTAGTCGTTGCCATTCACTCATATGTACAGTGAGGTTCCTCAAAGCCCTGTTGCAGTGAAGCAATTGGGCTCTTGTTGGAACTCCCTGACATTCACACTGCACCATTTATTCTAAAGCATGCCCCACATCATGGTCTAGGACTGCCAGATGTGTCTTAGGGTGGTCAGTCAACAAAAGCTGTGCATCCATCCACTTTTGTCACCTCTGAAAATCTCAGCCCACACATGTGCAAACACTGAATTTCAGCAATTCCAGGGAATGACAGTAGCAGCTAGCTGAGGTCTCCAGTTGCAGTTTGCAGGAGAATGGAGCTGCAGCACCTCAGGTACTGCTGGCCGTACAGTTACACCTTATTTACTTAAAGCTGCTGGTTCTCACCCTTGTGCAAGTTACTGCCCTCGTACCAGAATCATTTAGCAAACACGTATCTGCTCCTGAATTATCTGCAACCTGGTTTATTCATATAAACTGAAAAGGTAATTATGTACATGAATACAAGTCCTAAGAACTGCTCAGGGGTGGAACTGCAATCTGTTAGCTGTCCCTGCTATGGAGATGTTTACCTCATGAAGGGACGCAAGGCAGAAAATTGAGGAAAAACACTGTTACCTGCCATAGCCAAACTAACTTCTAAATGTCAACTGGACATTGCAGTAAATCACTAATGTATGCAGTTAAACTTCCCAGGATTGCACCAGGATAAAATCATATGGCACATCATGAGGTCCTTAATGACCAAAAGAGCTTCTGCTTTTAACTTAACATCTGAAAGTGCTCTGGCCTCTATGCCTACATTCCTATTACCTCCTCACAACACCTAGGCCATCAGGACTAGAAACAAAATTGCTCCTTTGGGGAAAGGACTCTTCCTTTCTTTTCACTTTTGGAGTTTCTTTTTCTAAAGAAAACCTTGTGTCAAAGTACACCCAATCCTGAGGAGAGCAAGCAAGGTGACCAGAGGGAGGTCTGCTTTACTCTGTCCAGTATATTCCATCCCAAAAAGATACTATGGAATAATAGTGACTATGACTTAAAGGTAATTCATCTTCCCAGCACTTCATCAAGTGAGAAGGCTAACCTTCGTTCTGTAGTCTGGGAATCCATGGACTTGTTGAGTACGTAACTGAATGTGATTCAGACTTGGAGACTACAACCTGTGTGTCTCAGATCCTCGATGGTGCTAGTATGTCCAACTACAAGTGAGATAACACTTCAATACATTCTTTAACCCAGCCTAGGCAACCAAAGGAGACATAGTCATGATTTAGGAAAGTCCACAGACAAGGCTGAGTTGCCTTGCTTCCCAGGGTCCTACTAGCCGCTGCTAGCAACAGGATGGCACTGCAGCAGGGGCAGCAGCAGCGTTCAGTTGGTGGAGTGGTGTCCAGCACTCAAACTGTTCTCTGTCTCTTCAAGGGCAAAAGTAGAAGATGAAACAGATGAGGCATATTACGGACTAAATCTGAATCATGAGCCACCAACTGGACCACACTACTTTATCTGACAAAGTCAGAGTTCTTTCTTGCTTTCTGTCCAAGAAGTTCTAGATACAAAAAGCTGTGCACACTCTAGCATAACAGCAATCGGATGTGTCTGGGATGCATTCAACTGACTGTGCAAGCTTAACACAGATGACAAACCTGTCCGTAGCTTGTCTGATGACTTCCAAACATTCTGAAGCTATAGTCACTGAGGTATCTGCAATCTAGCACATCTCAGAGGTTCATATATTGCACGCAAGAGAGCTGATCTGCATGTTTTGGGGGAAACATCTGAGTTTTCCTACTTTCCAGAGAACTAAGCAGAACATTTAAATACCTACAAGACAAAATTTCTAGAGAGAAAAGAAGGGATTTGTTCAGGGAAGGGCATAAAAACACTCAACAAGCCAGTATAATTTTTTGTTTCTTTTTAAATTATATTGGTTGTCTGAGTCTCCTAGCAGCTCTGCTGAAAACAGCTCTGATGAGCTTGAAAATATTGTTCAACTTCTACAACCCCAAGAAAGAAACACTGAAAGAAACTCTTTCAGTTTTAAACTGAAGGAGGGTAGATTAGCTATCAGGAAGACATTCTTTACTACGAGGGTGGTGAGACAATGGAACAGGCTGCGCAAAGAAACTATGGATGTCCCATCCCTGAAAGTGTTCAAGGCCATGTTGGATGAGGCTTTGAGCAGCTTGGTCTAGTTGGTGTCTCTCCATGGTAGGGGGGCTAGAACTAGATGGTCTTAAGGTCCCTTCCAACTCTAACCATTCTATGATTCTATAAAAATATCTGTTGCTAGCTGTTGTCTTGTTTGCTGCCTCAGAAGTGCCAAGGACAGAATGGACATGGAGACCAAATTACCATCTCCTTGTTTTCTGGGCAGTTTCTGCCAGGTCAGGATTGAAGGCATACAGCGGGCAGGGCAGGGTGCCAAGGGGAGTTTGCACTGTTGCTGTTTTGACTGGACTTGCTTGGTACAGAAGAGAAGCCCACTGCAGGACAGCAGTCTCCAGGCCACTTCTTCAGCTCCTTCCACAAAACTATCACTCACTGGAAAGAAAACATTCAGTGATGCGACGGGCTCAGCTTGTCTATCAACCATCGTTGGCAGGAAAGGTCTCCCAAGCAATTCCTCTGATCCATCCCTCTGCAGATGGCTACTCTGGACAAAGTACTGCCTGTCCTGAATTTCTGGTCTGTCATTTTCCTTCTATTTTCCACCCAGAGTCTCATAACTTCTGAAAACTTTAAGATGCAAGTGCACCGTTCAACTAACGTGCAAAGCCCTGAAAATGCCTCTTCCCTAAACTATTAATAACGATGCGTATAGAAGGAGTTCATGGGGAGAACCAAGTAACAGGTGGTAGAGATAATATTACACTGGAAAAGAGCAGAGCTGCCACTGCCCATGTGTTGGGAGGCTAACGTCTCACATTCATTGTTGTGTGCTAGAATGCACTTGGAGCACAGAGAAATGTCACGCAGATGTCATACACAACCTGCCAATCCAAATCCAAGAGTTAGTTCACTGTACCAAACTCCCAATGCCAAAATCAAGGAAGAATTACAAACACAGCTCATGTTTCAAATTAATCAATTTTTAGCTCTTAGCTATTGTATAAATAGTTTAGGGCATCACTGAACAAATATGAACATCTCTTTCTCAGTCACACTAGATCCTAAGTGCTATCAGTGATGTCAAGAAACCCCAACCCTGGTGTTCAGAGTTAGGCTTCTGGTACACCACAGATCATCTGGTATATTGAATGCTTAGTGCAGTAATGGTAGCTTTCTGCCTCAGGCTCTTCTAGCCTAAAACTACATATAGACAAAACCAATTTATTCTATGCCTTGATTTTTCAAGTCTTTGTCACCTGCAACCACCACTTCAGTTCAGAACCTCTGAAAAATCAATTCTATCTTCATGTCTCAAAACACCCCTTCAAGTATTTAACTCTCCTTACTAAGTTCAAGGTTATCAGTAATTTGTTTTTTGATCCTAAAATGATGCTATAAATTCAACAGTGTGGTAATTGCTTTATCCAACATATCTTTGGACATCAACAGTATATTTGTATAGCTGTCCAGAGCAATCAGGCAGCAAGATGAAAAAGCACCCTAGGATATACTACTAGAGAGGTATAAAAATGCAGAAAGGTGTTAAAATCTCAGCTGTAATTTAGTTTTCTTCTGGTTGTCTATTTCTTGAAAATCGCATCGCCTTATCTGTGAAAAGTGTTTACTGGTTGGAGGGGATGCACTATACACATATATTGCACTCAGGAAGTCCCATGACACAAGTAGCATGGTGCATTACAGGCTTGGTTCACATGATTTGTTGAAGTATAAGACTGCATTGCCACAATAATTCAGGTATGTTGAATAAAACATTTTGAAACAAAAAGGTTTGCAGTTTTCCTCTAAAAGGTCCACATTTTCTGGAGCAAAAGTTTTTTTTAACTGCCTTAGTTCTATTTCCTCAGTGATCCTGTCTGAAATCTTACAACAGAATTAATTTAAGTACTCCTGTGTAACACAGCCCAAATCATAGACGTGACTCAATCCTTTCTTATCCAGAATATGGTATCAGGAATGGTGTTTTCATCACTCTGCTACCATCTACATTGAAAAACAAGTGCAAGGCTAAATCATTCAGTTTTTAAAACCCTTAGAAGCTTTGATTCAACGACTTGAGTTGTAAAATTAGCCTAAGTGACAGCCTGTGGTGTTTCCACCAATAAAACCTGGTGTTAACTCCAGATGGGATTCCCATCAGGTATTTTCACTCTTCTCTTTCACAGGGAGCTCTGAGAAGGAAAGAAAATTATAATTTAACAGCTCTAGACTATCAGAGAGAGGACATAATGTAGGGGTTTGTAGTTCAGTGCTATTTCCTAGGCATTTAAAAGAATGTCAAGGATGACAGTCCTTGGGAGGCAGTGGGAATGCTGGATTATCTTGTTCAGAAGGACGAGAGAGGTTCATCTCTCATCAGAGCTCCCTGCAAGGGTACCAATGCAAGGGTGCCAAAAAAAGAATTAGAAAGTAAAAAAATTACACCAAGCCCAGCAATATCACTGTCATTATAAGAGTCCCAGGACACCATGAATACGTTGGAGTAAAGGTATTTGAAATCCTATGTCATATTTCTTTATGCAAGCTAAATTTCAGTGAGTTGCTGACTTCTGAACACCAGACACCCAATGCAGGCCCAGGAGGAATCCAACTTAATAACATCCCACCACATAAATCCTTGAAAAGCGTAAGTTAGGTTGGTCTGACCAACCAAGGTGATGCATAGGCCACACATATCCTTCTGATATTAAAACACAAAGAAAATGCCCAAACTCAACCCCTCAAAACCAAAAACGTGCTAATGGTTTTGATAGATAAAATCATAGTTGCACTAGATCACAGTTTCACTGTGATTTCTTTCTCCTTAAGTCAAGGAATACAAAGCACTTTATTGTCTTTATGTAACGTCTCCCTCTAAGCTTTTCATTTTGGTTCCTAAAACTTCCAAAGCACTTCAGAGAGACACCACACAGGAACCAGCGCTTTTCACCTCAACGTGAAGACTTCTCTGGGATCCCTACCCCACAGCAAAAAGCAGCTCTCACAGTTCCTGCTTTCCCAAAGACCATTTCATAGAAGCTATCCCCTCCTACTCTTTTTCCTTTCATTTGTTGTATCAGACTTCTGATTCATTTTCCAGACAGTTCTTAGTAGGACAATATCACTACCCATATTTTGGGAAAGGATATCCTTCTCAGCAAGGTGCTGCTGTATCTCCCAAGCATTTCTCTTCCACCAGAACAGGGCTGGTCTTTTACTTTTTGTTTCAATCTTCCTAAGCAGGCTTTGTTGTACTCTGACAGAGACTAACGCCGTGAGGCACCCAGCTCAGTAGCACAGTCTGTGGGTAGTAAAATTATGTGTCTTCAGGAATCACCAGTAACTAAGGCTCTAAACACCAGGCACTCGAACAGCAGACTCTCACCCAGCATCCTCCAATTCAGTTCTAGAAAGGCTATGCTTGGGACAGCTGGGAAGCTGTGTCTCAAGGCACTTAACTCTTCCTTCTCCTGAAAGCACCAGTTAAGAGGTTTTCTAGTGACAGTTTGTATGAAGAGCATGAGAGATGAAAGCTCATTTCTCGTCATCTCACTCCTGACCTGCAGTTGAATTTTAAGTGTTAAACTCAAGGTGAAAGGCTCCAAATCCCATTACACATTCCCTCATCCCTAGCATGCAACTGCCCCAAGCTGCTAATATTTATAATCTTGTAATCCTTCTGATAATATCAATCACCAAAACTATTTTGTTCGTACCTTGGAGCACAATGGCACAGTTTTTGCAAATTTCAGCTAACTCAGAAAATTCCAAATTGAGTGAGTAGGCTTTTGTCAGGCTGATTTTTTCCAACTTACCAGAAGTCATTTCAGTAACATATTATCAACATAATCCAATTTCATTATATGTCTCTCTTTTTTTTGGTCTGTCCTTAGGCCTGCAGTAAATATGCATCTGTAAATCATTAGTACTTGGATAACACAAAATGTAGCTAATGAGATAGGAGAAGAGATGGAAAAATGTTGCCTCCGATTGAGAAGTCACTTAATACTGAGAGAAGTGAACACATAAGAGTATGCAGAGAATTGCTTTCTCTGAATTCTTCTCTTGTACATAAATTTAGATTTTAAAGGGCCGAAGTCACCACTAGACAATGAAATCTCCAGATGTCAGTCAAGAACAACTCTACGGATGACATTGTGAAAGATACATCTTGCCCCAGGCAGAACGAGGGCTTTGTGCAGTCAAGGAAAGGCCTCCAGTGACAATCATGGCTCTATTAAGCTGCCTGCACAGGGAAAATTTGTTGGAAGGTGGCAGTCTTATAAAAGCTAGTGAGTCTGCTGCTTTTAAAGTCAGAACATCATAGCACATGGGTACCCTACAAAGGGTCTTTCCCTTACCCAGAATTTGACAAGGAAGAAGGCGTTAGCTGGCCCCCTTTCAAAGAGCTCCTTCAGGCCCCCTTTTTTCTCAGGGAACTTGTCATAGATCTGCCGGATATCCACTGCCTCAAGGTAGGGGTCATTGTAGCTGGGGCTTGACTGCCCAATGTGCACAAACAGGTGTTTGTTATACTGCAAGAAGAGGAAAAACATGGAATTAGGAAATCATTCAATACTGTTCAGTACATACTGAACATACATGGCTATTCACAAAAGACTGCTGCAAGTCACTGAAGATTTGATAGCACTTTCTAAAAGAGCAGAAGTATTAGCAGAAATACCTCTGCTAATACCAGGTATTTCTTCCCTGCCAATACATCTGTGCTTCTTGCTTCTTCTGAAATATTATTGTTGGGGATTTTTACTGCTATATAATCTGAAATAACTTGAGATACAGACTGTTACCTGTCCCAGGTCACTCACTCAAACATCAATGCTGCTGTCCTATGAAGAGCTACCTGAAATCCCACAGCAAGGTACCAAACACTATCATCTTTTCTAAACTTTCCTGTCTCAGACAGAGGAAATGTAACTGGGCCATCACCAATCCATCACCAATGTATGTCTCAAGATGTGATTTGGTCAGACAGGCAAATCTTACTGCTTCTATTTTGTAGGTGGCGCCACAGAAGCACACTGATGCAAACTCATCCCAGTTGTCCCTAGATTTAAGTTCCCAGCACATCAGAGAAATGTGTGGCTTCATGGGATCTTACCATCATCCCATTCTGGGTCTATTCTCCAAGGCTGAATAGGACAGCTAGAATAGTCCAGCAGAAGCTGTACAACTGTCTTATGACCTTTATGCCTTGAGGTCTGGTGTGTGAATATCTATGACCCTGGAAAGGTATGTCAGAAGCACATGGCACAGAGCTGGCTATATCACTATAGGCAATTCTACTCTCTATGAGAAGGATATCTTGTGTTTCCCAAAGATGGTTTTCTATTCTCAGTAGAGCAATGAAGTGAGTATTATCATAAACATATTAGTAGCATATCATATCCATGATAAGTGGGAGCTACTTGAAGACCAAAAATTAACAAGGAGTGAAAGTCAAATGTGTATCTTACCGTGTCTTGGTCTTGTTGTTGTTCCAAGAATGCAGAGAATTCTAGCATCCAAAGTTTGGAACTAGCAACCCTTCGTCCTTGCCAAGCTGGTGCTGATGAAGAAGGCAAGAGGCCCGTAGGAGATTCAAACCCTAAGTACAAAGGATTTATGTAATAAAATTTTTAAAAAGTTCATAATCGCTTCCCAGTAGAGCACCTGCTGTCGAAAGTGACTAATTACATTTTCTTATGACTTGAGTCATGATGCAAAAATATCATTCACAAGGTCCTCACTATACCTGTGTTCTAAACAGCTTGTCAGTTACCCTTTGCTAACACAGCACCGTAAGGGTTGGATGAAAAAGACAATCTACCTGGTTTTGAGACCAAAGAAAACATATTGAGGAGCTTTAAGAACACTCAGATGGAGCCTTAAATGAAATAAACTGCTTTATCAGAATGAAGCATCACCATTAACAAGACAATTAACCTCCAAAAACAGAGAAGGAAAAGATACCTGTTGTTCTGCTTAATGAGAAACTGGAAAGGCAATCATGTTATGACGGAAAATGGTGTTCTAGTACATGCAGCATGGTGGAAGGACAATAGAGATACATAAACTTTTATTTTCTGCTGAGCCAGAAGGAAAACAAACCCCCAGACAACCAACTTAAAACAAGAAGTTTGGAGTTTTTTAAATAAAAGAAAATTAAAAGCTTCAGCTCTCTCATTGAAAATATGGGAACCAGGGATCCAGATATCATATAAAAAAGATAAAAGTATATAATATAAAAATTAATTTTGGTCTCACTGTAATATTTCAAAAGGTAAATTAATTTAAAAAAACCCAACTTTTTAAAATGCTGGTTATTTTTGAAGTTGGAATACAATTTCAAAGCAAGGAACTACAGTTCCTTACCTACCTGGTAATGGTAGAGGAGGCTGTACAGCATAAGGTTGTTGAGAAAAAGGTTTCACACTACAGAAGTACACAAAGAGAAATGGTTAACAGAAAACAAAGCAAACAAACAAACAAAAGACTCTGCATCAAGTATTCCCCCTGAGTAAGAAAGTGGCAGAACTGGCTTTGTGAAATTATCTTTCCATGTGGGCAAGAGAGGGTAATGGAGAAAGACTCAAAAAACAATAAAGGGCAAGGACTGGACCGAATAAGATCTCCTTGCAGGTGTTCAGTAGGCTCTCCTTGCTATTCATTATTCGGAGATACTCATCAGCCTGTGATTACACTGGTGGCAATTTATTTATCCTTTCCTTTCAGCCACAGAAAGATTTAAATTTATGCAAGTGGATATAGGTCTGGGCTGGATACCTCTCAGACATGTATTTATGTGTGTTTGTACAACATATACGCATAATTCTGTGTGCACCTACCAGGAATATATGCTCAGCCTCCAGGCTGAACTTGGGAGAATGGAACTGCAGCAGTCTTGCCTCTACCAGGCTGCTAAACTCAGCAGTTCCCTAGAATACACCATATGAGGCTGTTTGAGTCATGTGACATTAAAGGGGTGTATTCTACATTGAATGTACCATTACGAAAGGTTTTATCTATTTAAGATTCTCTAGAGACTGTCAGTTTGTCTTCAACCATGGGCCTTAACTCTCCGATCCACAGTCAGGGAATCTGTCTGATAGCAAAGGCTACATTATCTTAGCATTTTATAAATCTTGTAATAGCGTATGGTGTTCCCCAGGCACCACAGAGGAAGCAGCAGAAGCACGTGCTTTCAACGTTCATGTGAAGGAATACTCACTCTTGGGAAGATCCAGCTTGGCCTGGCAAAGCTCCTTGCCAAAACTGCAAGAGAACAACATAGAGGCAAAAGTCACCACTCCTAGTTCAGAGGTGAAAAGCAAGGCTTGTTCCTTTCTGAGGAAAAAACCTGCAAGCTCACAGACTTTCACTCTTCTTTCTACCTCCCAGGTTTCATCCTTGAGGAGGTGCTGACTGATCTTCACCTTCTTTCTCCACGCTACTACTAGTGACATTCAAGCAACTGGCCCATTTGTGGTTTTTAGTGCTAAATACTGTGTATGCACCTTGTGCCTCTGTCTGCAAAGTTTTAATGATGTTCACTCTCTTGGAGGGACTACTTTCCTCAGGAAAGCTTCACAGGAGTATTTTGGCAGACAAAAGGTCACTAGACTCAACTCAAAGGTTAGAGGATGTTGACAGGCCTCCTCTATTAAGGATTTTAGATAATTTGTGATATAAGCACTCAGGATGAGCTTGGGAATCATAAGCTTGAGAAAGGGTCAGGATGTCCCAAATGGTTTTGATCTAACAAGATCCTGGACTAAGATAGCGATACAGATACCTAATAGTATTTCAGGCAGCTGAAAACCTGAAGAATCTGATTTTTCTCTCACTTGTATGATATTAAAAGAAGCGTACAGTGAAATTCTATTTTTTTACATCAGTGTGAGCAAAGAATCAGACCCAGACCTTTGAAGCCATATGACAGATTTGCTCTACAAAGACAATGCCTTTTGGCCCATTCTTTCTGATGTTCTGAGGGATTTCCTGAGCAGGCCCCAACCCCTTTCAAATATTCAAGTGTCTTCAGCTCAACTCCTATAAGACACTGATTCACTCACCCCAGAAACAGCAGGGTAGGATGGCCGTGGGAGACCAGGCAAGGCCATTTTACTATGGAAGGCAGTTGCAGAGATAATCTGGGCAGATGACATTGTAGCCATACTCTGCATGGCTTTATCTTTAGCTGCCTGATCCTATGGGCAAGAGTAGAAACAGAAAAAACAGAATTATTATCATGATAAACAAGTTGCTTGGTCTAATCCTGCATAACCAGGTTTCTCATCAGCTTCTTTGTAGAGAATAAGCACTTCTGAAAACCTGGGCAGCAGACTTGCCAATAACTGTCCTAAGAACTCTTCAAAGCATATAAGTCTTCCACCTATTACTATACCTTCAGATCCAATTAATCATCCTTTCTGAAATACTGGGATAACTGTTTTAGAGACTGCTACCTAGGCATTTATCCTCTCTATCTGAAGGCTTTCAGCTGTACAGCTGATACATTTTGTTATGGAAAGTACAATCTTAATTGACTCTTGTGTTTTAATCACTAGTAAGACTATTCAATGGGGATGACTCTTGCTTATCAAAAAACTCTCTAAAACCAAGCTCACAAAAGTAGTTTGTCATCATCACTGCAAACAGACTTCCTCAATTTGAGACTGCATTGTTCTCAGGTAAAGTTGATCATTTTATTCCTAACCGTGGGGAAACAGGGAATCTTAATAACCTTCTCAGGACACATATGTAAGGAGCATATGTATACTTTAACAGAGCTGTGGAATTGCACACATTTTTACAGGCAATGACTAGGGAGTCTGATAGATGTTTAAAACAAATAGCATTCTTCTTTTCTTCTTCAAAGGAATAAATAGACAAGCAGAAGCACTTCCCCACATTCTTCCTTTCTTCCTACATTCACTACAATTAACCTTCATCCTTCAAACACTCCACCTTTCTCTGTGACATTATAATTATAATGGCAATGCCACAGATGAATTCATGGCTTGGAGAAACTGCTGAAAGAGTTAAGCTCTTGCTGTCTTCAGGAATTCTCACTTCCTGCTTGCATTCATTGAACTGCAGTAACTTCTCACCCTTAGGTCTCCCTTCTCCCTAACCCCTACACTTTCTCTAAGGTTTTTTAAAGTTCAGACCCCAAGGACTCAGATGTGTCTAACACAAAAACATTTGGAGGAGGCATCGTAACAAAAGCTCAAGAATAAATGATAATATTTAAGTGGAATGATCAGTAGGAATGGGCAAAATTTACATATCTTTGTTTTTACATTATTTGTGACTCCTGTTAGTACAAATCCAGTAAATGGAAGGGAAACGTTTTAATTGCTGAAAAAGTTTTTAAGATTCTCCAAAGCTCTGGGAAAAATTTTTAGAATCTAGTTTAAATTATGCTTTAGGGAATGCTTTAAGGATTATCAACATTTGTTAAAGGTAAGGATTCTTTTCTGTTTTGTCATGACATACATGAGGACCATTTCCCAGTTGCCATTGCAGAAAAGGATTTTTTTCCTCCCCTTACTTTCTGCCTGGAAAAATAATATTTGTCTACTTGAGTTTATACATGAGTTTATAGGGAAGAAGCATTACTTGTGGAAGTATAAAAGTGAAAAACAATGAAGAAGGGAAAATATTTTAACTATTAACTGTTGTGTTTTTCTGTTTTGTATAAAAGTCTGATATTGCTGGAAAAAGCATGCTTTTGTAAAAGACACCTTTCTCTTCAGCTAACAGTTCTGTATACATTTGCATTATGTTTCCAGCACACACAAAACAAAACAAAAACAACAAAAAAAAACAAACAAAAAAAAACCCCAAAAAGCAAAAAAAGCTTTGTTTGTACTTTCCTTTATTATTCTCAAAACACGTAAATAATAATAATACCACCACATTTTCCTCTTTTTCCTCAGTACAGGTGATATTTATTAGCCACCCAGGGCATGGAAAACTACTGATTTCTGGGAACAGATTTTTCTCCAGGCTTTCGCCCACTTTCCCACCTCTATCTGTTACAGGCCCAGTGCATACTTAGAGAAGACACCCCAATTTGTGCAGAGACTATAGTATTATTATTGCTCTGAAAAGGCAGTGTGCAGCTGCTCTGACTTGTAGGATATAAATATGAAAATGTATACTTGCTATGGAAAATGAACAGTGATGGAAGAACACACAGCTATCAGCAGGAACTTGGAAGAAGTGCTGCAGCTTTTGTGATTTCATTTCCTTGCTCCATGAAAATGACTAGCAAAAGCAAAGTAGTAAATGAGTTGAATCAGTGCTACAGACTTGCCTCGGCAGGCAGAAAGGAACACTTTGGTACTGGGGAATGGTTCACTGCAGGCAGCTTGGCAGAGCTCACAGCATGGCCTGAGGTGGTGTAAAAGGAGAACAACCAATGGCTCCATGGAGCTCCCCAAGACACCTTCATTCCTTGAGAACAAAACTGGTCAGCTCCTGTGTACTAAGTGGAAACAGGCTCGGCTGACTGGCTTTTCAATCACATCAAATCCCAGAGCTGTGACATGCAAGAAATGGAATCAAGGTTACAGATAAATGCAGCGGTAAATCTTTTAACACCCTGGGCAGGTGTTGTTTCCCACTCGCTCTCAAGCAGGCCCCCACCTGAACTGACCACTTAGCAGCACCACAGGTTTCAAGCTTAGGCAGCCCTACCTAGAAGCACCAGATTAGGTAGTTGTAATTTGTGGCTCCTTCTCTTTATCAGAGCAGCTGGAAACACAACAGGCTAATGACAGACACAACACCATTTTCCAAAATGGACCTGGGGATGGGATGTGGGGGGTGCGGTCATGACTTAGAGGTAATCACTGCTTGCAATAGAGACGCATGCACTTCAGCACTGGTCAAGAGTGAGTGCCAGCAGTTCACTTCTGGTGCCCAGCAAGGAGTTGCCCAGACAGCCAAGAGCAAGCACTAACAGCTGTCCACTAAACAGTTAGGGCTGGAATGGGCTGTCAAGATCCTCATCACCACCTGAAGAATGGAAGATCAGGAAAGTAAGCATGCTTTCCCCCACATCACTTATTACAATACCAGATCAAGAAGGTCAGCTTGGACCTTCCTTCTCTGGCTGTCACAGTGACACATAACAAGGACCAGACCTCACATCCCTCTCGGCAAGCCCTTTCTGGATGGCTCACATTTAAACAAGGGACATCCTCTTGTGCAATTGTGACCCATAAACTTAACCTTCTTGACATTTCTAGCAACTCAGTCTGAGCACAAAAACCATCTCCTCACTTCAAGTCTGAGTGAAAATAAGTGTCAAAAAATATCAGTTCATTAGTGTGATTTCAGAGCTCTTCCTACAGAAAGAAAAACACAGATTTGCTCAAGCAAGTAGTCAACTATTTTCTTTCTCATTAGCCCAGGCCTCTTCACATTAGGTCTGAATTAATCAAGGGTTGAAGTCCATTCAGCTGGCACCTTTTTACCTGAGAAGGTGCCAACTGTCTTTATTGCTTCCTCTGAGTGGTCATGCCAAGTCAGAACACTCTCCTATGGACAACTCTATATATACGATTATCAATACTAGCGGTGGAACCAGCACGGCAGTAACTGTAAGGCTACCCTTTTCCAAGGCCACCAAAACAGGTGGTGATTACTTGTCAGTATTTGTAACCATAAACAACTCCTTCTCAGGTAAACGCTCTTGGCATACTCCACAAATCTAAGGATCTTTCAGACTTGGATCGCAGCAGCATAAATCAGAAGTAGAAAACAGACATATAAAAATTAAAGTTATTGTTTCTTTATTCTTTATATAGACTTGCTCATGAGCTACAAGTGTTTGCACAACACGTCCTGGGAAGTACCTTTTTCTCCCCAACTCACTGCAGGTCAGAGGCTAATCTCACCCTTTGTTAAGGCTATTTAAAAAAGGAATGGATGAGGGAATGGCTGACCCAGGGGGCTTGTGTGATATGTTAAAGGATACCCGTCATACCTTGAGCTTGGCTTGGATCTCTCTAGCTTTCCGCCTTGCCAGGACCTGGATGTGACTAGATACCTGCATTGAAAGACAAAATCCATCTTCATTGCAGAGAAGTAATTCATAGCTACTTGCAGAAGTAAGCATACTTTAGGCACTTTGTGCAATAGGGAGTTATTTAGGACTGAGGCAGCAATGAGATGCTTTTCTGAATGTAACTTAAGTGTCACGAAATCAAGTGAGGGGCCAGCAAAGATGGGCCATTAAGACCTTTTCAAATGGCTTTATCAAGCCAGAGACTTCCTCTAAAACTAAAGAACCCATCCTTAAATTTAGAGATTGAGAGTTCTGATCTCTTTGCTCTCCATCTTGGCCTCCTCTGGGGAGAAGGAAAACCCATGTTCCATATCTCTGGTTGCTCCATAATGAGTCTCAGAACTTCCCCATATCTAACATAGGTCAAAACACATCATATCCACTTAAATTGGAAGGAACTTCTGGATGTCATCGACCGACCCCCTCTCAAAAGCAGGTCTAGGTTGTGCTTTGTCCAGCATAGCCTGGACTGTCATTCCTCAATTACAAAGATCTTCATCCTGTGTGCCAGGTCTTTTCAAAATCACATTTACAGTCCATCTGTCTGGGCTGAACAAAGAATCTTCATATAGAGGACCACTGAGATTCACTGAAACATTCATTAGTAGACCAAACAAATAAAATCACACACTGTTTAACAGAAGAAAAATTTGCATGTCATGATGCGGCTGGGAAACACGAGCATTAGTCCTACAGTAAAATGCCTGAGCTGACTCTTCCCGTCATTCTTATTAACCAACTCAGCACAGCCACTTCTTTCCAGAAAAAGCAGAAATAGCAAAGGATTTTTTCTCATAAGATCCCATCATGTCTAGTAGTCCAAAATGCAGGTGTTTACAGGGAAAACTTCACACTTACCTGTTTCCTTGTGCGTGTTTTCCCTGTTCTTAGCTTAATATATCGGGCAATCAGTTCATTTCTTCCTGGAACAGAGAAATAATGCAAACAGAAGTTTATATAATTTTAGAAAGCTATGACTCCAGGGAAAAGATGCACAATGTAATTATCTGTATAGATCAGCAGAAGGGCAATACTCTGACACACTATTTTCTCTCTTAGAAAGGTACTCATTAGTTCACATGGTAGAGGTCTGAGTTTCAGAAGCAGAACTTTGGCCAGCAAATTTTGTTTCCCAGTTTGCATCTGTACAGCTTAAAATTACCAATAAAAAGGAGAATAATATGCTTTGCTTAATAATTACATTACCACAGTATGCAGAAACTGTTAACATGAATCAAGATCACCAGCACAAAGAAGAAAAAGGAAAGGTACCATTCCTAAAGCATTCAGAAAGGCAAAAAGAAAGATCCACAAAACAACAGGCGACTCAGCTTCAGCTCAGTTCCTGGGAGGTGATGGAGAACGTAATAAGGGAAACGACGAAGAATGAAAAGGTGATTGCAAGTAGTCCACATGGATTTACAATTTACATACTTAACCAACCTGAGATTCTACAATGAGGTTGCTATTTTGGTGGATGAGTACAGAGCTGTATATACTGTGACTCTAGTAAGGCTTTTGATGCTGTCTCCCATAACATCCTCATTGGCAACCTAACAAAGTAACGGTTAGACGAGCAGAGAAGAAACTGAAAACTGGCTGAATGGGCGGGCCCAGAGGGCTCTAATTCATGGCAAAAAATCCAGTTAGAGACAAGCCTCTAGTCATGTATTGGGGCAAATATTGTTCAACATTGTCATGAATGACCTGGATATAGCGCACCATCAGCAAGTTCACATGCAATACAAAACTGTGAAGAGGCTGATACACCAGATGCTGCCATTCAAAAGGACCTTGACTGGAGAAATGGGCCAACAGGAATCTCATGAAGTTCAGCAAAGGAAAATGCAGAGTCCTGCACCAGGGAAAAAATAACCCCAAGCACCAGTATATGCAGGGGGCTGATCATCTGGTAAGCAGCTTTGCAGAAAACATCTTGGGGGTCCTTGTTGATAACAAGCTAACAATGAGCAGGCAATGCACCCTCATGACAAAGAAGGCCAACAGCATCTCAGGCTGCATTACAAGGATTGCTGCCAGTAGGTCACAGGAGGTGATCCTTCATCTCTGCTCAGCACTGGTGAGGCAATATCTGGAGTACTGCATCCAGTTCCAGGCTCCTCAGCATGGGAAAGATGTGGATGTACTGGAGTGAGTCCAGCAAAAGTCTACAAAAATTATTAAGAAACTGGAGAATCTTTCATACGAGGAGAGGCTGAGAAAGCTGGGACTGTTCAGCCTAGAGAAAACTTGGGGTAAGCTTTATCAATACATATAAATACCCTGATGGGAGGCAAGGAAGAAGAGGGAGACAGCCTCCTCTCAATAGTAGCCAGAGAGGACAAGAAACCACAGGCACAAACTAAAACAGATGAAATTCCATCTGTAAACAACAACAACAAAAAAACCCACCACTTTTGTCACTGTAAGAGTGGTCAAACACTGGCACAGGCTGCCCAGAAAGACTGCAGAGTCCCCCTTCTCAGAGATACTCAAAACTTAACCAAACATCATCCTGGGCAACCTGCTTGTCCTGGTTTGAGGTAAAATGAACCCATTTTCTGTTTTACAATTTTGCTTTTTTAGTTGTGCCTCTTCTAACTAAACTCTGAAATTAACTGTGTATTATTCAGAAAACTGTTCACTCTCACAATGACAAGACCTGATTATACCAAGGAATGGCGTGCAGAAAGGCCCTTGCTTATACTTATTGCTTGAACAACCAAGGTCAGGGAATTTCTTTATTTGCCCCGTTCAAGGGTGAGAAGCAGAAGAGCGTAGAGGGGTCAAATCTACAGGGAGGAGCAGACAGGACAGGTGACCCAAAGCTGACCAACAGGGTATTCCATCCCATCTATATCATACTCAGTATAAAAGCTGAGGGATCAAAGGGCCAACTCTCCTCTTTCTTCGATAGCCAGTGTCCAATGAGGACTTTGTCTGTTCATCCGTCTTAGATCCTGATCTGAGCATTCCGGACTCCAGATCTGGAATCCAGCTCCTGTCTACCACCAAGTCCAGCCTGTGACTTTTCTCAAGGCCTGCTGGAGACGTTATTATCATCCTGGGAGCTTGATATGGTTTTGTATATATGGTATACTTTTTTCTTATTTTATTTTTACTATTTATTTATATTTTCATTAGTTTAGTTTTTTCTAAACTCATAAATCTCTTTAATCTCTTCCTCTCCTCTCTTCTTCTTCGAGGGGGGAGGGAGGGGTCATAATCTGTCGTTTCGATTGGTCAAAACCAAGCACTGCTGTAGCTGATCCTTCTTGAGTAGTAGAGCCAAACTAGACAATCTGAAGAGGTCTCTTCCAACTGAAATGAGTCTGTCCTACTGTGACTCTTAAGTACAAGAAAACAAATAATGATGGCAAAGTATGTGGAAATAGTTCAGTGTGATATGATACAACGAATTAAAAGTGCTTTTAGGCTCTTGCAGGCATCCTTAAGAAGGAGCATTGTTCAGAAGAGATAGAGAAGGAGCCCTAACTTTGTGAAAGTTCTGGGGAGCTCCCATGAACAGGAAGGTGGGGCACTGGCTGGTAGACGTGAAGGAATCTTGTCCAATTGTGGAACAAGCATACATTGCAGGCTGAAGACAATTATGTTTTACACCTTGATTTTAAGAGATGATACAGTGAGATTAGGGCCCTCAGGGCCAAGGAAAATGAAGATAAGTAACTTTATGTAAGAGGCAGCAACATGAATGAAATGGCCAATGAGATGTGAAGCTACAGGGTCACAGGTACGGGATTTGAAATTGCTTGGAATGCGAGTAGGAAAGTGCAGAAGACTCAGGTCTTGGATCTGAAAATCAGGAAGAGAAGCAGAGAAGGATGAGCTACTGACAACTTCAACAGTGAGCAGAAAAAGCAAGCTTAGACCCAAATTGGAATTGGCATCATAGTACTGTTTGAGAGTGGACACCAAGCCATGAGGCAGAATATGTAGGTTCCATACACTGGCTACCATGTATCAAATCTAAGCAGACACATAGATTACTAATTCTCTTCCTGGAGTTGGAGGAATAAAGAACAGGAGAAAAAGCAGCTACACATTGAACTCTAGCTGATTCAAGGCAGAAAACACCACAAAAATAACAGGCTCCGCAAAATAACACGTTCATGGTCATCTTCTTGTCCATCAGGACTCCCAAGTCTTTCTCCATACAGCTGCTCTCCAGCAGGTCAGCCCCCAACCTGTACTGGTGCAGGGGGTTATTCCTCCTCAGGTGCAGGACCCTACACTTGCCCTTGTTGAGTTTCATCAAGTTCCTCTCTGCCCACATCTCCACCCAGCTCTCCACCCTGTCCAGGTCTTGCTGTATAGCAGCACATCCATCTGATGTGTCAGTCACCCCTTTCCAGTTTTGTATCAGCAGCAAACTTGCTGAGGGTACATTCCATCCTCTCACTCAGGTCACTAACAAAAATATTGAAGAGGACTGGACCCAGTACTGACCCCTGGTTGACCCCACTTGTATAGACCTCCAACTAGATTCTGTGCCACTGATCATGACCCTCTGAGTTCTGTCTTTCAGCCAGTTTTCAACCCAGCTCACAGTTCGCTCATCTAACCCACACTTCCTAAACTTACCAATGAGAATGCTGTGGGAGAGTGTCAAAAGCCTCCTAAAGTCAAGGTAGACAATGTCCTCATCTATCCATCCAGTCATGCCATCATAGAAGGCTATCAGGTTAGTCAGACATGATTTCCCCTTGGTGAATCCACGTTGACTACTTCTGATAGCTTTTTTCTCCTCCGGATGCTTTGACATGACGCCCTGAATTAGCCATTCCATCATCTTTCCTGGGATGAAGGTGAAGCTAACTAGCCTGTAGTTTCCCAGGTCCTCCTTCTTGCCCTTTATGACAGTTGGTATGACACTGGCTTTCCTCCAGTCGTCGAGCACCTCGCCTGTTGTCCAGGACCTTTCAAAGTTAATGGAGAGAAGCCCAGCAATGACTTCTGCTAGCACCCTCAGTGTTTGCAGGTGTATTCCATCCCTTGCAGGTATCCAGTGTACTTTTCTAACTTGTTTTTCCACAACCAAGGGGAAGCTTCCTTCTGTCCAGACTTTCTCTGTTTCTACCACAGTGTGAGACTCCTGAGGGCTGGCCTGAGCAGTAAAGACTGAAGCAAAGAAGGAATTCAGAAATTCTGCCTTCCCTGCATACTGTGCCACCCATCTCATTCAACAGTAGATCCACATTTTCTCTTGTTCTCCTTTTGCTTCCAATATACTTGAAAGAAAAAACTTTCCTGTTGACTTTGACAGCTCTTGCCAATTTTAATTCCAAGAAGGCCTTGGCTTTCCTTGTTTCATCCCTGCATACTCTAATAGCATTGTTGTAATTTTCCCAATTTGTCCGTCCCTTCTTCCACTCAGTGTAAATTTCCTTCTTCCAATTGAGCTCTTTCAGAAGCTCCTTGCTCAGCCATGCAGATCTCCTGCTTCTCTTGACTTAGTTTTTCTTTTCTTATGGATGCACCAGTCCTGAGCTTGGAGAAAGATATTTGAAAACCGTCCAGCTCTCTTGAGCCTCACTACCTTCCAGAGTCCTAACCCGTGAGATTTCTCCAAGCATTTTCTTGAAGAGGCCGAAATTAGCCCTCCTGAAATCCAAGGTTTCAGTCCTACTTGTTGTTTTGTGCATATTCCCCACCATCCTGAACTCTATCGTTTCATGGTCACTGCAGCCAAGGTTGCACCCGACATTAATATCCTTCACCGGTCCCTCTTTCTTTGTCAGAAGTAGGTCCACCTCTCCTTGTGGTTGCTCCACTACCTGAATCAAGAATTTATCATCAATACACTAGAGGAACCTCCTGGACTGTACATGTCTGGTTGTGTAGCCTTTCCAGCAGGTATAAAGGTGATGGAAGTCCCCCATGAGAACCAATACCTGCGACTGTAAGGCTACTTTGAGCCGACTGTGAAAGGTCTCATCAACTTCCCCATCCTGATCACCCACAACAGTGTCCCTCATATTGGCCTGCCTCTTAATCCTCAATCACAAGCTCTCAGTTCTTTCCTCATCTTCCCTCAGGGAGGGCTTTAGGGACATCTGCTCACTCTGTATCCTCTCCTTAACATAGAGGGCAATACCTCACTCCTCCTTCCTTTTCCTGTCCCTTCTGAACAGTTTGTAGCTCTCAATAGCCACAGTTCAAGCATATTTGGTCATATCTTTGGTCAAGCCTATTTGGAAAGAGGCAGGAGGCGCACGAGGAGACACACAAAAGGAACCACAGGAAGGAGACATTTGAGGATGTACAGAAGCAGAAATGCAAGATACATAAAAAGACATGTTTGGAAAAAAGGAGGTGCATAGTAGGAGACATTGTCAGGGACATAGCTGGAAAAGTACTCTTGTAAAGAGGTGCTCCATGGCAGAAGAAGTACACTTTGAGGAAACTGCAGGCCATGGAGGACCCATGCCAGAGCAGAGACAACCGTGAAGAGAGCTCATCAAGAGCCCACATAGAAGCAGAGCAGTAAAAGCACCAGAGGGGAAAAAAAACTAAAAACAAGGACTGGCAGAACAGGGACGCTGACTTTCTGAGCGCCCAGCACCTCATCAAAGGAATTAGGAGGGAGTGTGGTAGAGAATAACACAAGGGAAGCTAAGACTGGGAAACAGGGAGGAGAGGCAATAAACTGCGGTCAAGCCTGGGAAAGCTGATTTTAACTGTATGTCTTTGACAACATCAGCAAAAATTTTAAAGCTCTCTTAGGCCATGTACTTCCCTAGAGAAGACTAGAGGGAGGGGAAACTGTTGTATATTGCACATATTCGAAGTTGGTATAGAAAATCTATAGAGAAAGCATTCAAATGTGGATCCTCAAAACTTCCAGTTTTAGAATACATTTCCCACTTGCAAACACCTCTCATACAGCCTTCCTCTTCCAGAACTGTGTGCCCACAGAGCCAGGGAAAATCAGAAAGGTGGCAGCTAATACACATACCGGTAGCAAAAAAACCCAGACCACTCTACAAAGACTTTTGTATCACGCAGATTATCAAATACAGAACTATGCAAATTGTCAAGCCCAGTAAACTCTGCAACAAGAATTTATTAAATAGCCATGAATCAAAACTGCAAGAGAAGCAAGTCTTAAATGTCTTTTGTTTTTCTTATCAAAAGTTAGATGTAAGCAGGTATTATGCTGCTCAAAAGCTGTAGGTTTGCAACCTCTGGAAAGCACTTTCTTTGTTCCACAACCCTGGCTGCAGGGTCAGCAGAGACCAGCCACTCCTCACTTGGCTGGAACAGGCAGAGCTGTCATAAACCATCAGAGGGTTCATTTTTTAGACCCATGTAAAGTGTCTCTCAGTAATCTGATCATATGTTGTGTTCTTAGAATAACTCCCGCTGAGACCTGCCATGGTCACCAGAACCTGCCAACAGTTGTGCCTCCTCTGTCAAAATTGCGCATTGGGTTTCATGAAGCTCTGGCCAACATACCAACTGCGGCGCGACACCCAGGGCCTCTTTATCCTCCCTGTGGCCTTCCCCTTGAAGCATGGCATGAAAAAAAAAAAAGAGTAAAGAGATACTCTCTTACGTTCTCTACCTCTCACTCCCAACAGATAAATTTCCAAGGGCATCAATTTAGCTCCCACTCCATCATAGATTAAATTGTAAAATTTTGCATTCAGTATTTATCCAGGAAGGTATTTCTAAGAAAAGTGAATAAAGAGGATTTTTGATTCTCCGTTCTACACCTGTGCTTCTTTAGGTATAAGACAAGAGAAGTGTCTGCCTCTCAGGAAGGAGTCAAAAAATCAGGGGAATTCTGCACAGCATTTCCCAGTTCTACATCAAATCTTTGTGCCGGCCTTCTGCTAGTAATGGTATATTACTGCTTGTACAAGAGGCAGATAAAGCCTTAAAATTCCTTGCACACCTGCTGCCAAGGAAAGTATAAGAACCAAAAGCCTCTCTTCAATGATGAGTAAAAGCAAAGAACTCAGTGATTTCTGAAAAATCCTTCCGGTGGTAAACTGCATGAAAACATCCACTTCTTGGTACCACTATCTCTTCTGTACCCAAAGCAAACATATGCACCTACCTGTGAAGTGCAGCAAGGATAAGAACTACAGAAGCAGCTATCCAGCTATATCCAACAAAAGGTTAATCAAAGCAAGGTCAAAAAAGCCATCTCAACTATCATTTCAATCTCTTTGTGTCATTTAATGACAGTTTCTGGGACATGGCTGCCTCCTGAACTCGCTAAGCATTTAGTTAACTGTTCATTAGAATCAATATAAACATAATGAGCTGTGTGCATCAGACAGCATGACAAATAAATCTAGACACAAGAGGGAATTTAAGGACATCTCAGCTGCCCACCAAATGTCAATGTTCCTCTATGCATACGAAACAAAACTAATGGCTGAGCAACTCTTACCAGAATTACACTTAAGGTAAAAGCAGTGTGTGTTATGTTCACATACGCACGTACAACATGGAACTAACTGCCACTGGGGTCTGCCCCGATCCATACCTCCCTGCACAGCCTTTCTTCCCATCTCTTATTCTACTGCTTCCTTTTCTCCTTTTCCAGCTTCACTAAATGTCTCCCTGGGCATCACCTTTTCCAGAAACAGGGTTGCATGCATCAAAAACCACATTTTTGTCTTTCTGACGGCTAATCCCATCTTCTCTTCAAGATGCACAGACAGTCAACTGTTATTGATACAAGTCTTAACATTAGTTTTAATGCTATCTTTCCTTTCATCGTAAACCATCTTTTCTTACCAAAGCCCTGGTGAGAAAATTCTGCCAGCTTCCCAATTTCCCAGCCCCGCTTTTTCAAGGCAAGAGAAAATGCAGTACATGACCTCTCCTCTGGCCTGGGTTCTCTTCATCCCTTACTACGTTCTTTGACTTTTGGCAATCATTAACATCACATCTTTCTTGATTACTTACTATGCTTACTTTCAGTCTTAAAATCTCTTTTCAGGAAACTTGCTCATGAAGTTTTAGACTTTGGCCTCTATTTCTCCTATAGGTCCTTCTCTTTTCTGAGTTTTATCTTGGTATACGACTTATATAATGCAGTGATGATGTTCAGCACCCAAACTCTTTCAAGGGTGCAATCCTTCCTTCCCTTTCTATTTCAGCACCTACTTTTACTATTAGTTCTATTAATAGTAGAATAAGAACAACAACAACTCCACTACCAGAGCAGAGGCTGTCCCCAAAGTCAATAAAAACTTCACAATAATCATCTCCCTGTTCACTCCTATCTTTCTTCCTCTCTTTGGGAGCCGCCATCCTTGCTTCCCCACCGTTAATGTCTAAACTCTGTTGTTCGCTCTTCACTAGTATATAGATACCAACAAAGGCTGAAGACCAAACATACTGAGCAAATAATGCAGCATGGTATCTTGTTTTTCCCATTTATCTGGACTGCAAGTGTGGCAAATTCCTGTAGGAAGCAGCCCCAACAGCAGTGGACAATCTCAGGAGCAGCACATTTATTTTTAGCTAGGAACAGGCGACAGTTATTTAAATGAGATCTTAAGAATGATGAAATGCACGTTAATTATGCTCCTTTTGAGTTTGTTTTTTTTTTTTTTTAAACAACCTGTATTGTTATTCCTAACTTTTACACTGAATCCAGAGTGAACTTAAAAGTCCCACTGTGACCATCATACTGGGAGCACTTCCCATGAAAGAGACAGCAAAAAAACATACTGCGATTTACTGCACTGGCGTATCCTACAAAGACATCTCTCCTCCCACCAATGCAGCACTTCAGTACTTAATAGTCCATTTCAAGTTCCCATAGCACTGTTACACATAGAGAATTTTATATTCAGCTGTGAGAAGAATGTTTCCTCAGTCTGATCATTTATTCCATACTTGAATTTGCTCAGTATTAACCTTCCACAAGAAGACTCCCTGAGTTCATGCAGTCCCTACAGCAAACGGATTTTGAGATGAGGACTCAAAGAATGCTAAGCCAGTCCTTCTGAATATTATCGAAAGTCAGAAGTAGTCCCTCCCCTTTGGATTTTGTTGTAGGTTTTGTTTTTCCTAATCAGCTTATTTTTAATTGGATTGGCGAACTAGTTCATTTTGTGACCATATTAACCACAGCAGTGGCACAGCAGAGAGAAAGATGAAGAATAAGGGCAGAGCTTTTAAAACTGGTTTTGCCACCAGAGAAACTGTAGCCTGGAACTGCACTCCACCTAATCCTCACACATACAGACTGGTAAGAAAACGCCCAAGGCTTTTCCTGTGCTTGCATCATTTGTCTAGAGGCTCCACAGAGTTAAAGTAGCTCCTAATTACTGCCCCAAAGACATGCAGAGTTATTCCTTGTAAAGATGTACCTTTTACTAAGATACAAGACCGTACACACGCAGCAATCCCTCACCATCAGCCTAATGGGAAGCTCCAAGCTACCCAGCTCTTGGCCACTCCTCAACCTTTAATAGGGTTTTTTCAGGGCATAGATTGAATGTCCTCATCAGCTGTGTTTTCCCACATTATCACCTCAGGCCATAAAAACGTAAGATAATCCATCCAATAAGTATTGCTCCATATATACATTAAGGGCTGCAACAGGAACAGAGCTGGAACTTGTTCTGATGCTTTCTAGAGTAAGACTGATGAGAATCTTGTAGAAGTTGTTTAGATTCAAGGCAGCTAGGGAATCCCACAGTCACACCAAAGCAGCTCCATATAGTAACACAAGTCATTCATATGCCAGAGAGTGTACCAGGTAACACCTGAAACAAGCAATAACAATCCTACCTGGAAAGGCATGTCAAATTAAAGGCTTACAGTCTCTTAGGACACCTGAGAAT
The DNA here is from genome assembly GCA_013400375.1 of Thinocorus orbignyianus. NCBI lineage: Eukaryota > Metazoa > Chordata > Aves > Ciconiiformes > Thinocoridae > Thinocorus > Thinocorus orbignyianus. The sequence continues at coordinate 61,951 of VXBW01007589.1, forward strand.
GACAATATTATAAAGGCACAAACATACTTTATTCACTAAGGCCCAGGTTCGGAAAAATATGACCATTGATGGTAGCACTGAAACCTGATGTTCGACTACAACACCAGTTATAGTTCCTGTGAATCCACATTCTACATTACAGACCCAGACATCTGCTAAATTCTTCCTTAGGTCAATAAACATCTTGTCTGCTTGTTCCAATAACTTCCAATAGCTGCAAGGGTATCTGAAAGCAACTCTCAGTAGCACTTCAGTGATATTGCCTCAAAGGATAGCGAAAACATCAGCACCTTTCCTCCTCCTCATTTTGCATGAGTGCCTCTGCTGACACCAATAACACACTGCTTCCTGCAGATTTCTGCCCAAGTGCTAATTTTGTGCACATAGCCAGATGTGACAGGCTGACCAAGTACTGAAAGCTTCAGCTGTCATACGGATAGGAGGTCAAAGGGGTCTGAGAGATCCATGCAGCCACTTGTTGCGTGACCAGCACAGAACCACGTGCAGTTCTCAAAGCATCTGGCCTGGTCTGGCTTTGTGACTACTTCACTTGACATGTAAGAGTACACCAGGACTTAGTCCCAGCCAACTGACTGAAATGCTACAGCTTCAAGGAAATCAAATGAACCCAGAGAATGTTTTTGCATCGCATGGATAAATGAATACTGATTTTGTAAGCAGAACATCTGCCATTTCACCCATCTTCAGGTTTTGCCACAATAATTTAGAGTGCAGTCATTGTCCGTAATTACTTTAAACCATCAAGTTATAATTTCAGCTTAAATGAATGGCTGGCTATTGCTGAAAGAATGCTTGCCTTTTCCCCTAACTCACTCTCACCAAATTGTTCTGCAGGTCACTTCACCTGCCTAATCCGGCAGAAATTTGTCTGGATCATTTTGCTATCAGTTTAGCAAGTTAAAATGGGTCAAGCAAGGAGTCTGCTGGAAACTGAAGTTAGCCTAAAGAGTGGGAGCACAAAACTGGAAGCAGAGCAGAGGAGTAAGGAAACTGGAGTCCAACTTCCTCTCTTTTTCTGCGGTGAACTGATAGGTCATCTCACCGTTTCTGAAGGAAATAAACTCTTTGTCTCAACAGAGAGCAGTTTTATACCATTCCAACACTAGTTAAAGATGACATATTCTTTAACAGGTGAAAAGAGAAAGCGAACAGAAAAGCCCAGCAGAAACGTGGTCTTCATAACTGAGGAACTAAGTCTTCATAACCCAGGCACTGGCCTGGATAATAGCTGAATTCTGCCAAGCTCATAAAATTTCCTTACAGTAGCTTGTGATATCTCCCCTCCCGCTCTCTTTCTGCTCATAGCACCAGAGCAATTCTACTCTACATTCTTTAAAAGTCTGCTCCCTGGCTGAGTTTACAGTGTAAGTCCAATAGATAGTTGGGCAACCACAATTCAGGCAGTGACAGGAGAGCAGCAACAGGGGGATGACAAGCCTATTTAAGCTGCAAGGATACCTGAAAAAGTATATGGATCCAGAAGAAAATTTGCAAGTATCTAGGAGCTTCAACTGCCTTCTGCATAAAAGCTGCTATATCTAGAATTGTCAAATCAGTTTCCTCTAATCTTAACCACAAAAGATCAGACTAGACATCACCAGTTTAAGTAGAGCTGGCACTGCCAGTAGGTACAGGATCAGATAAAATGACCTTTGAAGGTCTCTTCCAGCACCATTTTCTATGGTTTTACAACGTAAGACAATGATGTAGTTTTCATATGCAGGAATGCTCATAATCCCAAGTCAAGGTTGAAGGCAACATTGTGCTAATACCACACATGCACAGGTGTTTCCCTGTAATACCGTTATGCTTAGAAACAGGCCTATATCTATAGCACTTGCAGTCAACAAGTTGGGTCATTCCTAGCAAATTATCTCCCCGGCACTTCAGTCCACAGACTCCCATGTAAAGTCCTGAAAAGGGCTTTGCAATTACTGTACAAATCACACTCAAGAGGAAAGAAGAGTGATTCAGAAGACGTTTTACACAAAGTTTCAATGAAAACAACACCATTTCCTATCCAAGAAGCTAGAGACAGAGCAAAACCATGCCTGCATATGTGCATGCAGTGAGCCCCAGAGAATCTGAAGGAGTACTCAGAAGATGGGTCACAAGTTCAAGGTGAAAGTAATGAGGAACAGCTGCTGGCTATGCATCCTTCAGCAGCAGGTGTGTCCAGGCCCCAGAGGTTTAAGTCAGTTCTGCCAGTGACCAACAGACTTACAAGACCATCTGTTTGGGCACAAACTGACACAGCCTTCCCAGTTTTGCTGCCCAGATCTTCACCAGACAATACAGGGCTTGTTACGGATTAGCTAATGAGCAACTGTTTAAACCAATAGACAGACCTAGTTCTCCTGTGCTCGTTATCTGGATACTACATAAATGATAATACTGCTGCTTCTTTTAGCTGTAATATTGTCTTTTTCTGATAAAGCAGCTTTCCTTCATATTGGCACACCCCTTAAGGCACTAGAACCTGGAAAGGTTACTTTGTCTTGTACTGGTTTTGCTTAACATATGTATAGGGATACTTTAATAAGGTTTTGATAAGTTATTTTATACATGCCCTCCAGCAATAGGGCATGTCTTTGAAAGATACTTTAAAAGAGAGTTCATGTGATAGGTTTTGATTACTTGCATTGTGGAAGTAAGAAAGTTCCTTTTTTCCTATGCCGAGTCGCTTTCACTGTGCTATGACCTCTACGTATGTGCAGCCCCTTGCTTAAGAAATGCTATCACCCTTCTCTACCCAATGTCTCACTAGTCAACAGAATTAAGACGAGTTCTGAGAAAGCACTCCTTGCATTTGTCTTGGAGTTTGCTCTTCCTTTCTCTTTAGACATGAGAAAGGGTCTCTGCATCCGTCAGTATCAAACTTACTCATGTCGCAGAAACACACAATACAAATCATAATACTAACAATTTTGAAAAAAGAAAAAAAATCCCCCAGATACACATACTGGAAAGTAATATGGAAATGTTGGAAAGTAATTGGAAAGTAACCACCTAATGCCTACTGTTCTCCATTTCCTGTATAAATGATAGCATGTCTAATCTAGAGTCCACCTCACATCCATACAAAACACACACAACATTCCTTGGGACTAGTTTTACAAATACATTCCTTATACTTTTGTCTGATACAATTTACATGTCCCAAACAAAAGTATTTCCAGTCTAACCCCATACCTACATACGTATCTCCTAAGAGATATCTCAGCACTGAACACCACGATATCATGAAGCTTCTACTGATATCCATCCCATATTCCCTCTTTCTCTCCCATTAATCCTAGTCATGCTCACATGTTCTACATAAAATCCCTCTCCCTCCTAAATGTTAACACCCTTCAAATATTTTTAGACTGTTATTATGTGTCCCCCCACCCTCCACCTTTCAGTCATAGCTTAGCCAAGCTATGTATATTTAGCTACTTTAATCTTTCCTCCTAAATCAGTCCCTTCAACTCCCAGAGCTCAATGCTAAGTCTGGTATGCTTGTTGCTCTTCTCAGAACTCAACCCATGTTTTTGAGATTATTCTGGTAATGCGTTGTCGAAAACCCGTCGAGAATAAACCTTTACATGTGCCTGTTTTAAGGAAAAAAGAAACCCAAGCCAGTGGACATTGTCAATTTTTGTTTTCCATGTCTGATTTTTTTTCTCAGATTTTTAATTCAATCTGAAATTTTAAATTAACAAAAATTAACATTTTGTACATTTAAGAGCAGATGAGCAACTGGAAATATTTGGATCCAATTGTGAAAGCATGCAGAGGGTTTTTTTTTTAATGTAATATAAAAAGCCCAAACCCAAACCACTAAGGCTCTTTTACTAAACTTTTCAGAAAAAAATGGAAATGTGTAAAGTTATCCAGAAGCACAGCAGAAGCAAAACAACGACTTGCAACAAGGGAAAGGTTGACAAATGAAACTGAGACAGTCTCTCAGGTACAAGGCAGTTGAGTGGATACAGTACAAAGCATAAAGCTGGCTTACTAAACTAGAAATCAGTTAAATTGGCTGTATTATTTACAATGAAAAAAAAAATTACTTACTGACAGTACAACACTATGGATCAACCCTATCTTGGAAAATTACTAAATATTTGAAATCTAGAAAAGTCAAAGGAGATGCCAGAAGGGTAATATGATGTTGCTAATGACGGAAGTTATATGAATATGATGAAAGCTCTGGCTGCAGACATATACAGTGAGAAAAACACAATCCTGCACAACCTGCTTGGTTTTAACTCTGACAGATTAAAATGGCAATGCAAAGCCACCAAAACTCAAAAGGGAAAGCAAAAAGTATATGCTCTTTGTTGAAATATAAAAATAAAAAATAAAGCATCGGCAAAAGCAGTCACAGTAATTTTCACAACATGTAATGCTCAACAAAACTGCTAATATATTTCTGTTCAGCAAGGAGAGCTGCCACAGCCAGTGCTATTAACTCCATTAACTTCAACAGCAAGCAATTTCCTGGTTGGTTGGCATTTCAAAAGTGGTAAACTCTTTAATATTTAGGAAATGCATGGAACTTACAGAAAAAAATATTTCTTTTCATGTTTGCATGGAGAAAACACCAGTTAAACTGTTCTTCAGTTTAACATGAAGAACCAGAAACTAGACTTACAAAGGAGATAGAAGAAAAAACTTGACAAACTCCAGCAGAAGTTTAACTTGTTGCAAAGGCCTCCAGAAATCTGGCTTTATCTAGTCAACTGCAAAGAACTAGAGCCACACAAAAGCAAAGTTAAAAGCTGACTCAGTGAAACAAAACCTTAGCATTGAGCAACTCCAAGAACCAGGAAAAGGAGATGAGGGAAAAGTCTGCATTGCTGACCACAAATCTAAGTTTCATCTGTCTTCTAGTGTTTAAAATGGGAGATAAACCTTTGTTACCCAAACTGTGTGAATGGCTGATCTACAGCTCACTAGGTCACAATAATGGAAGAGATAAGAACTGCAGAAGTATCTCTGAGGAATATTACAGCTGAAATTCAAATTTCGCAATTACTTGGGCTGGCCAATTCAGTGTCAACTGAGTACATTCTCAGCACATTCCAATTGCTTTGACTGAAACATCATCAGCTCATATGCTAAACTAGGTATAAAAAGAAAGCATTTGAAGACTGACACCTCAAGGGTTTTCATATTTGTAATAGATACCATGCTTTTCCCTCCCCTCAAGACGTAGCGTTTATGAACTGGGACAGGCACTGCATGTTTTGTGCTTCTTCGACTTTGTTTGCTTTTCAGTTTTACTTTTTGACTTTTTGAGGTCAAGGAAAACATAACTGATAACACAAGCCTTTGAGATTAAGCCAATATCCTGCAAATTTACCTAGTCACTTCAGAACAGGGGTGGGAGGGACCCTCCGTGACATGGTAGGTTTTGGCACCAGACTGACCTTTTATACCAGCTTACCTCATGTTGTTAGCTAAGCCTTTGCAGTTCACTGCCTGCTCCGGGTTTTAACTAGTAACATGGTTAACTATTCTTCTGTCACTGAGCCTCTGAGCTTTGGACATCTTTAAATATTTCTTATCAGCCATATTAGGGCTTTGACTCACAGATGGCACCAGCCTGGGAGATAGATGACTGCCCCCAGCTGTCTGCTCCCCCTTGCTCAGCACAAAGGGCTGAGCTGTTTGTAAACCAGCTGCTGAACTACTGCCTCTGACAGAACAGCAATCTAACAAGCAGCCACCAACTCTTAGAAAAAGGTGCTCCAAGCCAGATGTTTGTACAGCAGAAGGGCACAGTGGACAGCTAAGAGAGTAGCTCGGTTCTTCCAAGCTTTTACTTCTTTATTTGTAAATCAAGGCTCCAGCACCGTTTTGTCAAAATTTGTATCACTTCACTAACTACTGTTTTTCATTTCTCTGTCCTCAGTAGCGTTGGGAGACCTGATCTATTTAACATCTCCATACAAATCACACAAAGATACTGAGCTTTTTCCCCCTCTCCTTTCTTTTGATCAGTACCGAAGATGCCAGGAGACAGTGACCCTAACACTGAATTCTGTGATTACTTATTTAATACAAATGCTACATTTTTTTCTCCTGTAGAAAAACACAGTTGGAAAATGTAAGAGCCAGATTTTTAACATGGTCCCCTCATGGTACTCTAGCAGGCAACACTTACAAAAATGATCTTGCGGGACCTTAGTGGTACCAGAAAGCACCAGATAATGGGGCTTTAGTCTCACTGCTTCTAATATCAACACAATGATTAGGAAAAAAGATAGCATCCCATATCAGACAAGACAGCATTCATGCCTTAATCAGAGACTGCTGGAGAGCAGAGTGAGAGGTTATATCCAGAGTGGGACTGTGGTATGAACTTATTCAGTCGGGACGCTGCCTTCAGTAGTGGAACATGTCTAGGAGGGAAACAGATAATGAAAAATGGAATGGAATGAAATGGAATGGAATGGAAGTAGGAGTCATGACCACTCAGCAATCAGCAGAGTGTCATCTAAAGAGCTCTAAGAAGCAAGCTGCCTCAGAAGAGGCCGGGGAACACGAGCACGAAGGCTATGTATAGGCTGAAACACAACTTTCCATATTGAATGTACTCAAAATATTGCAAGTTCTCCCTTTTGGCTTGGTGTCTTCTGATTTGTTCAACATATTTGCTGGTAAAAGCTACTAACTTTAATCTGATAACAGGTTGTTCCACAGCAAGCAAGCATTTAAATTGCATGTAGAATTCCACATGTAAGTTCCACAAATTCTAGGACCTGTAAAATCATACCCAGAAGTGGGAAATGGTGAACTGCATATGTCCCTTTTGTGAAAGGGACATATGCAGTTCTCTGTAACACCTCGCTCCTTGGTTCAATGAGTTCTGCGCAAGTTGGTCACAGGACAGCTAAACAACCACCATCTGGAGGCAGGACCACCTCCACATACAGCTTGTCCTGTTCTGTGAGCTGGCTCATGAGCAGTGCAGATGAAATCGGCAACTATATTTATTCTCTCTGACTGATCATATCTTTCTATAGATCCCTGGCTGGGCCCCGATTTCTTGGCATGGATCCTGGAGTCTAGTAAGCAAAGGAGGACATAAATCAGTGCCTCAGGTTCTGTCAGGAGCACACTGAACTGACCATCCATGCTGGGAACAGGTGCACTAAAGGCAAGCAGGGACACTGACCCATTTGGAGTAGCAGGGGGAGGGCTTGGCAGAATTCATTTCTTCTCCCAGAGCCTAACCTAAACTCTTCATCCTCCAAGTGTGCCATTTACCTTCTGCGGCTCACCAGCATAGTTAACACTAAACACCAGCCCATACTAGGTAAGGTCCCAACTAAGTCTTGTTGGTTTCTGTAGTGTGTCTACTCCATTTTTACTTTTGCTCCCACTCATTTCTTTCCTGGCCCGTTTTGCTCTCTGCTCTAACACATTCACTCCACAGCAGAAGTATTTCAGGGACTACACAGAAAGGTTATTAAATTAAGGTAGTCTTAAAACACAACTGTAATTTTTCACCAGTAATTTTAAAAGACACCTGTCATGAAAACTAGTGCAGACTTACAGTGACAAGGAACATGTCACTAATCTCTGTTTAATGACCACAGGGTGGATTTTCAAATACTATTTCAGCTTGAAAAACATTTTAAGCAAGCATTGCTTTTGAAAGAAGCAGTCCCCACTCTTCTCATCCTTTCTCTAAGTGTCTGCACAAGCAGCTGTGCAGTGAAACTAATCAAGGGGCATTATCCAAATTAAAGTTCACTTTCTTCTCCTTTCTGGCTGTGTCAGGTTTAAGCTCAATTAGTTCCACAGTCAGTTCCATAGCACAACCACAAAAATGTCTGTGCCAGTGTAGAGCAGGAATTGATGTCTAAATCAGAATATTGACACTTGATGAACCTCAGTGTGATCAGCCTTACTTATCATATATCGCTCTGTACACATGCAATGACACATGTGCCCAGTATAACCACCTGTTGAGATAAAGCTATGCAAACAAGATTCCAGTTATGCCCCCATAGTGAAAGAAATCTATTCCTTAGGTCAGAGAACAATGGCCTGACGAGTGGACAGAAACCTGCAGAATGACTCATTAAAGTGCTCCGTATCCTTCAGGCCATGATGCTCCCATGATGGAGCCTGCAGACGCACAGATCCAACATAAAATAAAAGAGCAAACACTGACTGGGAAGGGAGAGGGCTGCCTTCCATAAGATTCTTGCTAGTGCTTTGAGAAACAGTTTTAACACCTTGGAACTTTTAACCAAATATTGTGCACTCTCAGCCTTTGCTTTGCTTTTCAGTCACAGAAGTACCAGGTGGCTTCTTCCAACACTGAGCTAGAGAATCCGGACTAGACCAGCTTTTTTTGTGGACAACATCAAGAGATAAATTTTAACCCTAGAACAGATCAGAAAGCTCAATTCAAAATCACGTCTACCACCTAAAATGTTGACTTCCACCGCAGCTGTAAGCCAGCACTTCCCTGTATTTAGAGCTGGGCATCTAGCTAGCTAGCTGAGAAGAACCCACAGGTGAAAGACATTCTACAAGAAGGCAAACTACACTGAAAGGAAGCAGCAAAAGAGAACTGCTTTCTTCCCTTAAGATCTGAATTGTACCCAGTTAACAAACTAGGTGTTTACACATCACCAGCAGAGCCATTCAAGGATTCAGGGACTGACCTGCCCTTTAGCACCAGAGACACAGATCTTCACCTGTTAGAATAACAAGAATGTTGGAGTCCACAGCAAGAGCTACCATAAAAGATAGACTTCATCACACCACGAAGCCATTATACAGTATCTATCCAAAGATCAGTTCAGCGGCATGCCCAACTCTGGGATCTACTTCATCGATATTCCCCTGAAAAAGACATCTATAATTCTTTTCGATCTGTGGATATTAAAATATTCACTGATTTTCCTAAACACAACTTGAAGCCACCAACTGCATCAACTTCGGATCACCTGAGAGAAAAAGAGTTCATTCAGAACATGATTTGGTACAAGGCAAGTGGCCTGCACAAGGCAGGTTGTCTGAAGTGTTGTGATGTGCCCTTTCTTTCTCCTTACCATACATCTTGCCTTCGTCTGACAAGATAATCTTCCGCCGTCCACATGGTGGGTAGATGGCTAGCGCTTCCTGGAAGCTCTGCTCAATGTCCGGACTCCACACACCCTCAGCATCATTGTCAATGGGTTTGTCCAAGGCCTCACTGCCCCCTGAGTCGTTGCTCCCCTCAGGGGAGGTGGGAGAACTCCACTCGTTGGAGGTAATGGTGCCAGCTAGAAACTCCAAGGTGCCACACGGAGAAGCAGACTCAGAACCTGTGATGGACAAACACATCCCATCTGTCAGTTAGAAATCCTTCTCTCTAGGAAAACGGAGAGAAACTAAAGTTAAAAGAATCTCAGGGATGAGGGTTTTAACTTCAAGTTTACCTTAAATGGTAACTCAACCACATGCCTGTTTTCCATTAATCTTCAGATGAAAATCTTTTCTACAAATCATTCTGATAGAACAGCTTGCTCCCATATCTTTCTGGTTCGTTAACTCTTTATCACTTCCCAGTTCTCCTAAGATGCCATCTTCTTCCCTGTGTCTTTGTCTCCTCATTTCTTTCTCCCCTTGCCGTCATTACCCATGTAACTGTTATTTAACTTTCTGAAGCACGCATACAGAGATTCAGCCTGTGTGAAAGACTATATAAAATAAAGCAGTGATGAATTATCTAGTCATCACCGAGTACTAGGTTGAAATTTTCTTAGACACTGTTTCACTGGATCGGAGTTACTAATTGGTGTCATTTTTAACACTGACATTTCTTCTTCTCAAGGATCAGCTGCACTTCTAAAAAGCAATTCCTAGAGCCAAACAGTTCAAGGCAATGTCTCCCAAATCTCAGCACTATATTCTGGTGGGAGCAGAAAGCACCATGAGCAAAAGGATAAAGGCACTAGGTTGCAGGTCAAGAATCCCAGGCACTTAGCCTGTTTCTGCTGCTCAGCTTCAGACTGACCTTGGGCAAGTGTGTTCAGTTCTCTGTGCCTGTTTGAGCCTTATCCTTTACCAGCCTCAGATTAAGATTTACCATTGGGTAGGAGCAGGAACTGGTTTCTCATGGAACCTAATCAGACAGCTGCTACCTCTTGAAAAGTACAATAAATTATAGTGTGTACGTAGAACACCTACAGTACAGGCTGAAGTCATTGAGTGGAGTTGCTAAAACACTCATTCAAAAAGCAATGCCAACCATATAGAAAATAAATGGCTTCTAAAAACACCAGTTATTTCCCCACCTTAATCCCAAAGCTGTTGATTCACCTTTTTAGTAGTTTTGTAATCTGAACTACAAAGAATGCAGTTACAAGAGAGTTCAAAACCTCCCTACATATCGCCACATTGAATTGCATAGCAAGAAAATCAGAATAAGGCTTATTATGCAAGATCAACGGAATCATCAAGCCTGTTCTGAACAAGAGTAAGGAGAGAGCCCTCACATGCCAAGTCAAACTGTCAGGCCAATTACTCTCACCTCCGTCACGGGGAAAGTAATGGAGCATCGTGTTCTGGATGTCATCTCCAAACATCTTAAAGAACAGGAAATTATTGGAAGTGGTCAACATGGATTCACCAAGGGGAAATCACATCTGACTAAACTGATAGCCTTCTATGATGGCATGACTGGATGGACAGATGAGGGGAGGGCAGTGGACATTGTCTACCTTGACTTTAAGGTGGCTTTTACACTCTCCCACAGCATCCTCATTGGTAAGTTTAGGAAGTGTGGGTTAGATGAGTGAACAGTGAGGTGAATTCAAAACTGGCAGAAAGACAGAACTCAGAGGGTCATGATCAGTAGTACAGAATCTAGTTGGAGGTCTATACAAGGCAGGGTCAACCAGGGGTCAGTACCGGGTCCAGTCCTCTTCAATATTTTTGTTAGTGACCTGAGTGAGAGCATGGAATGTACCCTCAGCAAGCTGCTGCTGATACAGAACTGGAAAGGGGTGACTGACACATCAGATAGATGTGCTGCCATACAGCAAGACCTGGACAGGGTGAGAGCTGGACAGAGACGAACCTGATGAAACTCAACAAGGACAAGTGTAGGGTCCTGCACCTGAGGAGGAGTAACC
>VXBW01007589.1:73254-96048 GCA_013400375.1 Thinocorus orbignyianus
GGCCAGCAGGTCGAGAGAGGTCATCCTGCCCCTCTACTTTGCCCTGGTGAGGCCCCATCTGGAGCACTGTGTCCAGTTCTGTGTCTCCCAGTTCAGGAAGGACAGGGAACTGCTGGGAACAGTACAGCAAAGTGCTAAAAAGATGATGAGGAGACTAGAACATTTCTGTTATGAGGAATGGCTGAGGGACTTGGGTCTTTTTAGGCTAGAGAAGAGAAGACTGAGAGGAGATCTGATCAACACCTATAAATACTTAAAAGGATTGGTGTCAGGAGGGTGGGGCCAGTCTTTTTTTAGTGGTGCTCAGTGACAGGACAAGAGGTAACGGGCACAAACTTGAACAGAAGAAGTTCCACCTAAACATGAGAAGCAAGTTCTTTCCTTTGGGGGTGCCAGAGCACTGGAACAGGCTGCCCAGTGAGATGATGTAGTCTCCACCTCCAGAGACATTCAAAACCCACCCGGATGCCATTCTATGCAACCTGCTCTAGGTGAACCTACTCTGGCAGGGTGGCTGGACTAGATGATCTCCAGAGGTCCCTTCCAACCCCTATAATTCTGTGATACTTACATCATGGTGCAGCACTTTAACAGGTTGTTTGCAGAGACATTTAGAATACCTAGTATACAGTTTATTTCCACGAGAATGTTTAGAACACATGAACCACAGATTGGCCTACCAGTGTCCATCTGTCCATTTCAGCCCCTACATTAGGCTATTTCAATTTTCTTGACCCATGCTGTGTATTTGCAGAGCATGGGAAGAAAGAATAAAATGGAAAGTGAGGAGGGTTGAAAGGGGAACTAGCACTTGGCCTTTACCACTGGGATAGACATCCCAAGCACCCTGTGAATGGCACCAAAGCAGGCAATGGGATTTTAACAGATCTTGAAATGAATGCTTCCCTCATCAAACACCCATCACCAATAAATTCCCTTTTGCTGTCAGTAAAATAATAAAAATACATGGGTATTCAAGAGGTTGTCCTGCTGGGGAATCAGCATAGAGCAGTAAGCTTTCCACAGGGGAACTCTGACAGAGAAGCAGAAGCTATCTGGTTCCAGCTGTTCTTCTTTTGATATTTCCCCAAACATCCCTAGTCCTTGGAGACTGTCAAGGCCCTCCATATTTAATGCACATTAAAACATCCAGAAACACAAGGCACAGGCTAGTTTTAACTTAGGCTGACAGACTGAGAAACAGATGGGTTCAGAAAGAGGCCTGAGGTGTGACAGAAAGTATATTCATAATACCACCTGCATTTAGAAATTTAAGTCTCATAACAGCCAACAAGATCCACACAGAGGGAAATCATACTCTTAACTGCTCAAACGTATGACTCTCAAAGTCATGGTCAATGGAAACAACTACCTCTGCTATCAAGCAAAATTCCCTAGTAACGCATGCAAGTAGACAAAGTCATCTCCTAGAGAACATATGGCCATCAACCACAAAAAGTTCCTATTTTGAACCTAGTTTTTTTCATCATCTTAATGTCCATGCAGGCATAGATGAATACCTAGTAGGCGATTTCAGCAGAACGCATTCTTATGTTGGAAACTAAGCAAATATATCCGAAGCATAACTTCCCCCCCTCCCTGCCCTGCATCTAAATCCTAGGAGTTGTTGCCCAATTGTTTCATGTTTTACAAGGCTTCACATCTGCACCAAGCACCTTTGGGGACAAAGGAAACTCTGGCTCCTTTCTGATCTAAGCTCCAGAGTAACTGGAGGAGAAAACGTCCTACCCACAAAGCAAAAGACAGAATATACAAGCCTTATCTTGCACTGGTCCAAATCAAGGGAGATGTAGAACACAAGAGCAATGGGGGAAGAAATGATATAACTCTTGAAGTGCCTAAATACTTTTTTTCCCCCCAATGCTTCTTTCTTTCTTTTTGTGCCTGCACTAAAAATATTCCTTGTGGATGATGAGAAAAGTGGAATTGTAGACTATAAAAATCAAGGATGTTTGACCACCTCCAGCTGAAACCTCAGTAATCACCCAGACACTAACATAGATTAGCCTTATTTTTGATAACTTATGAAGAAATTCCATAGACTGAAATGACCATGAAAATCCTCATCTCTAGTTCGTTAAGATGCCAAGGGCTTAAAGGGCCTGCCAAGATTTCTTAAATAACATTGCTTAATAGTAAGCTCCATGTGCAATCCCAGGTGACACGCTGTGATCAGAGGCAATAAACAGTAACACAAGGAGTCCTGGTCAGGTGCTCTCTGGTCTGTGGGTCTCTTCTTTGGTTGAACAACACAGGCCTTCCGTTTCCTGCACTGTTGCTCTGAACTTACTGGAGGCCAAAGTGGCTGCTTATTAAGCAAAGAAAGCAAATTTTAGAGATGCTGGGGGCTAAACTGTATCGTAAATAGCTTTATTGGTGTGCCAAGTTGAAAAACTGGCAGTGGAATCACCAGAACATTTTTCAGAAATATGCTGAAGTTGAATGTGATATTTATAAGAAAGGTTTCAATAATATTCATTAGAAACTACTTTAACAAAATACAAGTGTTTCAATTAGCATCAAGCTTTCAGTTTCCTTCTGTTTCCCTATTCAATAGTAACTATACACACACTGTAACTTTAACAGTGTATTTAATGTATTGCTGAGTGTTCTAATATCACCAAATATTTCAGTACTTGTACATCTTTTAGTGGTTTGGGGTTTTGTTGTCTTTTTTTTTTNGCTGTAGAAGAGCTTGTAATCACAAAGCTTCCTTCTGACGTGGAGGGAACTGGATTCTGAAATCACTAAGTAGACATCCCTGTTCCCAGGCATGCTCAGACAATTCCTCCCCCATCTGAATCCCTTCCCAGGCACAGTTCTTAAGATCAGAGGAGTCAGAGGATGTTGTCCCATTCTTGTAACAGGAAGTTTTGCCAGAAGTCCCAGGCTTGGTGTTTATTCTCCTCAGACTCCCTCAGTCTGAGCTTACACTCTTCTTCTTAGCTCTCGTATCTCTTTTATTAGACCTTACAGTTGTTCTTATTCTGATCCCACTCTTATTTTACTGAAATATGATTAGCTACCTTTTTTTGTGAGGTGGATTTTCTCCCAGATTCAAAGACACAAGGTGCTCACAGCAACTCCACCTCCTCACTATCTCTACTTCCTTCTTATGTTCCCCTCTGTCCAAATACTGTTTCTTATTCATCCATGGTCCCTGTTCTTTCTGCCACGGCGCATTTCTTAATGAGTCACAGAGACAGGCTTTTGGGTCAGAGGAAAGCAAAACCATGGAAAAGGCACAAAAATCTTTCAGCTCCAGCAGTTTTGGTTTAATTGTTCCAGTGCTGATAATTTCAACCCTAACTCTTTTTCCCTTCACACATGGTATCTCATTGAGATTCAGAGATCCTGCAGTGCTAGACAGCTGCCGAGAGGCCTTCAGCAAGGTCTCATTGTTGGGGAGCACATCTTTAACAGACTCCGTAGTCTGACACATCTGCTTTCTAATATCAATCCCTCAGTCATTACCATTGGTAACAGCTCCCTCTTAAGTGTTTGTGGCAGCTGCTCAACACAAAATCATACTTTCCTGAGGATCTGAAAAATTGCAGCCAGCTGTCTCCAGTTGTTCAGCTTTCTTAGAGCTGCTCTGTCCAAAAGACTCCCCCCACTCCATCGCCACCCCCTTTCCCTGCTGGAATCGGTATCAAGTATGATACACTAACCAGAGACGTCCTGATTCACTCACTCCTCCCAGTCAAAATCACTTGCCAGCACAGCCATGTGGAGTCTGACAGTACAGTTCCACTCCTGCTCCTAAGCTGGCTGCTCTCTGATCAAGTCATTCATTTTACCAAGGACATCCTTTCATCCTTGGTCTCATTTAAGGGAACTGCAAGATGCGGAGGCAGGGACTGCTTCCCATTACAAGTATTCCTTGATGTCATTGTAATGCAGATACAACCAAACAATCCTGGTATTCACTGCCTTGAAACATGAGCCAAATACTGGTACTATAGAGGATCTGAACCACAACATTTTCATATTTGGTCAGCAGTCAAACAGAGAATTGCAAAAAAAGAATTAGTTCGGCCAGAAGAGATGCTCTGCTGCTCAAACGATAACTTCAAAGTACTTTAGAGCAATAACAAAACTTGGAAACAGCAGCAACCAGTCAGTTACTTCCATCCAGATCACACTAACAAATGAGCTTACACAATCCAGTCATAGAAGGAGATTCGGGTTTAGCAAAGCAACAGTTTGGAATACTACAAAATCTATTGCACAAGGTACAATGGAAGACAGCATTCAAACTTACCAGAGGAAGGAGGCTGGGAAATTCTACAGAACACTACAATAATAGCTCAGTTCCTCTGAAAGAAAAGAATGAGTGCAATCAGTAGATGAGTAGCTCCAAAGGGGGTGCAACTCAAAGACTGCAGGAAAAAAAAAACATAGGGGGAAAAGGTGGGAAAGCAGCTATTCAACAATAACTAAGGTATGTCAAAGCTTGCGGACAAGAGGGCAGAAACCACAAACATGTTTACAGGGTCTCTACAGAGAGAAATAAAGATGCAAAACCAGCTAGTACTGAACTGTATCTAGGAAGATAACAACATTTTTGCAGCACAAGCCAGCAACCAGTTGCTCAGACTCCTCAGGAGCTGCACTCCAGTCATTAAATCAGTCTGGAGCAAAATCCAGTGACATTGGAGATGCGTGAATGTAGTTCACTGAGCCTTTTGAGGGAGCTCCGCTCAAGCACCGGGTAACAACTTAGGCAAGTGGTGAGCCTGGCTAAGATCTCACTCACCTTTTGCCCTGGGCTTCCTGCAATCTCTGAGCAATGCTGACTATTCCCTGTGAATATGCCTACCCACCCATGACACCGGAGTAATGCTGTCTAATCCTGTGGATAAAACCCGTTAAGGTAAGTGTTACTTGCTGTAGGTGAAGCAGAAACCCTTAATAAGTTGTCAGCAGCTCCAGGCGAGGGAGAAAAGAGAACTGAGGCTTCTCTCTGTGTATTTGACAAGGTGATATGAGATTATATGGTATACAATATAAAATCTATATGATATAATTATGAGATTTTTGTCTCCATCTCACCACTGTGTAAGAACAGTTTACAAAGGAACAAGCACTACTAGCCTCAGATCATATCCAGTGTAAGCTTGGGCTCCATCTGAATACTCATCACACTGCCTAGCACAAAATCAAGCTTGGCTTGCTTGCTACGCTGAAACTGCCTGCAGCAACTGCAGTTCAAAAGGCACCTGACTTCCTGAGCAAAGCAAAACAGCACTCTTAAATTACTGCAGTAGCCGAGCTCTGGCTGAAACAGAGAGAGGATGTAGTGTCCAGCACAGTGATATAAATCAAAACAAGCAGAGATGAGAACTTCTATCAGTGCAGCCCTGGATAATGCAGTCAAACAGGATGTGATGAGATAAGGCTGTGTGTGGCCTAGCACGCCACCCAATCAGTTACATTTCTGATAAAGGAAACAGAACATCCAGCCTTGCTGCCCTAAAGAAGGGAGAAAAAAAATGCACAACCCAACAACAATAAAACTCAAAGGCTGGTTCTGCTAGCACTCATCTAGGGGACTGATCCCGAGCCACAGGCAACTCATGCACAGCCCCCACATACAGGCTACACCACAAGGCCACCAGCCTTGGACTGACAAAATGACTACTGTGTGATTTACATCTCAGCTGGGAGAGAAAAATGAGCCAGCAAGGGCAGCAGAGATTGACACTGCCAGGTTGCCCTGGGATTAAGCCACACACTGTGCTGGCCACAGCCCTCAAAGGAACAGTGCAATTCCTGGGGAGTCACTTATCTCCCATGCAGGAACTGTTCCCAGAGCTCCCATTCTCCCTGACTTTCCAAGACATGTGGCATGTGTTTCACAGCTTCCCAAACAGATGAAGGTTGTGGCAGAGTGAAAATGGTTAGCCACCCTCGTGCTAGCAGCAGCGGTTGCCAGGAATCATTCCCAACAAGGACGGAGCTGGTTAGAAATCTATGATCCCAGAGGAAGTCCAATAATCATGTCCCTTTTCTATCGCAGAATCACCAGTAGTGTTAGCTAAGCACGTTTAAATCAAAATTGTCCCTTCAAGTATACAAAAGCATAGAAATTGAGCGATAAAATTTGCTTGAGTCTTAGCCAACCGAGCTAGAGACAGAAATAAATCACGCTTAACATTTTCCCAAAGAGTATCATTCACTAAATTATTAAAGAATAGCAAACCTTTAATACCAACCTGGCTCCTTAACCCACTGAAAGTCAGTTGTCCTGAAAATTTTACCATCAGACTCAAAAGCCCCCTATTTACCTACAGAAAAAAACTATACCACAAAGATCTAAGTATACCACCCAATGACAAAATCAGACTGGGAGTAAAATCCAGACAAGAATTTCAAGACACAAAAAGGTGAAGTTCAGAATGATTTGTGCTTGCAAGTACTACAACATCAGAGAGGTTTATGATTAACACTGACTGGATGTCAGATATCTTTTAAGACAAGTAACATGGAATTGAGACACTCATAATGCCCATTTTATGATATCCAAATCAAATTCTTATTTCCTAATCCTGCCTCCTGTTCATGACCTTTCTCAATCTCTTGACCAGGACTCAAGGGTAGATGCCCCAAAAAACCTCACAGCTATGACATACTTAGCTTCCACGATACTAACGGAAGAACTTCACATGGTCTCAGACAGGAGACAGATGTTTGCAAATCTCATCCAAAGCACGGAAAATGTTTAGCTCTAAAGCCATACCCAGTCTCCAGGAAAAGAAATAGCTGAACCTGAGCTGTGAGGCTTACAATAGAATAGATCAAAGCACTGACACCACAACCCACAAACACAGATTTCTGCAACTTCAGTGCTTGCAGGTAGACTGTGCCGCAGGCACAGCCTGTGCAGCCAGGGCTAAGCCCTTTATTAATGCCTCAAGACAAAAGCAAACCACAAACAGTCAGAACAGGTATATAAAATGAGACCTATATTCAGTGAACCAATTAAGCATCTGCCTTGATTTTGCTAGTAATTAGACAGGACTTAAAGGTATTTGATACTTCCAATAAGCCAACGCTTCAGTAAAGTGAAACACCTGCATCACATGAACGATCTCTACTCAGGGCTACCAACAAAGCCACACTCTCTTGGGGTGTTCAGAACCCATGCCAGCTCAGTCGTGGAGTACATGCTCCACCTGGAACATGCAACAGGTAAGCATTCAATGGAACATAAGCATTCAGTACTTACAGCTAAGAGGGTCACTTCTCGAGGGCTGGCACCGAGGAAAGTCCACCCAATTTGGTTTTCTGCAAGTCTGAAATTTCCTAGCGGACAAAGAGATGCCAGCCATTTTACCTAGATTCCAGCTCTCTTGTCACTTTGATACAAGAGACAGCAGAGCTGTCTTCAATTCAGACTAGTGTAATCTTGAGCTCACAACTCTTCTCTCTCAGTTGTGGCATAAACACACTGTCATTTCCAAACTGCTTAACATATAAGGATTTCACAGAAAGCAAGAGAAAAATTATGAGAACCTGTAAATACGACCCCAACCAAATGGGAAACACTAAGTAAAAGAAAAGAAAAAAAAAGTTGCCAAAAGTTGAAAAACACACGTTAAACTTGCCCTCAGACATTACAGGAAAGCACAAACCTTCTGACTTGTCTCTTTGCCCTTCCAGACCCTTCTCACCAGGAAGGTCAACAGGTTATATACCTTCTGCTGGACTAATCTACAGGAGAACAAGGGCAGCTAGCCAAGCAAAACTAGATTCTTAAAGGGACATAGTCAACTACAGACTTGCCTTGTTTTTAAAACATGTTCTTCTAAATAAAACCTGTGACCAAAAGCAGTGGGAAATGATGCTGCTTCTCTATTTTTCAGTTAGCTTACCAGGTGGATAGAAACAGCGATTTACATTGTTTTCCCTGCACAGTTATTTTCTTCTGTTTGCATCGGTCCTTCACAAATAAACAGGTAGGAAAATAAACAGGATTTTATTTATTTATAGAAAGATAAATCAAAGAGCAGTGAATGTACTTGGAGAAAATGCAAACCTCTCTCTTAAACCTCTCTTTTTTCCCCCCCTAAGCTGACAAGATTTTCAAACCAAAAGAGTCTCTCTAAATCCCGCTAGTCTGGTATCAGTGATCTTTATTTCAAGAACCTGCTATGGTTCTTGAGAAGTTCTTGAGAAGTACAATCAAGTAAAAAGAACTTAAGACACATCAGCAAATCCTCCCTTTCCATTCCAGTATCCACATGCTCAGTGCTCTCTTGACTTTTCCTCCTTCAGTTAAAGAAGTCCTGGTAACAAGAGATGAGATTTTGTCTGGACATCTGTCATTAATGTCTACCACACTGTTGAGAGGATGCACTTTAAGGACTATGCTAATTTATTTTCTTTTTGGCAATAGCAAAGCAGATGCTCCAAAGTCTTGTTTCCAGGCTCTAAAATCCACTGGCACTCATGCCTTAGAAGTACAGCGAAGTAAAACATCAACCCTTTGGCAATCATATTCTAACAAAGGTAAGAACAAGGTAATTATAAACCTGCAATGAAATAGAAAAACAGCCAGTGACTCAGCCAGTGGCACCGGGAACTGGAAAACCTGCCCCTCCCTAGCAGGAAAACATCTAATTCATATGGTGTTAAAAACAAAGGGGAGTGACTGCATCATCTCCAGAAAAAGGAGGACCCAAGGGGCAGGAACCACGACAACAAAAAAGCACCCAAACCCTCCTCCAAGAATCCACAACACCACCTCCAAACCCCAAAAACCTCTTTCTAATAATCTAGTCTCACATCTTATAATGAGCTGCATGCATGCAAATTCCTGACTTTTTACAAGGCTCTACAAAGGAACATGTTGGGCACCTATTTATCACGACGGTGGGACATAAATGCAGAAGTTGGAGAGAGAGAAGGGAGCAAACGCTACTGCAAATCTTGATAAACTTGATTGCTCTTCAAAGAAGGATAGAATAGCCCTGAAGTCAGGGAATGAAAAGAATATAGTGCATGATGTAATAGGTTTAAATTTAGAATAGCATTTGCTACTCTCCAAGGAAATCATAGCTGAAAAATTACTTCAAACTGGCTTTGGAGAGTACTGCTCCTATTATCAGAAAATTAACTAACAGCATCAAAACTAAGTGGAACCAACAGGTACTACTGGGTTGCTACAGGCATTTTTGCCTGTCCAGATTTCTTTGACATCTTGATTAGAGATCTAAGGCTGAATAAAGGGAATGTTAATGAAACTCACAGGTGATACAGAATGAAGTTTACAAACACCAGTGGATGGAAACAACTCAAAGAGATTCCAACAGCTCACAAACAAACAAGAGAAGCAGGAGGTTACAAATAAGGCTATGTCAAAAATGTAACACACAGAAACTGCAAAAAAAGCCAATATAATAATAATTTAAAGAGAAAAAAAAAAAAAAAAAGAAAAGAAAGAAACCAAGTAAACAGCCCTGCCAGAAGCAGGAGCTAAAGACATGCAAGAGTGAGAATGCTGAAAAATGAGAGTAGTCTGCAAAGCAAGTACTTCTACAAAATACAACTTTTTTCTGTTTGTGCTCAGATATCGCTTCAGGCAACAGAGAGGAATGAATCACCTCCAACACGTAGAATATCAGATCTCATTCTGGAAAAGGAACACAGATAAGTTGCAGAAAGTGAAGAGTACAAAAAACAATCATTAGACCTAGAATAATAGATGCTAAAAATATTAGAAGTTTTGTCCTGTTAGCAGACTGTAAGAACATAGAAGGTGTAAATGCAGTGAGAGAGCAAGTTACCATTTTACAGAAATACATACCAAGGCAAAAACTGTTAGAGTATGAAAAATTTTCTGCCATTAGAGTACATCGGGTGATAAAAAAGTTGCACAAGAAAATTACTAGAAGATACATTGCATAGCCTTTATGGGAAAAAAAAAAAAACACCAAACAACAAACGAACAAAAGGACGAAACTGACCTACAGGGAAAGTATAATAGATCTTTTAAAAGGTTAACAATTAATTTTTGCTTTCTTAAAATGCAGTCATGGCCAGATAAGACGGAAAACTATTTCACTATCACAGAAGCAACTGCAGACATGGTCCAAGGAACTACTTAAGGTGGGAAAAGATGACAGCGTTGCTAAGAAAATATCCCTATTCTTTCCCCACTGTCCACCTCCTAGGAATTGCACCCCCTTCTGCAGACACACCAGCATTTACTTGACCATATGATTAACTGGACTGGAGACCAGATGTGGCTGAACACTGACTTGCTAAAAGAGGATGTTACTTTTCATCTGCATCAGCCTCCTGGCCCAGGTCAGTAAACAGGAGTGCCAATCCCATGCCAGCAACAAAGGGAAGAGGCGTGACAAGTACGGAAATGGACAGCTTGAGGCTGTATGGACAGGTTTTGCCTACAGTGGTGCCAGCCTTAAGTCTCTGTGGGCTCACTGCTTGAGTTATGCTGTGATGGAACCAAGAACTGAAAGATACAACCAGAAAAAGACACACTTTTCCTAAGGAAGGAAAGCCATGAATGAGTATAACATCACTCTGAAGAAATAAGCAAGTAGCATCTATTGGAAATCGTACTTTTCAGCAACCTACTCAAAACTTTACTGTATTTCAGTTCTGAAAAAAAAAATCCTAGTAAGAAAACCAACCACAGAGGTGATTTTATTTTAAACCACAAGCTAGATTCAGTGCCATGGAGCTCTTTTTCTCTTTAGAGCTTGTCAGTACTATTTTCATACCATTTTCCCAGAGATGTTCTGTAATACACTAACATTAAAACACTTACCACAGTAATAAACTAAACCACTTCGAAGTCATCAATAAAATTAATTGAAAAAAATCAAAAGACATAGCAGGAACCGAGAACAGAAAAATTTCTAGCAACCATTTTTATACACACTAAGCACTCCCAAGATCACCTCCAAGAGGAAACAAACAATGAGCTGATTCTCCAGTTTGGAGATGACAGACTTTGTTACATATTCAAGTTTGAGGGAACCATCCAGACTGGGATTTAGGAAAATCCCATAAAGTGACTGCACTTACTTTCTGACTGCCCTTTGCTCTGCCCACCCAACTTCTAAAGAGAACCAGAGAGTCCCACAGCATCTAACAGCACTAATAAAGAAGCCCCTCCACATTCATTACGGCATAATCCAGTTTCTCTTTGGTGTGAGAAAGAGGTATCAAGACCAAAAGGCTTTAACCGCACAGGTGATGGTACAGCAGCTTCAAACCCGCCCTAGCACTTACACCCACAGCCTGCTTTCCCTCTGGTTCTGTTCCTCTCCCTCCTTCCTGGTAGTTATTACTTCCAGTAGTTATTATGGACAGACAGGTGCCTTCTGTGGGAGAAGAAACAATAAAGGCTCTTAGAGCTACACAGACAGATGGACAGACAGGTGAAACAAAACAAAACTGGCTTTGCACACAGATAGTGCAGTCAAGTCCAGGGGAAGCTGATCTGTTCTGAGTAATAGGAAATGAGAAAAAAAAAAAAAAACAAAACAAAAAACCAACCTCCTTCCCTCTAGAGTATTCACAGAATTCAGCTCTTAAGGTTAGAAAGTAACAGGAGCGTAACTTCAAGTTAAACAACAGAAAAAAAGGAAGAAAAAAAAAAAAAAAAAGGAAAGAAAAACCACAAACGAAAAAGAATAGGTAAAACTGGAAGATTTGGAAGATTTGTTGTGGTTTGGTTTTGGTCTGTTTGCTGTTGGGCTTGCTTTACTTACTTATGACCATTCACCATAAAGTATTTTACAAAAGTAAGGACTGCACTTCTCCCTTCTACAAGAAATGCCTTATCTTCATTATCCCGTGCAAGGAATCATTTAAACGTAATTATCTACATAAGATAAAAGATTACTTGGCAAAGTGTTTTGTTCGGGTTCTGGTTTTGTTTCTTGATTTAAATCCTTTTCCGGGGCATGCCACCAAAACTCAACTCTAACTTCAGAATAGCTGATCTGGGAAAGCAGTGTTCCCTCCCTCATCTTTTGGTAAATGCCCTGTAACAAGCAAACCCATCCATGAGAAGGTGCGGGGGTTATGATTGTTGTTGCTTTGATTTTCCCAAAAAGCATACTTCACAATTTACATTAAAAAATTATTTCGCAAAGTACTGACCCTTCTCTCCACTGTCCCCCAATAACACCTTTTCAAAGGCTACAGAAACCTATATTTTCCCCTGAAACGCGCTGGCAGTTTTCCGCCCAGGCGACAAGAGCCCGAGTTCCCCAACTCCCGGCGCCGGCAGCCCCTTCCCGGCGGGCGAAGCCTCCCGTTTGGAGCCTCCATTGAGGATATTCCCACCGCTTCCTTTGCAGGCTTGTGCCTCCCCTGTCGCCCACCAGCGGCTCCAAATCCCCCCTCGCACCCCTCCTGCGCCCCGTCCCACCTGAGCGAGGCAGGAGCCGCTCTTCTCCCGCGGGAACCGGCTTCAAGTCCTCCTTCTGCTCCAGGACGTTCTGCCAGAAGAGCAGACGATTACAGCCCGCCTGTTTCCCCTCCTCCCCCGCTACCCGAACCGATCCCGCCCGATTCCCCACCTCCGAGCCCGCAGGGGTGGGAGCGGGAGCCGGGAAGGCGGGGGGGAAGGGAACGGGCGGGTCAGCTCCGGCAAAGTGGGAGAGAAAGAAAAGTTGCCGGAGAGCCGCGGCTGCCGTCGGGGCGGGCCCTGGGGGCTCTCCGCTTCCTTCCCCGGGGACGGGGCGAACAATGCCGGACAGGGACCGGGGGGAGCGGGGGCACAAAGCGCAGACTCACCTGGAGAGCTTCGGGGCCGGTTGAGCGGAACGGCGAGCCCGGGCGGCGGCGGCGGAGAAAGAAGGGGCGGCGGCGGCCGCGGCCGGGCAGGAGTTGCGGAGGAAAAGGGAGGGTTTTTATTTCCCCTCGGAGTTTGAAAGGAGGAAGTGAGGAATGCTAGGAATTAGAGTTGGTATGAGACGAACGCGGCCGAGGGAGGGAGGGAAGGAAGGAGATCGGCGAGGGCGGAGCGAGGGAGAAGTTGGAATCCGCGGCCGGACTCGTGGGGAAAAGCCCTGGGAAGGGCGCCGCTTGCTTGCTGCTTTCCCGGGAATCCGCCCGGTGCCGGGGGCTCGGCTCCTCTCCCCAGCCCCCCGGCCCGCAAACACCTCTTGGAAGCCCCTTAGGGATGCTCGACGTGATTCCCACCCGGCATAGCTGAGCTGCTGGAAACAAACCAACCGCAAGGAGTGGTGGTAACAGTTTAGTTGTCCCAAGAGCATCCCAAAAGCAAACTACTCGCCTCACAGCAAAGGGGTGTTCTCTGTGGCTTTCCTCAATCGCTCTGCAAGTCATCTGTGTGAAGTTTCTGTAGAGGGTCTGCACATCCCTTTTCCCTCTCTGCCTTCCTTCCCTGCCCTCATCCACAAAGGACCCTCCGTGGCTTGTCACTACATTGACAGCACGCTGGTTTCAAGCACAGCCTGGTCCAAAACTGTTGCAGCCACAACAGCAGGCAGTCCAAGCTCGGTGGCAATCTCCCACGCCTCTCAGACTTGCCTTCAAGCTAGGTCTGATGGCTGGTCCGGTTCCCTATGCAGCTGATCTCTTCCTATCCATTCATACAGCTTCAGCTCTCAGCCAACCTTCTCTGTATAACATCTGTTCCCAAAACACCAATTCCCTTTCCTGGCGTACTGTGCACATAGCAATCAAGAAGAGGGCTACCAGCTTGTTTTCCTGTATGCCTGTTTTATCATGTCTCTCTCCTCTTTATAGCAACAAATACGCGGTGTATCTTCCCTGTTAAGTCCCAGAGGTCTTTCACGGTCTTTTACTACTGCCTCTTTTTCAAGTCAACTCTGGTCAGTCTTTCTCTGTGTTCCTGTTTTATTTTGATTTGCATTCTTTCTCCTTTGCTCTCATTACATTTGAAAATCAATCATCATAAACACCTGAGAAAGCAGGACCATAATCAAAACCAAGCCCAGGGAATTCAGCCATTTCTGTGTGGAGCACTGAAACCGAACAGTTTTCCCTGCCCGTGTACCTTTCAATTAATTTAATAAATTTAATCATTCCATTATTTTACTAAGATGAAAATAATTTACTTTTTTCCACAACACCTCCCCTGCAATTTCAAAAATCCCTTTTGCATTTCATGAAACCTAGAGAAAAGTTTACCCTTAGGCTGTTGTTCTTAAACGCAGAGCACCATTCTAATCAGCATTGCAACACTTTTCCCTAATATTTCCCTGCTTTTTTGCCTTTGCTGCCTCTTGTCTTAAACTCATTTTGAGAATTTTGGTGGAGAATCGGTCATTTTGTGCCACATAGCAGAAGAGCTCCAGACCCAAGTTACAGCACACAAATATGTAATGCTGACTTGAAAAAAGCAGCATATTGGTACAAAGCCTATTACACTACTTATGTCCGTGCATACTACAGAGTTTCAACCACTTTACCTGCAGAAGCCACCTAAAGCTTCAACGTTTACCTCTTTTCCAAGGTGTATTTATACACTAGAAATAGAATTATTAGCACAGGAACAGCAACAAGCTGCACTAGAACATGCTGACACAACACCGAGAGCTGAACTAGGGTTGGAGAGCCACATGGCCCAAACCAGCAGCAGTGGTAAAAGAGCAAATTTTGTGATGTAACTGCATTCTATGAGCAGCTCTCAGCAGTGCAGCTACATCAGCAAAATAAACTTTTTCCTGTCTCCAGCAGGTGACCTTGTCACAGACACCTGGTGTGCACACAACTACCTGTGGCAGAGCTATGACACAGTTGGCTTTGTGTAAAACTTCAGTATTTTGGAGAAATGGATTAAGAAAAATCTCAGCTTTCGGTAAGAAACCAAACGTAAAAAAGTTTGTAACTCTTTCAGTTGCAGAAAAAAGACTGAAAACAGGTCCTAAATATGACCTAAGGACTCAGAAAACAGACGGCAAAACCCATCACCTTCAAAAACTAAGTCTTGGGATTGGGAAGGCCAACTCCATTTCTTCACTTTTTTCTTCTAGTTTGGCAGTGCTGATGATAACTGATATTGATAATCCTTTCTAATACACTTACAATTACTTTTCTTTGAAAGGCAATGCAGCAATCATTTTATTTTATTAATACTTAAAAAAAGTTTTCTGATACAATTGTAGGAATTGAGAGTTGATAGAATATAAATAAGATGAAGTTAGAAAAGTCAATGAAATTATTGGGGGGAGGGGTGTTGCTGTATAAGCCCTGTAATGATCTCATTTAGCCACTGCTTTTACAAAGCCATATTTCAAAACATGTCATTTAATGAAAAACAAATATATGTTGAAGGCAGTTCCCTTCTCATCACATCTGTCCACCACAAATTCTAGGACAGCTCTCATGAGTATGTGACTAGCACGTTGTTTTGCTCCCATTTCCTTGCAGAATCAACAGCTCAATGAGAAAGAATTGAAACCTGTTCCTTCCTGTGAATCATCTCATCATCACACAAATCATTGGCGGGACTCTTGTCAATTACAGTTGGAAATCCACTCAAGAGAACAGAGGAGGTTTGGTGGTGGTGGTGGTTTTCTTGTTGTGGTGGTTTGTAGTAATGTAGAACTATTCTGCTTAGAACAGAAAGCAGAGGAAATTGGGAAAACTGATCAGACTTAATTGCCCAACTCTGAATTTTTTTGATTTGCAGATTTTAAAATAATTTTTCACAGAAAAATTGTATTAATTTCCCTTGAATAAATAAAGGGTTCAATTCAATTAAGCATTAAAAAATAAATCAATCATTTGTTTCTTCATCATTTTAAGCTGTTTTGTTGCAGACAGTTAAATGGTTTGCTTTGTTTGGAAATATTAATTTCATCAAAGTAAATGATCACTAATTCCATCCTCTAGAATACATTCAACCATTTATGTATTCTTTAAATGAAATGTTTAATTACCTGAGTGGTTTACAGTTACAATAGCCCATACCTGAATGCATTTTGGTTAAGTTTGCTTCTGGATTTTTCTCCAATTTTGGGACCAAAGAAGTCCAGCGTGGAAAGAATAATTCCATACAGAACATGTTAAGGGGTGGAATGAGAAGACAAAAACTCTACAGTTTAAGATACAAAATTAACAGTGGGTACAGCATCTCTGCCTTCTTTCATGGCAAGGCTTTCAATTCTTACCTGCTTTCAATTCTTCAGCTGCTTCACAGCTGTAGCAGGTTGTTTTCCCTGTTAGTAATGAAGCCTCACACCGGTGTTGCTTTTCTACTCATCTTCATAACTATATGCTGGGCCAAATCCCTTGGCCCTAGGATACCTCAAGCGTCTTAGCTGTAGTTCCCAGCTGTAGTAGTTCAAACTGCAGTTATGTACAACAGTTCACACTGGCAGAGAAGATGAGATTCCTGACTCTGTCAAAGAGTCAAATTCCTGACTCTGGACATAGTTCAGTTTCACAAGACTTCCCACAAACTCTTAGCTCTCGTCCTGTAAATCATGGGGAAGGCTTTGCTTACCTTCTGTACCGGGGACATGAAACCTAACAGAATGTCAAATGAAAGATTACAGAGTTGTTAATGCCAGCGAATAGAAGAGCACACTCAGTAAAGTATAGTATAATTATTATGCCAACAGTAACAAAAGCCCCTGTCCTAGACCCACCAAATTAAGCAACAAAACCAATAAGAATGAGACTGATTCCTAAAAGAGCAATAAATTATTCACTGTCTTATATGTCTGTGAGCCCAGGAGCTGTTTTAGGCTTCTAGGTTCGCCTTTAGGATTCATATTTAACAGTTTAATATGCTTTCTTCTTTGTTTTAAGATATCTTTGGGATTTCAAAAATATTTGTATGTATGCAACTAATATTACTGTACTAAGAACAAACACCCAGTAGTATTTCCTGCCCAGTTTTCTCTCCCAACTAACCCTAATCTGGCTCAGATGGAAGTAGTGGAAAAAAAGAGGTGTTAAGCAGCCAGCATGAATACTAAGGCCTGCACACTGAGATTTATGATTATCAGAACCACCGTGTCTCACCATACTGAGGTTCCTACATCTCCCAGTGGAATTAGGAAAACGTAATCACTTCAACTTTGTTTTCATCTTAGCCTTGTATTATTTCAGTTCTTGATTCAGAAACATATGGCATTGTATTTCAACAGTAGAATAGGTTCAGAAGGACAGCAAGAAAACGCATAAGGAACCATCCCAAAAGCCCTAATTGGACACCAAGAGTAATATTAAAAACATGGGGCAGAGAAGTGCAACTAGTCTGAAGAGAGAATCAAATGGGATGACCTGCTGATGAGGGGAAAATAAAAAAGAGTATTAGAGAGGCTACACATACATTTATTCCCAAACTTAGAAAGTGTATGAAAAAAGAAGAGAATTGAGAATTAAAAAGGAAAAGAGAAAGTAAAAAGTGATATGAGGTGCAAGACGACAGAAGAAAACTGAAAACTAGTATCTAGTACAGAAGGAACAAAGAACACCCACAAGTGACAGCAAAATCCTACAAAAAAAAAAACAAACCTCACACAGAATTAAGGATTTTTTTCAATATATAAATTAGTTTATTTTCATTTAGATATAAGAGTTATAAATACAACTCATGTAAAACAGTATCTGATAAAAGAGCACTTAATCGGTTCTTCTGTCTCCATAATTTGACTGAGACCCCGAGGCCCTGACCCTGCTTTGATCATTTGGTGCCAACAAATAGATTGAAGAGCCACTGCTGACCAGCCTAACTGAAACGGGGAGCAAAGGGATGCTAACATGGCCTTCTGAGCACAGAGACAATCATCTTGAACTGGAAATTAGCAGTCTACCTTCAGGTCACCCCAAACTAACATAAGGCAGTTTCTTTCACACAGTCCTAGGCAGAAAAATAATCAGACAGGTATCAAACTGACTTTAGTTTTTCTGGATGGGTAGAAGGAATGCAGAGCCACCAGTCAAGAACTCCGAAGAGCACAACAGGTCTTGTCCCCATCCTGATGAGCGCGAAGTACATGAAGGCACAAAAAGAGATCTGTGATCCAAGCTCTCTTCGCTGACTGCTCCGCTGATGAGATGCTAATGAGATCATCTCAAGACAACAGCTCACCAGCTAATGCAGAACGAGCATCTGAGAGATACACAAGCTGGAGTTCTCAGTATCAATAATTTACAGTTAAATACAGAGTTTACACATGATTTTTACCCCCTTTTTTTTTAAGAGTAAGTGACACCTACCACTGCAACGATTCCAGAGACCAAAAGCAATAGATCTGTCTCTTTGGATCTTGAAACAGACAATATCCAAAGAAGATATCTCCTTCAAAGAAGAAGAACACCTAATTCTTGTCTCAATAGAGGGACGGAGTTTTCCAGGATCATCATGGAAATTCATGACAGCCATCAAACAAGCAAGACAGTAACTGTTCTCTGCTTTAGTACGCAACAGTTGAATGCCCTGCGAGGTTTACATGTCACAGTGTGCAGCAGTTCACTGATGAATCAAGGCCATATGAATGGAGAAGCATTCCATGCTGTGACCTACAGTCTTTATAACATCCAGCATTAAAAACGGAACACTGGAAGGACACATTGCCAAACCCCTGATACACTGTTACTGATGCCTTCAAAAATACCTGTAGTCTCCTTTTGAGGTAACTCCTTCTTATAGTCAGGTTGAAATTATTTCTATAAGATCTAGTATGTCATGACTTGAGATAATCTCTCATTAAAAATAATGGAATCAGTCATGTCACCAACTTAATCCTAAAAACTTAGCAAATTTTACCAAAAAAGGAGAAACTAAAAACATTTCTGATCAGCTTAGGGTCTAGATTCAATCTAGCAGAACGCTGCTTTTCAGGAATAGTGCTGTAAATTGTTACAATACTACCTCTTCTGTCAAATTCAGTCAGACATCTATTCAGTTTCATTTTTCACATGGTTAAGATTAACAGAAACTGCAATGGATATAATATCACCAACTAAAAAGGGAGCAGTTGAGATTTGATTGTTCTTTATTTGGTAAAAAGACCGTCACAGGATATGGAGCAATTAGAATAATGAAAGGGAACTGGACTGTCAGCCTTAACGGAGAATCGTTCCACAGAATATGAGAATAGTTTTGGATTAGAGTCAATGCCTTATTCCACCTCTGTATTCGTTGAAAATTAACTATGGCTGCACAGAGCCATAACCTGAATCCTTCTGTGTCTGACTGTTGTAACAGACAGCAAAATGTGACACAGGGTAAAAGAGAATACATGCCAATAATTGTCCTCCTTTTTTTCTGAATTCATCTGATCAGGAACTCTTGATCAGATCAGTAGCATCATCTCCAGGAACACTGTGGAAGTTCCAAGGTATATGAACCGCTAAACCATTATTTTTCTAATCCTAGATTCAAGAGGTTCCTGTTGGGCTAAATTCCTTAGCTTGGTCTCATGTAGCATCTGTTACAAGGATTCTAAAACAGAATCAACACTGTTGACAGAACATCACCTACACCTAACATTCCTTGTTCTTCCACAATACATACAGAGACTGCTTAGTCTCAGGACAGCCTCCTAAGATGGTCTACTGTCAGCTCTGAGGCCTCATATTTGCTTTCTAATAAGCCTGCAGAAATCTGAACTCCAGTTCCCTTCCATCCCCAATGTGCTTTTCATTACTCCACCTGGAACTCTTACAAGGTGCAGGGATGGGAGTGAGTTCCATGTTTCAAGTCTGTTGTCTCTCATTCACAGGCCAATTTACTATCAAAGCTGGAGAGTCCAATAGCAAAGGCCTGAAGAGCACAGAGAGGATAATTATAGTCCAGAGTGAACACATCTTCTGCTACACGACCAAACTGCATCACAATGTAGTCAGCTGGGGAGAAAAGAAAGATTCAGAGACAAACAATTTCATAGTAAAGCAAAGAAAGAAAACCCCACAACCAAAAAACCACATCTGGCAGTCCCAAATATATATGTGGTTGGCGTGTCCATACTTTCTCACCAGGGTGGCCTTGAAATCTGTTCTTTAGAGTGACTGTGTTATTCTAGAGATTACATTTCTTCTCAGAACCAAAGCTCAAACCATTCTTTTGCTGGGCTGAAGGTGCCATATCAATCCTTTTCTTTCCCTTCAGGAAGGTTGCATTTGCCTGTTCTTTTGCTGCAGCTTTGACAGCAGTCTCTGAACCCACCCCAGAAAAAGGGAGGCCTTATATAATTTTCTTTACAGAAGAGAAGTCCCCAGTAATCTGAGCTGAATTCCTCCACCCAGCCTCCCTTCTCCAGGAAAAGTGTCCCATTCCTCCCAAATCTTATGAAATAAATTGGGTTCTCCCTGTTCAAATAAGCCCCACACAATCTCCACCAGACTCTTACGGTCATTGTCATGGACAATCTGGAAGTTCTTCACTGAGGCCTGAGTGACTCTCCCATGGAAGTTCAAAACATAGGATTGAGTATCATCATTCCAGACTGGAGCCTTGTTGTGCAACTCAATGAGGTTCTCTAAATTTTTGGTTTGCCATTTTGAGAGCAGACTCTCATGTTCCTGTTCAGAAGAAAGAAATATATTTATCAGATTTGGAATGGGTGACCTTTCAAGTACTGCTTCTCATGTATGTGCACTCTGTCACATGAAGGTCATTCCTCTTCTAATGAAACAAGACAGCACTTAAACTCAGTCCTACTGAAAATGTCCTGCAAGTATCAGGAAGATACTTCACGCATTCCCAGCCCGAGTAATCCTTTCCATTCAATAAGCTATCACTGTATTTCCAACCAAACAAGAATAATGAGTGAGAGAGAAGGAAGTGTGTGTACAGGAAAGGCCACAATTCACAGGCCACAGCTGACTGCCATCCTGCTGGCAGGAATCCTTTCTGAGTCTCATAAACTTTCTTTGATCCCGTTGGATCCCACTTCCACTTATAACATTCTAAACTTTCTAAAAAAATACAACAATCTACAATTAACTGCACAGTGCCAGGCCCTGGGGCGCTTCAGTAGAAAGCCCAAAGTCTGCAGCGGGCTGTAGATATGCTGTAAGTAGGTTAAATGTCATCCTGTTGGGTCTAATAAGTGAGGCACAGTATGAAAAACAGAGAGAAATAGAAGTAAAAGGATACAAAAAGGAGGTAAAACAGTACATTGCATTTGACAGAACTGTTTACAAGCAGCTGCAAACAGTAGTGAGGGAAACATGACGTATGATTTAATTTTAAAAGTTCTGCAACAAATAAAATTCAAACTGAATATATATGCTAAAACTCCCAAGAAAAATAATCCAAAATGGAATTATTTAATGGGAAAAAATTATCAGAAAACAACCTACTGCAGAGGTTCGATACTGACTGATACAGCTGTAGTAACTGTTTTAGTATTGTATATAGATATGATATTGGATTTTTGAGGATAACCTAAATAACGTATCCTTCAGTTTAAACTAGTTGCTTTATATCTTTGTTTTTATCTTTATTTACTTTTTAAAAATCCGAAAAGAACTTTGAATATTGGCACCAATGCAGTGCACTTAGATGCATTTTTCCCTCCTTTAAAGTGGGGGCAGTATTGCTTAATTGGAGGCATCACAGTTCAGAGAAAGAAGACAAAAACAGAGTCAAACTGCTACCCTGAAAGCTTGGCCAACTTTTCAGAACAGCTTTGTGCTTCAGCCTTGTCCACTGCCAGTACACCTGCCTCTAAGAAAACAGGGGAGAAAAATAAAGGCAGGGCATGGAATCATTACTGTACTGACAGTGCAGATGGCAATGAATGAAAAATGATGAATAAATTTCTACCTCTGGACCCTATTTTCCTGCCCATTCATAAAATTGAACCTCTTTTCCAGGCTTTCATAACTCTGAACTCATGAAGGTTTTTTTCTCTGGCTCAACAATCACACTTTTACCCTGCTCATTTCTACTCACAACACGGCTGCAAATACCATTTTCTAGCTTAAAACACCAATCGTGACTTCCATCTGGCACTTGTTCTTTCTGCATTTCAGTCTTCTATCACACCAAACATAAAACCTACATTAAGGGAACTGGCCAATTAATATATCTTCAGATACAGCTCTGTAAGCTTTTAGCTATAACATCCCCCATATGTATGAGAAAACCTCACTGAACAGTCATCAGAAAACTCCATTCTTCCCCTCATCCCACTTTCTCCTTAAATAATCCCTTTTTTTCTGTGATTTCTACAGAGACTGACAACATTCTGATCAAAATTGAACTTAATTCTTGCTACTACACCAGAATACCACTGTATCTATTTATTATCTGTCTGTTGTAATTCATATAACTGGCTAAGAATATAAGCTCCTGGGAGAAGCAGTTTGTTCTTTGTTTATCCAACTCTCAGAATACCAGGGTCCCACCCATGAGGAGGGGTTGTAGGTGCGACAGCAGCAAGGCACAATAGCCCTTGCAATAGCTAAATAAATAATATTTAAGCTGACCAAAGGACAAGGAAGGATACAGACACTATGCAGAAGGCTACAAATTAGGTAAAAGGCAAGAACAAATTAATTAACACGTTAAGGCTACATTGTATTTACTCTCTGTGATACTTGCTAAAGCCCTGGATGTTAACAACTTTGCTAACCATGATTTTTAGTAACATCCAGGCCTCTACTAGAAAGTTTTAAGATGTTCCTCCAGCCTCTAACATGACAGAATCACAGAATTTTCACGGTTGGAAGGGACCTCTGAGATGGAGTCCCACCATACACACACAAAACCAACAAAACCAACAACAAAAACCCACCACACACACCTCCCAACAACAACAACAACAACAACAA
>VXBW01007589.1:96231-125030 GCA_013400375.1 Thinocorus orbignyianus
CACCAATACCCCCAGGTCCTTATATGACCAAACTCCATAACTCACATTTTGTGGATGGAAGGGAATTCGTTTATGATTCATATTCATTCCTGGAATGATCACAGACATTTTTCTGGGACCCTTGAATCCTAACACATTGGTTTCCTGAAAAATAAGAAAAGACATTCTTTTCAGTATATGAGATACTCCATCTCAAAAGGGAAAGAGAGCAAAACTGAACTTGAATCCACATTTATTTGGGTTTTACAGATTTGCTAACTACAACTGTAGTAGCAGTTATCTAACTGCAACTGTGTTTAATCACTGAAAATAGCTTTCATTCCCATTTTGAGAACTATATTAAAAGACATAGGTAGTATTACCTAATTTAGAGCACATTTGTTATCCTAATAAAACATTTATAACAAACTCAGATAAGTGCAATTTCCAGGCATAAGCTTTTGCATCTGAGGCAAAAATGTGCTAAAACCTTGCTAGTGAATGAACCTTAAGTATGCCAAAAGGCAAATGTCTTTGACCTGAGTCTATGTGATATATCACCATTTAGGCTAAAATGCTCCTGACGAATTACATTCTTCTTTAGGTACTGTTATTTGTGTTTAAGAGCTTATCTACAATGTTCTCTCAAATCATGTTCCTTTTATAAATGATTAAGAACAGACCCAGAAGGCAAAGTATTCAGCATTTTCCAAGCTTTAGTCTTAAGCAGATTTTTCCAGAGTTCTGCAGAGACTGCTCCAAGTGATTGAGTGTAAAAAGCAAAGGAAAAAAGTCTTGGCATTCTAAAAGCATCCATTTAATAGTGCCAACCAAAATCCAAGAGTTCATTTAAAGCATTTGCTAACAATGTCAGCGATAACCTTTAAAATTCTCAATTAAAACACCAGAACCTTTTAGAAGTACTGCATAGATTGTTAGAAGTGATACAGCTTCTCCTAACATGCTAGTGCATTTTGCAGTCACAGAACAAAGGTCCTTGGAGTTGCAACCTGTGTTATTTCAGTTCAGAAAATCTAGGAGCACATTTGAGATACGATTTCATTTCTATATGAACTTTATGAACTTCTTGCAGAAAAAATTCAGAAATCTGAAAAGCTGACTTCATATTATCTGCTGTATTAATTTTAAACTTTAGGACTGAAATATGAAACAATGTGAAATGACAACCCTCATATAATTCTGGAGTGGCCACAAGTGCCTCTTTACTCTGAAGCCTGGATCAAGGTGATCCACAAGACCAGAAGAAGAAAACCTCTCTAGGACAGAGCTAGGAAATCATGTTTTGCCCTGGAACCGTATCCTTACCAACAACAAGCTGCTACTGAAATAATATCAGCTCGTCCTACCCACCAAAATGCCTTTGGCTCTGCAAAAAATACTTCACAGGATAATCCCAGTCCCTTCATAGTGTCCACCAGATAGCAGCTGGGCAAGAGACGGTTCATGCTGTGGCTGACTCCATGCAAAGGATACACTGACTGGCCACATGCTGAATGATGGGCCACGTAACAAGGTCATCAGGGTGTCAGTTTGGGTCTCTCTCCCTCCCTGGCATTATTTTTTTTTTCATTAAACTTGTAAGAATTTATCTTTGAGGCCTCTGCCCTTTGCTGTATCTGGTTGAAATCATTCCATTGGTTCCAAAGTCAAGTGGGGGAGACTGCCAGGCAACATGACTTTGTGAGCCCTGTTTCCTCAGTAGCCAGGCAACAAAAAAGAAAGCGGCAAAAGGGGAGAGGCACTACTTACATAACAAATAGCTGCAAGCTCCTGTCTCATATCAGCCTTTTCCACTATACTTCGTGCCTTGACTGGGCTAACTCCGTGGTCATAGACTGTAAATTTAGTTCCCATGAGGTTTGACCTAACGTCAGGTTATGGAAAAACAGAGAAAGAGAAAGGCATCAATGGAAGTTCTACCATCTTCTGAAGGTATTTGTACAGCACAGTGAAAACACACACATCCTGCCGTCTGCATCTTCCTATTGCCAGCTCTGTAAGGAGCTTCTGCAAAGTGTATATCACAAATGGAGCCTGTAACCTACCCTGGAAAACCATCAATTCAGAATTCCTTCTCTGAACTGCCATGGTAAACGGTAACACTGCAGAAAGGTTGGCGACCCAGGTGAATACAGATTACATTAAAAAGGACAATGCAAGTTCACTCTCTCTGAATTGATACCAGACTTCTATTCATAACTCCAGATCAACTAAACTGAAAATCCAGTTTCTCTTGTCTGTAGTTTTCATCTGTGGTTCTCACCTGAGTTTTCCAATGAAACTTTCCCCTTCCCGGGATAAATCAGTTGGGTCAACTGATATGAGGTAATTGGATGTTTTGCTCTTTTTTCGTTTTCTTCCTGCAAGAAGGAATGTCTGGAAATACAAAATTTTGATCAGGACCGGAGTTTTGTAAGAATGCAGAGGCATTGCTAGGCATTACTATCCAAACTGTTATCAGTCAATTTTCCATATCCTTCCCCTTTTTTGTTCTGTGCTGTTAATTACTGTCTCCACAATTTTGATCTCTTCTACAAGTGCACACCCTGAAATCCTCTTCCTCCAATCAGCTCACCTGGTAGTCTAGGTTTAATGCAACTGTCTTTTCTAGTCTTACCTCATCTTCTTCTGGAGCAGCTCAGTCTCTGCGCTCTTCTTTATCCATGATATTTTTATACTTCTTAAATTTCATATTTCATTGTATCATGGCTTTTAAACCTGCCAATTCCCTCCTTAATCTCTTGGCCAAATATAAGGTGCCCTCCATGTGCATGCTGGCTCTCCTCAGTTTCTGGTTTCTTACCAGAAGCTCTCCCTTACACCAAATATGTTCTGTGGCAGGAGTATAACAGATACTGTGTTCTGCTTTCAATACCTTTCTGTTGTCGTCCCTTTCCAGATGCATGTAATAAGTAGGGAAGAGGCCCCGGTCCATTCCCTTCTTGTCTCTAGTGATTCGACACTTGACTGTAATACCACGGGGTGCAGGGCGTAACGCAAAATCCTCCAAGTTCTCTACTTCTCCCAGCTGTGCATCTGCCTGAGGGGATGGACTACAGGAAGCACCTGTTTCCTGTGGGAAGAACCATCATATGATTCTGTGATCATATTAGCAAATAAATACCAGATCGGAGGCTCTGGTATTCCCCAAGAAAAGAAAGGCCTGTTGAAACTGAAGATCTTGTGTCCCAAGAAGTTATTTGGGAAAGGGAAGTAAAATGACAGACCACCTGTATTTATCTGAGGAAAGTGGCTGAAGACTTTGAGGAAAAACTGGCCCTAGGAGGCAGGGGGGAAATACCCATGAACT
This sequence comes from Thinocorus orbignyianus, assembly GCA_013400375.1. Classification (NCBI taxonomy): domain Eukaryota; kingdom Metazoa; phylum Chordata; class Aves; order Ciconiiformes; family Thinocoridae; genus Thinocorus; species Thinocorus orbignyianus. The sequence continues at coordinate 99,542 of VXBW01007589.1, forward strand.
GTAGATGAGTGAATTGCTGGGAAAGCAAAAATGGAGTAATACACTGTAAATATTCTAAGCATAGAGCCTCTCTGCTTTTAGAACTTCAGACACTGTGGGAAATAAGGCAGCGTGACAAACTAGACCGATGGATGCTGCAGTAAGACAGGCTGGGATTTTTGTGACTGAAATTAGCACTGAGATGGTAGTACAGAACAGCAACAGAAACGTAAACTGACAGTGGAACCATCTCAGCTAAATTCTGGAAGAACCTTAGAACAATGTGTACAATCAGGATACAAGTGATGGTCACCAAACAAAGTGGAATTCTAATGAAAAACTGGTATATGTCATTAAAGTAATTTTTTTCTTAGAGGTAGCTGAATCCTATGGATTGTACGAGCTAGGGGACTCCTCCCCTGGAGATCAGGCTGCTGGTTTATAGGAAATCCAGGACAGAGCCACTAGGAAGTCTGAGACTTCACACAGTGACTTGAAGTTCAGTAGTACCTCTCACCCGACCCACCTCCAGCACCTCCCACCAAATATCTCCAGCAGACAGCACCCTCAGCCCAGTTTCCCAAGTATTTAATACCCAGACCTCTTGTACTACTCACCCACTAGTGCAACACAACATACTCACAGTCACCTCATGGACTTTTAAGGCTGTCCAGTATCCATGCCCAAACCCTAAGCACTTTATCTGGTCACTAGCCCAGAACCTGGGTTATCCTGATGGTGGTCTCTTCCAACTTGCTGGCTAGTCCAGCATATAGTTTGCCAGTTTATGTATGTATGTATCTCTCATACAAGAATATGCACAGGAGAACACATTCACACAGGAAATAGTTGGAAACAGAGCTTTAGAAGGTGGTAGGACACACTACAATGATCAGGCACAAGCCTTGGCCAGACAAGCATACTGTCTTGCAGCTGTTCACGCACATCTGGTGCCTTTTACCCCCTTTACTCCCTATTCTCCCATGCTTATTACTCCCTGACCGACCTTGACCCCTTTCTCCTCCCTTGAGTCCCTTCCCCTAAACACCATATTACAAATTCTGTCCAATCCCAGAATTCTCTGTTCCATCCCAAAATTCAGTTCCCCCTTGCATCCCACAATAAATGTTATAAACCTTCAGGCAGCAGTCTGTCTTAAATTTGCATGGCATTTCAGAATTCCTCTGAGTCATTTTGTGGATTTTACACCAGAGGCAATGGTCTGATCTGTCTCCTCTGAGGGTCATAGGAGTAGTTGATTCACTGTGCTTCCCATCCTCACTGATTAGTCTATTTGTGTTCCTCCACCCACCTTTGATCATCACTAGTTCTTCTGTTAACTCAATGGCCCTTCAGACAACCTGACAACCACAACCTCCCTCTGCCTTCAGGGATCAATACACTAGCTACTGTAGTTGCAACTACTATATTTAACCCCGTGCTGGTACAATAGTCAAGCATGTGCCCAGTTCTTATCAGAAATGGATCTCAAGACACTTACCGTAAAAGATTTGTCACTGGTTGCAGAACTAGGCCTCTCAGATTCAGGATATGGTGAATGAGATGACGGTCTCTTACTAGCTTCTTCATCTTCTGCGTCCTCCTCATCAAAATTCAAGCTGCCTGAAATTCCTGTCAGAATATAGGATCAAGCAGGCAACCTCTGAACAAAGGTGTCATGAGTGCATGAGTGATTAGCATCACAAATTCATATGACTGTTGCGTAGCTATTTTGCTCTCATTCTTTTAACTAATTTCTGTTGTTTCAGCTGCTAATTCTCTTGATGTGCTATATTGCTCCCTGAGCCTTGTAATTCAAATCCCTAGTGACAATTTGCAGGTGTTACTGTGCAGATGATTAAGCAGTTGTCAGGCTTTAATTAATACATATTTTACATCATAGTACATGATGTAGCATATTCCTTAGTATATGCTATCAGTCAATTAATTCTGCCTCATGCAAATAGCCCTCCATGTCTGCAGAACAACAAAAAAAAAAGGAAATCCAGATCAATATGCTGCCACCTATCCTGTAAGCTGGACTCAGTACAGTTTACATCCTTTGCCATTTCCCCTTAGTCTTACACACGTTGAAAGGGAGTATGATAATCATAGAATCATAGAATCATAGAATGGTTAGAGTTGGAAGGGACCTTCAAGATCATCAAGTTCCAACCCCCCTGCCATGTGCAGGGACATCTCTCCCTAGAGCAGGTTGCTCAAAGCTCCATCCAGCCTGGCCTTCAACACTTCCAGGGATGGAGCATCCCCAACTTCCCTGGGCAACCTGTTCCAGTGCCTCACCACCCTCATAGTAAAGAACTTCTTCCTAATATCTAATCTAAATCTCCTCTCTTCCGATTTAAAACCATTATCCCTTGTCCTGTCACTAGACTTCCTGACTAAACTTCATGGAAAAAAATTCCTGCAGCCCAAGTCATCTACTCTTAGAAAGCAACCTTAGCCAGCATGTGCCTACACGTGTGTATATACATATAGTCTCACCTACGGCTGCAATCCAGTAAGAGTCCCTCCTTACATCAGTAGGGATGGTCTTACTGATTTTACATCAGTAACAATAACTCAGGTCTCATGGATACTACTAATGATTTTCTTTTTAAAACAAAAGCACAAGCTGAGTAGTTCCAGGTCTTATTTATTTAATCTTAATCTAAGCAGAGCTATGTAGAGATGACTGTGGGCATATAACTAAAATAACTCTGGATAAAGACACTTATAAAGAGCTTCTGTACACATCACTGGCATCTCCTTCTACTTGGAACAGTATCATTTTATTCTGTGATGCCATTATTTAACTTGGCTGTAGAATGGGAAAGCGCTGTAGAAAATGAGCACACTCGGTTTGCTAAGATGAATTATTTTCTGTAAGCCAATATTATAACAAAGCTCCAACATAGCACCGTGTAGAAGAGGCACTGCTAGAAACTCTTTTTCTCAGATGAAACACAAAAATGTAGTCTTAACAACTTGTCAGTAAACTTCCAGAGCACATGTGGAAGAGGAAAGGCATTAATTATAGTACTCCAGCCAATTTCAAAATTCACTGTTTATATTCTACCTCTACTGATTTCCCCTCAAGTTTCTGGATATTCTCTCCTGCTTCCTTTCCTAATTCCTCTGTAATGTTGTTATCCACAGGTAAGCTGCTGTTGCATCTGACATCTGAATTGGAAGTATTTCTACATATGGTAGTACTTGAACACATAATGTACAGTGCAAACTTTTGGGGAGACAGGGTCTGCAAAATAAAAACATGCTATGTATTATATTAAACACTAGCCACTATTTTGGTGCAAAGTGCTTAGGCTGCATGTGGGGGGTTGGAAAGGTTTCCTGTGGTGCTAACAGCAGCATAAGATACTTGGCAGACAGAGATGGGCACTCCACTGGGAAACTACTCAATGGGATATAACTTGAATACAAAACTCTAAAATTGTTGATTGTGACAGACTCTGACTCAGGAAGAACAGCTTTCCTGTTAGTCTCCTAAACAGCTAAATTACAGCATTTACTGGCTATAGAGGGTTTTGCTGTTGTGAAAATCTTCAAGCATCATATCCAGATATAATACCTCTGGAATAAAAATATCCTGAACTTTAGCAAAACATTAAGTATAGCAGTCACCAACCATTCTTTGTCACCAACTTCCTGGGAAAGGTCAGAAATTAGGCAGCATATTGATACAGTTTTGAAACTTAACTGGCTTGTTCCAATTAATATCAGGCGAAGAAACTGCAGTTCTGCATTTCTGTATTTAAAAGTAATATCCTACAGACACTTGTTTCATTATTTCTCGTACTTTTTATGTTTTTTAATGCTACTGAAAAAAATTATAAGAAGTAGAAGAACCTTGAAAAATATCTTGGCCCACTATCAACTCTTACCTCGTTTCTGTAAGATTTCTTGCAGATCTGGCTTGCCTGCTAAGTCTGTTAGAGCCTCTCTGTCATTTTCCTGATCTGCTTTGTGTTCTGTTTTGGGAGATCCAGCAGAGAGAGTTTGGAGCTTGGTTTCCAAATCTTGCACTTCTGTTTTCAGGAAAGCAGCTGGTCCATCAATGCCTGCAGGACAAAATGAAACAGAATGTTGAAGTCTTATTTTTTATGGTTCAAGATGCATCTCAGGATGGTGACATCTTCTCTTTTTCCCTTGCTCAAGCAACTTTTGTCAGAAGCCTTGGGAGGAGTCAGCCCTGACTCTGGTACAGACTGCCTTTAAACACAACAGGCAACAGTTTCTCCATTTATAAACATAGTGACTATATCTTCTTTTTTACAAGGGCTTAAGAAATTATGAGTTGTATTTGCCATTCACGTCGATATCCTTCAATTTATTTATGGGCAACTACTCTGTTTTCTTTTCCTTCAGGATCCTTGTTTGCTCCTGTGCCAGTAAGTGAGTGCTCTACAGTGAACATCACAAATCAATTTGATAAAAATATATACAGCCACAGTAGAAAAAAAAAAAGTCAATAGATGCCCTCTCTCTTTTTGTAAAAATGAAATTTCATGTTTAAATGTGCAACACAGCCGTGCACTGCACTTCATAACTGGTGGAGATATCTTGATGTCAGGGTCTGGCATAATACTTAATACACGTTTGTATAGCACACAGTATGTAAGTGCAGTTGCAGCTTTGGATGCCTTGCTTTCCTGCTGTTTTCCTTCTTCAGACTTTATCCCTTTATCAGATTCCTGATGTTTACTGCTGTTATCACTACTTAACAGGATTTGTTTGTACTGAAGAAGCTTCAGAACTATGGAAGCTAGGAAGGGAGCAGTGAGTTTTCTTTTTTCTTTCTTATAGTTTCAGTACCACAGAAGTTTTCTAACTTAGAAGTTTTGTCAATCTTTTTTCTCACTCTCTTTTTGACTTAAAAGTATCTTTTAACGGAAGATTTCTCCCCCTGATTTTAAGCACATCACCACTCTCCTCCCCATCCTGTGATCTTGAGAGGCCTCTGGTGAGCAAGAAAAACATTCAAAAGAGAGAGGATAACACAGTTCCAAATATCAACTTAAAATCAGGTAACACTGGTTTGTTTTGGTTTTAAAATTTTACTCTACACATTAATTCCCTATTAATATAAAGGTGGTATTGACACTTCCACTGGAATGTAGGGGGTTCACTGATGCTCTTTTTTTCCTTTCTGTGACATGGAAGCCTTAAGGCTCTCACTACTGTATTTCTTTTCACTCCAAATAGAATGGTCATTATTTTACTGTAATGTTTTGAAACCACTGAGATACTGCCTTTGGCTCCGATACCACTTCGTGCTTGTAACTTTCTGGACCCCTATAGCTTGTTTGTCATATTTCAGTTATCTTCCTGAAGCCCACAGAAAACAATAGATGAGGTACAAATCAGCAAGAACTTAATTCAATATTCATAAGATTTGTCTTGCTCTTGTCTACTTTTTCATTCAGTCATATGCAATCTTGAGATGGAGCATACCATGAAGAAAAGTACAGATAGTCACTACTGGATTATTTCCTTTTCTTCATCCTACAGCTTCAGAAGACTCCCTTGCTTTGGATTTGCATCTTCCTACCTTTATAGAAGTTCTCAACCCATTCCTACAGTTCTTCTTAGACTAGCATAACAGACAGATTACTCGAAGTAATAAACAAGCATGATTACACACCTTTCTATGTACAAAGGCAGAATTGTAGTATGGTATGCTGTAGCAATACTAAAACGAAAAAAAACCCTAAAAACTTGACCTTGAATTTTGTGACAGCTGAGAATCTTCATGTGCCTTCATGGCATTCTACTTTTGTACATAGAAAAGTGTGCAATCAAGCCTGTTTATCACTTGACCACTGTCACAGCAATGTAGGTGCCCATCTGTGACATAAAATGCACGCGCTGGCATTTGGGAGAACATCATTGCAATCAGGTTGATTACTCACCATGTAATGTAACATCACTCTGGAAAGGGGTAGGAGTTTCTACTAAAGGCGTTTGCTCCTCACACCCTTTGGTCTTTGACCTACGCAGTTTTGTCTCAGGATTTGGCTGTACCATCAACGGATCAAGACGTTTCTTTCTCTGCTTCTTCTCTAGAAGAGCTCTCTGTGAAATAAAGGGGGGAAAAAATGAAATAAGGATGAGTAACCATATCCAGAGAGGTAGAAACCATGCCTCAGCCATAGGCAATGACGTGTCACTGATCAGGATCTCAAATAAACCTGAGATACTCTTATCATCTCTTACAAAATCTCTAGATACAAATATCACTGTGTTTTTGGACTGAGACACTGCCTTTGATTCTTCATGAGTGATGGGTGATGTGGACACCTGCTTTTTTTCTGATCTATCCTGAGACCATAAGCAGGAAATTTTAACTCTTTTCATTCAGTCTAAATTGCAGCAATCCTTAATATAAAGACGTAACCAGTCATTTATACAATACAGTAAGTTGATGCAATTTTTTTACTCCATTCATCCTACTTACTTACACTGATAGAGTAGACAAAAGAGCTCACAAGGACTCTCCACACATAACTGGAGATCCACACTTAAATCAAGGCAAATGGGGACACTGCACCATTTTATAGATGGCAATGCTTAATCTTTAAAAGTTAAGGCGATGCATAAAGAAGAAGGAAAAATTATATTCTAATATTCTGGAATGCACCACAATGCAAACGATGTGCAAGCCACTCGCTGTAAATGCAGTTTATCCATGCCTCCTTCTTAGGTTCCTGAACACTCCCTGAAAGTTGTTCTTGGTGACAGAAACCATCAAACCCTTTTCAGTCTCCAAGGATCTATCAGATAAACAGTACCAACAATTCAAACCACTTGAGACACAGGTATCTTTGGAAACCTTTTCTCTCCTTACACTTTTTCTCTTTCTTGCTGGTTCTTTACTCTCCTATCTTATCTCAAGTGAGGTTAGTTTCTCAGGCAATCTCTCCCTGAGGAATTCCAACACAACTCAGCCTTTGGTCCTTTATTCTTTCTGCTTTTTAAGCACTTATCTAAACAAAAACAAAAACAAAGCAACACACACACAAAAAAAAATAAAATCAAAGAACAGCAACAAAATACAAAACCAAACCAACCTTTTAAAATAAAAAATTAGTTAAATTTTAAACAAAACTCATCATTACACTTTGATGACTGGACTGCAATGCAGATAATGCTTGCTACTGCACAATTATTTGCAAGGATTGTCCTGTAGGGCAAAAATTACACAGGATTCCAAAGAGATTACTGCATTGGTATAAAACAAGAAAAGGAAAATAAGCATTAGAAGTCAAATTCTTAGAAAATGTTAATATGTTAATATGTTCATGATGGAGATAAAATTTGCTTGCTAGAAAGGTAGTCAGACCTTCCATAAGAACTTAAATCAGTTTCTGTTGTTTGTTTTTTAAATTAATGCTGAGGAAAAATAAAAAAATTCATGACAGTTCATAAATCTCTAATAGTTTAAAGAAAAGGAGAGAGGGAAAACAAGAATCAAAACAATATACTCAGAATAAGGATTTGAAAAAAAATTGTTGGCAAAGCAGAGGTAGACAATAAAAAATAAAAGACACATCCCAAAGGCAGTAATAAAGTACACAGCTACTGCTAAAACGAGAAGCTGAATTTGGGATTAGTATACAATATGATAACTTTCATAGCTACTTAACTGATTATTGTATTAGGTGAGGGGTTTTTTAAACATTTTGCTGTTCATTAGCCTAAAAATTTATTTTTTCTTATTATACTACATTCTGTTTTATCAAAGAATTTCTAGTATCACTGGTAGATGTGACCAACCTTCTGGTTTCAAGAACTTCACTGTAATCAAAGTGACAAAACTTGATAGCAATTAATTTTTTTAAAAGGCTTCTCTCTACTGTTTCGCTTATTGAGGCAGAAAAAAATCACCCACTCACGGGACAGTACTCTAGCTAAAAGCATCCTGGCAGGCAGAGCTGGGCCACAGATAGAACCTGATGTCACGCATTACTGTAAATAAAGTTTTAGTGCCATTACAGGATTTCCATACCCATCATATAGGTGGACGACAGGCATATGCCTTTGCTGTGGCAAGTGCTTATTTCAGATTCTCTGTATGCCCAAAAGTTCTAAACATGACTAAACACGATTAAAACATTTTGCATTTTTTATCCGAACTCCTGTAAACGCTTAAGACAAATTAATCAATTGCAACCCACAATGAGTCCATCATGTCTGATAGTGATCTCATATTGACCTCTACTTCTTCAGAAGGCATGGTACTATTCATGTAAAAGTTAAAAGCAGTGTCGATAGTCACACCTAAATATACAACCCTAAATTAGAGTCTTATCTCTTCTCAACAAATCTTATTTGCAAGGAGGGATGGTGGTGTTAAAATATATTTTAGCAGAATTTTCCAGCTGTTGTTTTTGCAGGTGATTGCAATCTCAACCAAATCAAAGAAAGCCCGAAACAAAATTGCAAAAGGGTATGAATTCTTCAGACTCGCCTCTTCATGGTTCTGCTGACAGCAGCTTTGTTTTGCTGGAACTGCCATGGAGCCCCATGGCAAGGACTGAAACTAGGTACATGTTGACCACAGTACCTAGCACTAGCAATCAGTGATTACTAACTGGTTTATGACCCAAGGCAACAGAACTGAAACAGACACCAAGGTTCACCACCAAGCAGTCAGACCACCCTTAGTTTTGGAACTTCTTTCAGAGGTGGCATTTGGCCCTAAATACTCATTTACCAATTCCTTTAACTAATGTTTGGGTTTTTTTCTTTTTTTTTTCTTTCAGTTTTTCTTTATTTATTATTATTATTATTATTATTATTGGTGGTGGTGGTGGTGTTATTACTATTATTATTATTGAAACTAATGTTCCTGAATAGCCTACAGGTAAAAGGATTATCCTAGCTTCCACAAATATGACCCAAGATAAATTTTATTCTTTGACTCTGAAGCATTTTAGATAAACACATCGATAACAAATTCACTGTCTGAAGCCAAAGCTGAGAAAACTCAGACTAGAAACGATGGACAAGTTCTGGTGAAGAGGTTTATTATCCACTGCAACAGTTCCCTGAAGACTGTTATGTCTGGATTTAAATATCCCCAGGAGAGAGCATGCTTTTCTAAAAAACATACTTTAATTTGAACACAGATGAATTCAACACAAGGCACTGATTTGTGGTCCATGAGATACAGCCAGCTAGAGAATCATAATAATCTCACATCTTCTAATGTCTTTAAAAGCATTTAAAATTTCACAGAGCAAGACTACTAAGGATGGACACTTTATTGCTTTGAAAAATACAGTACTGTAAGCAGCCAGCAAACAGCCTTTTAAAAAATGAGACCTACAACCTAATATTTGACAAATACTTTTCTGTAAATGTTTTATTAGTAAGAAAACAAACAAACAAAAAAGTTAAAAGAAACTGGAAATCTTTCTCAACAGTCATGTCAAGCAGATCTTTCTATAGCTCAGGGAATTTTTTTCTTTTCCTTTGATGGTTAAGATGGATCATTCCCTGCAGTTCTCCTCTCTTTTGATTCATTCCTGCAATGTGGTGACTCAATGCCAATGAAATGAGTAGGATATATGAAAAATAAGCGTGTCAAAGAAATTAAGCCTACAAGCCATAGCAAGGTTGACTTAAACTAATGATACCATGAAAATCTTTAAAGAAAAAAGTTAGCAATGAGTTCTTGTTTGTATTCTTTAGCTCAAGCATTTTCAGCACTTCAACTCCATTTCTTAAGTCTCCCTTGTCATCACCTACCAAAACCGAATTTGAAGAATGTGAGCTGGATTCACTGTTGCAGTGTATCCTCTGTAGCTCTGGGTAACAAGTCACAAAGTAAATGATGAACAGAGGCCAGCCCATCATGAGGAAAAGTGCAAGGACAGGGAGGGGAAGAGAATTAAAAAGGAAACAGACACTTTTAACTCCTCCTTTCCTACAATAAGATGGCTAATGTTTGTTTTCCTATAGTTATTTTTTAACAGCTTCAGCACTATCACTTACCTGATTCTCTAGTTTCAGCTGCCGTAGTTTCATGCTTTCATCCTCAAAAATGCTAGGGAAGGGAAAGAAACAAATTAATTATTGTCAGTAAATATTTTGCATTATAAAAGCACAGGATATTCACAGGCTATAACTTCACTGTCAAGAATTTAAAACAACTATAACACACAACTTATATCCCTTGAGTTACAAGGGAACGAAAAATATAACATATTTCATATTATGTCATAAATAGGACCAAACTGTAGTTGAATCACCCCTTAGTAAAGATTTCTGAAAACATTTTGTAAACAAAAAAGTCTTCATTACTGATGGACAAACTATGAGCCACTACTGAGGTTGGTTATGAGACAAGTTATATCTGAAGGCTTAATGTAGTTGAAAACAATTCAATAAAGGTTCTGCTCCTTCAAAAAATACCCAACTCCAAATTCATTCAGAATTTTACATTTTGTCTTGCAGGCAAACCTACACCATTTTCTCCTCCTACCAGACTTCCCAGAACCACTGTTAATATCTGAGTGAATCTGTGCTTGCAACACTTGATATAAATTCCTTGAGATGAAAAAAAATAATTATTTCATTATAAAAGTGTTTTATAGATAACTTTCATAAGAACTCCAGGGTTTTGTGTTCCACATAGACTCCCCATTTCCTTTTGTATGATAATGAATTATTACATAAAGTGCCATTTAGAGCAGTTAATCCAACAAAGGGGAAAGGTTAATTGACAAGCACATATTCTGTCTACCACAGTTGTGCACTTTCTTCCAACACGTCTTTCACAAAGACCTCCCTGAAATGGGAAAGCATCAGTAAGAAGATACTTAATACAAAAAACAGAAGAAAAAAAAAGAAAAAAGAAAAAAAAAAAGAGAGAGATGATGTGCAGAAAAGCAGGGCTAGCCAAAATTTCAATCTAAACAGGAAATTCTCTGTCTGGTCTAGGTATGCAGAAATGTCTCATGATGTGAAGAAGTCACAAGCTGGCACACAGTGCTGAACCTGTGTTCCCTAACAAGGAAAATCAGTGCGATGGAGCAACCTTCTTTCTAGCTCTTGGTCATCATCAAAGTGCAACATAAGAATCAGGCAAAAAAGTGCTTCCCACACACTTTAAACGTTTTTCTACCCCTTTTTCCAGACCTTATAGGAAAAGGCTGTGCCAGAGACACTCCCACAGCTCACCACTAAGGAATGCAAGTAGCGTGCTAATACAGCTGCAGGCTTCCAACAGGAATCCTCCTTCAGATGCACTGACTACACACACCAGGATGTATAAGTGCTCTTCAGATGTACCCACGCAAAACCACTATGCTCTTCACTATGCTTTTCTATTTGAAGGATTAACACGTAGTAAGATGAATTAAATGTCCTGTAGGAACAGGAAAAATAAGCAGCATTTCTGTAGCTACAACAATACAGTTCAAAACAGGAAAAAAAACCCAACCACCAAAGCAGCCAAACATTTATCTTTGATAAATAAGAGCCAAAAATATTCAAGTAGCCTGTCAAAATCTTCCTCTTCCCAGCTTTTCCAGTAGAGCATACCACACAAGATCCTGTCTACCAACTCCTCTGCTACATTTACCAGAATCCACAAACTCTCCTACTGAACCTGTATGATGGGTAACAGACACATGCCATGGAGAAAGGAAAAATAGCCCAGAATGTAACACAGAAGTGAAGACCAACGATTATCCAGATATAGAATAAAAATGAGAGTGGGGAAGCAACTATTTAACAAAAATACTCAATTAAGAAGATAAAACAGCATGTCTGAATGTGGGAGAAGACAGCAAGACATAAAGGGGTTCACAGATCCATCTCTCCTCACAGATACATTTCCAGATTCAACATGAAGCAAAAGGTCTTATTTTTAAATGGTATCACCTCAAATTCCTGCTGAAATCAGAATTAGCCTTGTTTTCATATCATAAGCACAGACTGAAGTGTTGCAACTGTTGAATTAAAGTGTTGCAATAGGAATATGAAGGACAAATTTATTACAGATGTGTTAATTTGGTCTTTCCTAACTATTTTCAGAATATCAATCTAACCACAGTGATGAGATAGCTCACAAGCTATTTAACAGTTGTTCATATATGCAATTAAGGCTTCATTTTTATGCAGTTTGTTTTCATTTCTGTAAAAAAGACATACTACATCTATTGGCAATTGTTTCAGAATGGACATATTATTTTTCAATAAAACACTGCAATTTTGGAATGACAAACTATGTTGTAAGGCATATACACGGATAAACAGAGTTAATGCTCTTGTTTTCATTGCAACCTCTCTGTGTTCCTGAATGTATTATACTTAAAAACCCCAAAATAGTTATGTTCTAAGCACTTGGCAATAATTACCATAGTGTCAGCCAAATACAAACTCATAGAATAATGCAACTCTGAGAATAATGAAATACCCTGATGTTAAACAGGACAACATAAAAACAGTGCAAGAAAGCAATGCACCAGTCTTCCCATTCTGCCTGAAGTCCCCACAAGAGGAAGGATTCTAAAGAGCTGAAGAGGGTTTAACAGAAAGTTAAACAAATTGACCAAGAACGGGAAAATATATCTATTAGCAAGATTTGAATGCATCCTACAGTTTATTAAAGAGAAAATTAATCAATACACTCCACTGTATTCCATGGATTTGAGGCCACAAATGACTACTGATGAGAGAGGAGAAGACAGTAAATGGAGATAGTTTAGACCCTGAGAGAACAAACTGGATGACAATAAAGAATAAGAGCCAAGGGGGTGGCAGGGTGCGTGGGCACAGAGGCACATTTCCCAGATTGTCTCTGCACCCTCCCCCATCAGATCCCAATGTTGTGGTTTATACGCATGCTCTGACCTCTCATGTTTAATGGAGCAGAGTATTCTGGGGGCAAGGAGAGATGCTATTGACCTACAGGGAGTTGATGTGTTTCAGGTTCCCGAAGATTAGGACTTGCTTGAATTTACCCCAACACCAACAGGGATGGCACCGGTGGGCTGCTCTCTGCCCAGCCTCCAGCCCCTCAGTGCAGCAGGACTCTCAAGCCACACTGGGGTCCCCCTCCTCGTGCTGGAGGGCAATGCTGGATCTGAGTACCTGGCCACGTCAACTGGGCTGTAGAAGTTTGTTTGCAAGGGCTGATAGCACTGAGGGAGCTGGTAACTCCAGTTCTGCAGGCATAAGTACACTTTTCCTGGCTTAGCTCCTTCTGCCCATGTGAGGCTAGTATGTAAACCACAGAGGCAGGGGCTCAGGCACTGGTGTAAACCCTTGTGGGTCTTGGACAAAGTCATTAGGAGGTTTGATCCCCAAATCCCTCATGGCAGCAGGATGGAACACAAGACAGAATGGTTCCCATCTCCTTGAGAGCAATTCTGAGTCTCTTGCTGCCTGGTTGTTGAGCCTGGAAAAACAAAGGCTGAGGGGAGACCTTATTGCTCTCTACAACTGCCTGAAAGGTGGGTGTAGGGAGGTGGGGGCTGATCTCTGTTTCCAAGTAGTAAGTGATAGGATGAGAGGAAATGGCCTCAAGTTGCACCAGGGGAGATTTAGATTAGATACTAGGAAAAAATTCTTCACAGAAAGGGTTTGTCCAGCACTGGAACAGGCTTCCCAGGGAAGAGGCTGAGTCACCACCCCTGGAGGTATTTAAAAGATGAGTAAATGCAGTGCTAAGGGACACGGTTTAGTGGTGGACTTGGCAGTGTCAGATTTACAGTTGGACTCAATGATCTTAAAGGTCTTTTCCAACCTAAATTATTCTATGATTCTACAAGTACAGGCTGTTACAAGAAAATGCAACAGGATCACAAGCATCATTAAAAGGTTAAATTCTGAGCTTAGGACTATTTTGACTGCTGTACTGCTTAGTGTTTCTGTCCTGGTTTGAGGTAAAGCAAACCAATTTTACAATGTAGATTGTTTACAATTGTAAACTGTTTTACAATTTTACTTTTTTAGCTGGGCCTCTTCTAACTAACTAAACTCTGAAATTAACAGCATATTTTTCAGAAAACTGTTCACTCTCACAGTGGTAAGACCTGATTATACCAAGGAATGGTGTGCAGAGAGGCCCTTGCTTATACTTGTTGCTAGAACAACCAAGGTCAGGGAATTTTGTTATTTGCCCTGTTGAAGGGTTGGAAGTGGAAAAGCGTAGAGGGGTCGACACCTGCAGGGAGGAACAGACAGGAGAGGTGACCCAAAACTGACCAACTGGGATATTCCATCCCATCCGCATCATGCTCAGTATAAAAGCTGAGGGATCAAAGGGTCAACTCTGTTTCTTTGATGGCCAGCATCCAAGGAGGACCCTGCCTATTCGCCTTGCCTTTGACCCTGATCCATGCATTCTTGACTCCAGAGCTGGAATCCAGCTCCTGTTGGTCACCAAGGCCAGTCTGGGACTTTTTCCCAATGCCAGCTGGTGATGTGATCATCACCCTGGGAGCTTGATATGGTTTTGTATATATACTGTATCTATTTCATTATTTTCTTACTTTTAGTATTAATACTTTAATGAAGTACTTTAGTTCATTCTAAACTCATATAACTCTTTATCTCTTCCTTTCTTTTCTTTCTGGGGGGAGGAAGGGCCATCTGTCATTCTGGTTTGGTAAATTTGGCTGACACCACGACAGTTTCATATGCCATTCAAAAACTGACTTACCAAATACCAAAGATTAGCTCCTTCCAAGAGAACAGAATAATGAAAACAAAGCAGCATTCTACAGACAGAAGCTAGTAGATCTTCTACTTGGACTGTAAAGAAGAGTGCAAACAAAGGTCGACGTCATTCTTTACTACACCGGGAGAACAAAAAGCAGGTTCCTGTTTGCCTTAGCCAGAAAAGTCTCAAATAATTCATTACAGCATACCTAAATTGAAAGGAGTATTCTTTTCCTGGAAGAGGGGCCAAAAGAAGCCAGAAATCCACACATATCATTAACATGCCATGACAGATGCTGGGAGGGTGGCACGGCGGAAGACAACAATAAGGATAAGAATATGCCCACAAACTTATCTTTAAGTGTGTAGCCAAGCAGGGGGTTTAAAACTTGGGAGTTTTTACAGCATTGTAAGAAAAGGGAGACAAGGAATCTGTTGCTTCACACATTCCTTCAAGAGTTCACAGCTGGTGGCTGCTACAGATCCTGACATTAACAGGGAAGGTACAAACTCACAACATAGATTGAGTAACTACCAATACAACTGCAGAATATTATGTTTCCAAAATCACATTTATTCAGGTCAATTTCATGAAACTTAGGTTTCTGCTAAGGGAAAGAAAGAGATATCTATTCCATAAGTAGAACATCGGCTTTCTATTTAATGTCCTCTCAACTACACACTCCAAACCCCCAGAGTAATTTAATTTGTAGAAACTACCCTGCCCAAGGGAAAAGCAAAGCAAGATCCTTAGAAAGATTAAAAAGCAAAACAAGTATTTTGCTTTCTAAAAAAGAAGATCCTTAGAATCTTGCTTTCTAAGCAAGGGACTCAGAATTCTGACTCCCATGATCTTCTGCTTATGAATTATTAAACTTTGCCTGTCACTTTTGTTGATGTCATACCCCATTACAACATGAAACCAGTGAAATGTAAAGCTATTGCCATCCTCTCCTAGCAACAGAGTTGGCAGCTAAATAGCACCCAGTATGCTGAACCCAGACTAGTTAACAAAACTCAAAGTTCCCTGAAAATAAGCATTACAACACTTTGTGCCAAAAATTGCATTTGTTTTATAGTCTTTTCAACTAAAAATGAGGAAAGGAACATAAAGGAAATTTTCTGAAGTGAAACAGTTGACTCCTACAGATGCCATACTGATGCCAGATACCAGTGGTTAAAGGAGGAGGGGGGTGGGGGGGGAGGGAAACACCACAAAGACAAAAACAAACAAAAATAAAAGGCAGAAGAGAAAAATAAAGGTTGTCTCTATAAAGATGGGTCACCAGTAACCTAAATTCTAAATTGCAAGAGATGGGAGGAGAACTTACCAGAAACTAAAGAGACAATACAAACAAGGTTCAACTTTAACTCAACTCTCTGATGCTTGCAACAATCGCAGTCACAACGTGATTTCAAGTTGTATCCGAAAATTTTAGTGACAGGTTTAACAGTGTTGCTACTTTTTCTCTGTTGCCACTGCATGACAGGAAGACCTGCCGGTTCTCACTGCTGGTAGAATTAGTTTGGGGCTACGCTTTGGATTTGTGCTGGAAACAGTGCTGATGATACAGGGATGTTTCAGTTACTGCTCAGCAGTGCTTACACAGTCAAAGCCTTTTCTGCTCCTCATATCGCCCCACCAGTGAGTAGGCTGGGAGTGCACAAAAATTTGTGAGGAGACACGGCCAGAACAGCTGACCTCAACTGACCAAAGGGATATTCCACAGCGTATGATGTCATGCTCAGCCATATAAAGCTGGGGGAAGAAGGAGGAAGGGGGGGGACACATTTGGAGTTATGGTGTTTGTCTTCCCAAGTAACCATTACACGTGATGGAGCCCTGCTCTTCTGGAGGTGGTTGAACACTTGCCGGCTGCTGATGGGAAGTAGTTAATGAATTCCTTGTTTTGCTCTGCTTGCACGCGCAGCTTTTGCTTTACTTAATAAACTATCTCAGCCAATGAGTTTCTCCTCCCTTTTACTCCTGGGACTCTCTTCCCCATCCCACTGAGGGAGGAGTGAGCAAGTGGCTGTGTGGGGTTCAGTTGCTGCCAAGGTTAAAATACAACCAGTTATTCCCTCTTCATTCGCACTGACAGCAGCAACATCAAACTGCAGTCAACTAAGGTTTTCTTCCTTTTGAAACTGTACTCGGAGGATCACATTTCTGCCATATTTATAAAATACTTAAATTTATCTCATTTTGGACATACTTCTTGGTTATAATATTTGGGCTTGAAAAGGATGAAACAAAGAAAATACTAAACCAATTCTCTTATCTAAGGATAAGATTTGCAGAATTATAAATCCTGGAATTTTCAAAACAGTGTTCATTAATTTCAAGAAGGTCACCCACGGCCAAATAAAAATACCCAAAGACTAACAGAGATGCTGATAAGATTTTAAAAGGAAATTTAAAATTCTCTGTCTTCTCAGAATTACAAGTTTAGCTAAAATCATTAACAAAGCATTTGGTCTTTTTTCCACCGAATTATAATTAAGGTACATCTGTACAAAACTGTGAAGCCCAGCAGCCACCACAATTCCTGACAACCTCAACTACACTGTTTTTTTCAAATATGAAATGGGCTTGTTGGTCAACAATATATGAAATTACTTTTGAACCTTTTTCAGTCCATGAGTTCCATTTGAAAATCGAGCTTATTGACAACAGGCCCTTTTTCTTCATCAACTTTTTAAAACACTGAAGAAGTATCCCAGAGCTCCTGACTTCAAAACAGAAAACCACTTACTCGTGCATGCTTAGCATCCAAATGATGGGAGAGACCGCTGTAGTTGACATCCAGGTTTGTAGTCTCTGCAAACTCAGTCAAGATTTTTGTACCTTGAAAATTATATTCTTTATATTATGTTCATAACTCATTAAGTTTACAATTACATTCATCTTCAGGTAAGAAGCTGAAGCACACTTGGAAGGCAGCAAGTGGGAAGCTTTAAGTATTTCTGTATGCTGTATAATTATTGTGCAAAAAGGTGAAATTCAGTCTCCAAGATACTAAAATACATAGTACCCTAAGTAACAATTTTCCTTCTCAATATTTTAAAAACTTAAAATGACCTAGAATTACTTTTATCCAAATGTTTCTACTGTAGTCAATATTATTCATTTCATGTTAAGTCTCAAAGTGGACCTTCCCGAAAGAAGACAAAAGATATAGCACTTATCAAAACCATGAAACAGCACTACCAACTTTATTTTCTAAAGCATTAAGACAGTTGTGCCTTGTCTACCTGAAAGTCAATCAAACGAAAACAAACTTCAGCAATTTCAGTTGCAGCTACCTCAAATGGAAGATAGTGTTAATGGACAA
The DNA here is from genome assembly GCA_013400375.1 of Thinocorus orbignyianus. NCBI lineage: Eukaryota > Metazoa > Chordata > Aves > Ciconiiformes > Thinocoridae > Thinocorus > Thinocorus orbignyianus. Next base: position 117,553 of record VXBW01007589.1, read on the forward strand.
AGGATAGATTAACACAACGCTGTAGTTTCAAGGGACAGCCTCTTTCAGAGATGGTCTAAAGCAAGACCTCAGCTGTCTACTTATTGTCAAGCATCCCACAGCACGTTTACAAAACTACACACAATTATTTTGAACTTGTTTCCTTAATCTCTAACAGAATCACAGAATGATACGGAGTTGGAAGGGACCTCTGGAGATCTAGTCCAACTCTCATGCCAAAGCAGGTCATCATAGAGCAGGTTAAACAGGAACTTCTCCAAGTGGGTTTTGAATGTCTCCAGAGACAGAAACTCCACCACCTCTCTGGGCAGCCTGTTCAAACACTCTGCCACTCTCAAAATAAAGAAGCTCCTCCTCATGTTTCTCATGAACTTCTTATGTACAACTTTGTGCCCATTTCCTCTTTTCCTGTCACTGGGCACCACTGAAAAAAAGACTGGCCCCTTCCTCTTGACACCAACCCTTTAAGTATTTATAGGTGTTGATCAGATCCCCCCTCAGTCTTCTCTTCTCCAAAGTAAAAACACCGAAGACCCTCCACCATTTCTCATAAAAGAGATGCTCCAGGTCCCTGATGACCTTTGTGGTCCTCTGCTGTCATGTCTCCAGCAGTTCCCTGTTCTTCTTGAACTGGGGAGCCCAGAACTGGACACAGTACTGCAGATGGGACCTCACCAGGGCAGGACTACCTCCCTTAACCTGCTGGCCACACTCTTCCTGATTCACCTCAAGATGCCATTGTCCTTCTTGGCCTCAAGGGCACATTGCTGGCTCATGGTCATTCTGCTGTCCACCAGGACTTCCAGGTCTTTTTCCTCAGAGCTGCTCTCCAGTAGGTCAGCCCCCAACCTGTACTGGTGCAGGACCCTACACTTGCCCTTATTGAGTTTCATCAGGTTCCTCTTTCTCCAACTCTCCACCTTGTCCAGGTCTTGCTGTATGGCAGCACATCCATCTGATGTGTCAGTCACCCCTCTCCAGTTTTGTATTATCCGCAAACATGCTGAGGGTACATTCCATCCCTTCACCCAGGTTATTAATAAAAATATTGAAGAGGACTGGACTCAGTACTGACCCCTGGTTGACCCCACTTGTTACAGACCTCCAACTAGATTCTGTGCCACTGATCACAACCCTCTGAGCTCTGTCTTTCAGAAAACCACCAGAAATAAAATACTTTTTATATCATAATGTTTATACAACATGTTGCTCAATAGTAAAGGTATTCCTTTACTTGCAGGAGTTGGGGATGCAGGAAGGCAAAACCCCCCAGGGCAAACGGGTTTTCAGGTACAGCTTTTTTAAACTTTTCAGAACCCTTCTTCTATAAGATGGTAGATAATAACTGGCAATTCACAGCAATGAAGATACTATGTAGCACATTTACTTTTTCTATACAAACCCCTGTTCAGACAACTGACACTTTTTAGCCATTAGAACTCTTGTTTGGCAAATTCAGTGATTTACAGACAATTTTACTATTCTTTTCCCACAAAAAGAAGATCCATGCTACGAATACAGCCTTTTGTCTTCCTACAATTTATTATAGTGCTGCTGATCATTCTAAGTTTAGAATCAGATCCCTAAAAATACTATGCCTTTAGGATCTATTCTAAAACTACATACTTTTATTTAGATTCGTATATTCTAGTTGTTTGTTTGTTGTTGCTGGGGTTTTTTATTTATTTATTTATTTAACTGGGGAGATTAAAAAAAGGAAATTGTTTCTTTAATAAAGTGGAGATGGGAGGGAAGCAACTATCCCATGAACTGACATTATTGTTAGGCTATTTCTGAGGTACCCATAAAAGTATGCAAAACAAGTTTCTTAGCAGAAAGAAATTAGACTAGCACAATTTATATCAGAAAAGAAGTATCATTTTCTGTCAAACTTAAATGTCTAATAACCATTCAAGGAAATGTACATGCATCTGGTCATCAGCTTTTTAAAACTCGTTTCCAGAATTGGTATAAAAACCTCAGCCCTTAAGGTCTGCATAAAGAAGTCATCTTCTAATGTTTCACAGCATATCTGGTGAATCCCGGTGATTACAGGATCCCTTCTAACTCTATTGCTTCTTTTCACCCTTAACTGAAATTGCCAAGTATGTGTCATTAAAAAAAAAAAACACCACAACATTTCCCTTCTACAGTTTGTTCATTATAATTCAGATACCAGAAACTTAGGTTTATCTCTTTATTTGCTTTTCCTTGCTCCACCCAAACATCAGAGGCATAAAAGAAACTTTTCTTCTGCGTTTTCACAATCACAGTAACTCTGTCAAACGCCTTTTTCGTTGCCTGCCAGTATCCCCACGTTTAACTTCAAATAATTTTGGTTTTGAGGTATTCGAATGCCACAAGCATAACGTCTTTCAGAAATGCCTTCTGTGAAGTTCACAGCGTTTTTCCTGTCACGTCAGCTAAGTTCCTTCCAGTTATCCCTCTTTCCCTCCCAACGGCACAGGGTTTATTTATTTTACCATTACACACAGGAGCTTCGTTAGAGACAGAAGAGCAGAGCAACGCTGCAAAAAGGCTTCACAGCAACACCTAGAAACGAGGAGAGCGGACTGAGACCCCACGAAACCAGTTTAATCCGTAACTATTGAGACGATACACAATATATAAGCGCTAAGCACATAAAAATCCAGCCGGGTTTGCCACAGCCGTTTTTGGGAACGGATGTTACCAGAGCAGCGGAGCCCTCACCGAGCTCTGCCCGCCCAGGCCCCGCTGTGGCCGCTCGGCTCGGCACCGAGAGCCGCCGCTGCTCCTTTTTTCTCCCGGAGACACCGCCTCCGCCAGCCCAAAGGTGGAACCGGGCCGGGAAACGCCTCACCGGGCCGCAGCCAGCCCCGCAACCCCCTCACCTGCCGCCGGCCGGGCCGCTCCTGCCCCTTGCGCTCTCCATCCCCGACCCGCCGTTGCTATGGGGCCTCGGCCGTCGCGCCCAGCCCTGGCAACGGCACCCGCCACTGAAGCGCGGCGCCATTGGCCGAAGGCGCAGCACGCAGCTCGCTCATTGGCCACGACGGCCCTGGGCGGGGAGGGGCGTGCCTCGCACAAGCACAGGACGAGGGCCGTTGGGGCGGGCGGGAGGCCTGAGGAGGGGGGGTCCGGGCCCTGCTGCCGCTGCCCCAGCCCCTCCGCCTCCTCAGGGCTTGGAGAGGCAAGTAGGTAGGTGAGAAAGCTCGTCAGGGCTACCCCATCATTCCCCCCAGGAAACCCGGCCGAACATATCCCCGCCCCCACGATTCCGACCCCCCGCGCCTTTGTGGCGTGTCTCAGGCGGATCTGCCAGCGGTAGCACAGGGTTTGGCTTCAGCCACCTACCCTCTTCATCCTGGAAAGTAACATGGTCTATTTGTCTTTGCACATAACAAAATTGCTGCTCCCACCAGGCTGGACGCTGTAGTGTCTCCTAGAGAGCTCGGAGTTTGTCTTCACAAGTATGTCGGCGACACTCAGCATCCCTCTCTTCTGCAGGTATTTCATTAGGTGAGGCCGCCGCCTCCAAGTAACCTTTATTCCATACTCATGATCAGGAGTATCTGGAACCAGTACTGCCGCTGACTTGCCTTTCCCACAGGGATCAATGCTGAATGCCAGGTCTTTTTCTGGATGTCGGGCATGGCTACTTCTTTGTGGCGGACTGCTGTTGCACCTCCAGTTCCTTTTGGATGACATCTGTGGAGTGTCTACAGCTGGTGGACTGAAGACTTCTGGCTCCGCAGGCTGAGGAGCAGGCAACAAAGGCATTTGAACTCTAGAATTCTCTGGACTGTTCACCTGGATGTTGGCTTTTGTTGCTGTGCCTTTCTGGGGCTGGCTGCTAGAGTGCTGTGTACTCTCCCTTGAGCAATTCGTACTGTCTGAGGGCTGGACTGCATATCCTTCTGGATTCTCAAGAGTTAAAGGAGGGTATCTGCAGGCTCTACGGCATGCTCCTCCTGCATGAAGCAAACTGTGGCTGGCATCCTGATTTTGGGGTTTGCGAGGACCACAACACTTCCTCTGGCAAGCTTTCAACGCTGCCGGCTTAGTTGTATCAAATTGTGGGCTCACCTGAAGGGAAAGACATAGTAATGAAAAGAAAACAAACCACAATTTTCTCTAGATAAAAGGAACACCAACTTGATTCTACTCCCTCACTTGTCCTATCTTCAGTGTGTTCATTAAGTGGGTAATCTGGTCCACAGCGAAGCAAATGAGTCACTAACAAGAATGCTAAACAGGAGATACCCCTGAACTTCAACATCATGTTCTGTCAAGCTTCTCTGAAAAATGATTGGGGTGCAAGTGAGCTATTCTCTGGCAACTTACAAAGCACTCAGGATCTGGGGTTTAAGGAAAAGTCTAACTGGCATCTAGTCCTGTAACCTCTGCAGATTTAAAACAGTTCAGAGCTGGATCCTGTTTCTCCCCATGTCTTATAACTCTGAATAGATATAATGAACTACGTCCTTAGTCTCCCTGGATGGGCAGAGGTTGAACTGAGAGCAATACAAAGTAATTTGAAGGATGCCCACTTAGCTTTATCACCTTAGATTATTTTATCAAGGCTGTCAGATTGTTTTCCCAAAACATCTTTACATCAAGACATAGTTAATCTCTGTATTCTGGAGTATTCTGGATCACCCAAAAGCCACTTCTGCAATTGTCTTTCCATAGAAGATGCTCAAAGCTTAATAATAATTTCTCTCAATATTTCTTTGAAAGATTCTATACTTTTACTCCAAACCTGAAAAATCCCTCTATTATGGTATTCTTTGTCTTCCTGAGTATTAACAAAAAGAGTTGTGTTCTGTTTCTTGCAATTCACCTTTCCCTAGAGCACACCAAACTGGGTTCTAGCTGCAATAACTACAGATACTTGTCAGCATTCCTAAGTTGCTATACAGTCCTTCAAAAAACTAAGTGTATAGTGATTGTCTGCTGCACAACAGAACTGTTTGAATGTAAAGCCTTTGTGCAGGAAAAGAGAGAAATGATTCCCTGATAACTGTATCCTGGCAGATAAAGAACAGAGGTGAACCATTAACTGAGGATGTGGTTTCCTGACTTCAGTAAAGACCAAGAATAGGCTTTACCCATGTGGGAGCCCAGCAGTCAAGAAGGTATGAAAAACTTAGATATCATCAAGAAGAAAGAAGCAAAAAATCAGCTGACACTAAACAAGTTGGCAGAAGCTCTGGAGAGGATGCTTCAAGAAGCTACAAACCTACCAGACTTTTCAATGGAAAAGCATCTAATCTAAATTTTAGAATTATTGTATGTTTGGAATCAAAGAGCTAACTAGCAGAATGCATATTTCCACCTCTTCCAAACAAGAAGAATGCTTATTCACAGCTGTTGTTTTACTCAGTGCTTCAGAAGCCACAGACCTAGAAGTACCTGCCTTAAGCATATATATAAAAAAAAAGGGCAAAAATCTGATATGTTCTGCTTCAAGGTTAAGGCATCACAAAAAAACCTCCAGGCCACCAGGAGCAAAGGAAAGTTTTATGCGGCTTTGAAATCACACTTCCTGAAACTGCTTTGTGAAGAACAGAGTGTCAAGCAGCAATAATGCTAGAACAGCACTCCCCTAGGTGAGGACTATTATTGTATAGAAACAATCTGTCTTTTTGCTTAAAAAAAACCAAAACAAATCTTTACATTATATGATATAAGGAGTATCTTAGGACACTGCAAACAATCCCTGGAATATTATTCCAGGCCAGAAAAGGAGCCCATCAGAAAAGTGATACAGAGAGAAGCTATTAAAAACACACAGAATGGAAAAGGCAGCAGGTGAGAACAAATAACCCTGAAGTGAAAGCCTGAGTTCTTTAAATTTAGCAGTGTGATTTAAATAAAACACCTTGTGCTGTAACATGTAACATTTAGACTTCAGATGTTATCTCAAGCAGCAAGCCAGTAAGAAAGTTCCCCCTAGTATTTGTGTGCAGGGTTTTTAGTTGCAATAGAAACCAGCATTTTCCTGATGAGACCTAGTTTTTCAGAAGGCAAGTCACCATATTAATCAGTACACACTGCACAGTTTTGTGCCTTCAAACACCCAAGGCCTTAGTGGTTGTAGTTCCAATGTGAAGCAACTCAAAAGTATTTTTTGATGCTTTTAGCAGCCGTAATGCATTCAGGTCTGTGCTACTAATTTTCAGCATCCAGGGCAGACAGCTTGCTGTTGAGACATAGGGAAGCAACTTGGGAACCGTTGCTGTGTTATGCAGGGGAAAGGATAATGTATACCAACCCAAGCAGCAGAGGTCTTCTGGTCGATGGGTTTTGTAGGAACACGTCTTGGATGCTCGGCTGATGGTAGTGGAGCCTCATAGCAATGGATGGGTCCCTCTCGTGGCCTTTCAAGGAACACCAGCTCTGCCTTGGTCGCCTTGTGGGTACATTTCTTCTTCGGAGGCATCAAAAGGTATGGTAAAACCTCTTAGAAGCCTCATGGTGTTCGCTAGAGCCAGTTGGAGAAAGAGGAACGCACCCCAAGGAGATGCTAAAGTGCTCTCAAGTCTGCAGAAGACAAGTATATGGACTTGTTTGGACAACTCAGATCTAGTTTTTAGCTAGAATAAAACATTTATGCCATAGTACAATGTACACATCTCTGTGCAGACTTTTTCCTAGCAGCAGTTATTGAACTTTCTGTTGATTTAGAAATGCACAGCAGAATATATATATGCTCCAAAGCTCCACAAAAGCTGATAGCCACATTACTGGAAAAATTAGTTTCTTATGACAACACATATTTTAAATGCACAAGTTGGGGCAACTCACAGGGACGCTTTCCTTCTTAAAAGTATTTCAGAAGCAGTCTGACAGACATCCATTTACAGTAAGGTCTGAATTAAATACTGAAATACAGAAGCAACTATACATACAACAAGCTTGGTCACTGGCTCCCGGGCAATTGCAAACTGCTAGGAGAGAAGAGAAAAAAAATCAGAACCTACTGAGCCAGCTACATCAGGTCAGCTATCAAAAGAAAAAAAAAAAATGAAGTAATTTCTTCACATTAGCTCAATGTATGTCATAGTTACAGACAAAGAATGATTTAGGAATTGAAAGTCCTAAAAACTTGCCTCATTTTTTCAATGCTGAGATACATTGTAGGGCCAAGGTAACCGAAAGCCTTTCCATTTCTATTTGTTAACTACTGTACTTTTTAGTTTCAGGAATTTTAAAACACAGAATGTAGCTGACATTATCCCCTATGTTTTACACACCTTGCACGCTTTTCTCACACTTTTCATTCTACCTAGTGAATAAGCTTTAGAGTGACAAGGAACTTAACTTTCCATTGAAAACCGCCAACCCTCTTACCCGAGGCGCAGCCAGCAGCAGCCCGGCTGCCCTCCCACCGCCCGACCTGCCAGGGGGCTCCTGCCGGCTGCCAAACCCCGCAGCTCTTCCCGACGAATCACCCGATACCGGCGGCTGAACTGAAACGAGCCGAACCGCCG
>VXBW01007589.1:125618-213353 GCA_013400375.1 Thinocorus orbignyianus
CCCTATCCCCGCCCCCCCGCCGCAGCCCATTGGGCCGGGCCGGCACGTGATGCCAACGACTCTCCAGGCGCCAAATTCAAACCGGGAAACGATCTGGGCTGGGAGCGGCGGCCGGAAGAGCTGGGGCTGCTGCCTTCCTCCTTCTCTTCCGTNGGAGGCCGGCTTCCCGGGTCTTAAACCATCTGTTAACTTTGTTTTTCTCTTAGGTCAAGGAATTTGCTGATTACAGCAATGAGATATAAGGATCAGGACTGCTGTTTCTATGTTCTAGTTTCTATCCCCTGCAGCTTGCTGGCTTATGCTGGTCAAATCACTTTACGGCTTAGTCTTAGTCTCACTTTCTGTTAAATAAATATGCTTTCCTCATTGTTAGGTACTCTGTGGCTCCTAGTTTGCATTGCAAGTTATCTACTCTGCAAATATTTCTTCTGTCCTGCTTATACAAGGTGTGGATAAAGGAGATACAGTGTTATTTTCCAGTAGCATTATCAACTCATTAAATGCTTTCTTTTTCTTCCTTGTTTCCAGCTTTGTAGCAATTGCTGATAATAAGTGCTCATTGAGGGGCCCGTGGTGATTTGCTGCACTGTTGCACTGGTCCTGGCTGTCCCTGCCCTCTGCATTCTTACGTTTTATCTTTTGTCTCACAGGATTTGTTTTTATCCCTTTCAATGGAGAGTGACTGCACAGATCAACAATGAGGACCAGCCCTCGCAGGCCCTTAATTCTCAAAAGACGGAAACTGACCCTCCCACAGAAGAATACACCCAGTACCTCAGCAAGAGATGAGAGCAGTGGGCAGGATGAGAAGACTTCTGAGCAGGAGCACAGCCAGGAGGACCAACACAACAGCCAACACGGAGGAAAAATGGAATGTGGCCTGCAGAAATTCCCAGCAGGAATAAAGATAGTTGACCACCCTACAATGCCTAACACCCAAGTGGTGGCCATCCCGACAAATGCCGATATCCAGAGCATCATAGAGGCACTGACAGCAAAAGGAAAAGAATGTGGCAATAACGGGCCCAACAAGTTCATTCTCATCAGCAGCGGCAGCACGCCCCGCTCAGCAGGTCCAGCGCCATCTCAGCATCCCCCGATACAGAAGAAACCCAGCACAGCACCCAAGGCTGCAGACGGTCAAGAAAGAGAGAAGAATGTTGCACAGACACCTGGTCTTACAGGAGGAACAGCACTCTGGCATTCAGGGATTGATTCTGTTGTTGGACAGGAACAGGAAAGCAACAGTATGTAATTTTTACCCCTTTTTTTTAAAATCTGACAGATAGAGATGCAGTGGGGCAACGAGTGTAGTGCTTGGGTGTCAGCATGCAGTAATGAAAACTCTTTCATTAATTGCAAAATACCTATGAGTTTGACGGATGAAGGATCATGGTGGATGTATTTTTGGTGGAAGAAATAGCATGTAAAGGTGTATAGTAGAGCAAAATTGAGTGCTGGGAAAAAAGAAGGGCTGCCTTGAGGAAACCAAGTCTAGAAGAACAAAAGCCTAAGTTTCATTTAGCAAAAGGGTTATGGCTGAATTCAAGACCGAGTACCCTAGTCAGTGACAAAACATACAGGCCTAGAGCTTTGGAAAAGAGGTGATTCCCACCCTTTAATAAATAAGTGGAAAGTCTGTCTACCCCTTGGCTGTCTTGTGAAACTGATGAATAAATGTTAGAAGTGGCATGGATTTTATTTTGAAACACTGCTCAGATCAAATTTGTGTTTGCAACTTAAAAATAGCTATATAGCTTTTCGGCTGTTGTAAATCTTACCCCACAGTATAGTACCGTTTGACAGGAACCTATAGACAGCTGCAATAGCTGCATGGCTACAACCAACCTCACCAGAGACAACAAAACTTTTAGTTTTCATTGCTGTAGTTCAAAAACCTGGTAATATCTGAGCTTCTTACTTGAGCCTTTCAGTTGGAATGTCACTGTCTTCCATGGTTGCTGCTTTCTAGATTAATCCTTTAGCTAAGAATCCTTGATTTCTTGAAGTACTGAATCAATACTGTCCTGTTTCAGTTGAGAGCAATAGTCTGCTTTGAAGGTTCTTAAGGCTGCATCTCTTTTTAGAAATTGGGCAGTTTCACGTGAGATCAGGAATCCAAGGTTGCACAAGAAATGTTAGCATTGCAATATCCTCTTCTCCCTATCTTGAGAACAGGGAACCTCTTTTAGAAGTGTGGCTGATGCCTTCCTTCTGACACTTCAGATGAAGGGGGAGGAGGGTTACTTGTGAGTAAGCAGAGTTCTGGGCTTGTTATTCCAACAGGCAATGGCGAGGCAATGAGCTCGGTGTTGGACAATAGTCTCACTAACATTCAGTGGCTGGGGAAGATGAGATCTGATGGGTTAAGTCCCTGTTCTGTGAAGCAAGACAAGGAGAAAGAGAACCAGATACCTCTGTGGGAAAGAATCAAGGTAAGTAGGAGAAGACAACAGAGTATATGCTAAAACTTTTGGTAGGGAAGTAATCAATGCAGATCAGGAAACTTGCAAGAGCTGGGCATTACCATCTCTAAGCAACACAAGTTTGGCCTTTACTGATTTGAAAGCAGAACCTGGAGGATTCCAGGGATGCTCCATGGCCCTCGTTGTCAGCTTTATGAGCCCTCATGTATCGTTCCTTCTGCCTCTCAGACTGAAGAAGATTCTGCTGCTGCTGCTGTTCCTACTGCTGCTACCACCTCCTCCTCATGGCAGGAATCGGTATCGGAACGACCTCCTTACTCTTACATGGCCATGATCCAGTTTGCTATCAACAGCACTGAGAAGAAGCGTATGACTCTGAAGGACATCTATACCTGGATTGAGGATCATTTTCCATATTTTAAGCATGTGGCTAAGCCAGGTTGGAAGGTAACAAGCAGGCCCTCAGGTTGCTGTGGGCCACAAGGTGATGTTATCGTAAGCCTCCTGGATGAAAAAGAAAAGTGCAAGATGGAAATTAATTTAAACACACTACCCCAAATACCAGCTCATTCCAAAAGTTCCCTCTTCCACTTCTTGTACCCCTTTTCTCATTCCACTCAGGCAAGATGGTAGGATGCTTGATCCCTAAAGTAAGAATAGGTATCTCCAGAGTAAACACAATGAGAGGTTGATGAAGGGTTGGCTGTGTATGTAGTGAGTATGAAGGTACATGTTGTCTACACTTTGGAATGCAATCCCTTTCCAGGGCAGTCATGCCTGAGTTAGACCTTGCTGTGCTGATAGCACAACTACTCCTTTTCAACATCCCCCATTCTCCTTTCTCCTCAGAATTCCATTCGGCACAATCTGTCCCTTCATGATATGTTTGTCCGTGAGACGTCTGCTAATGGTAAAGTCTCCTTCTGGACTATCCACCCTGATGCAAATCGTTGCCTGACATTGGACCAGGTGTTTAAGGTGGGTACCTCATGCAAACAAAATGGGAGAAGCTATCCAGTTCCTAAATGCTACACTAGCTAGGTGCACCTTATTTAACAGGAAAGTTAAGTGGCTTTGACATCAGCCTTTTTGTAAAAGCTGGGTTCAGTTCCTTCTCTTGACAAAGAGACCAACTCAGTATTTGAAATAAAAGGGGCTGGGGCTGTGCATATGAACTGGAGCTTCTGTGGGGTGTTTATTGTTCACATGGTGTGCAAATGTAATAGTGAGCTTGCTCAACCTCTTTCCACGAGCCTGATTCAAATTCCCAGTGACAACGTTTCTACTGAAGTCAACCAGGAGTTCCTATGCTGTTTAATTAGACAGGATGGAATTGCTCTATCCCAGCTATGTATTCCAGGAAGTAGGATTTTGTGGGACAAATAGAGCTTGTGAGTCCGGTACGAGTGTGTTTAGGCTCTTCTGTGTTTGCTGCAGTGAGTGGACAGATTGACTCTTGTTTGCTCAGATTATCCAAGGTTAAAATGTCCCAAATTTTCTCCCTTTGGTTGATAACTTCATCTTATTTTTCTCCCTCTCAATGCCTTGCCGCCAGCAACCACTGGACCTGGGGTCACCAGCATCGCCCGTGCACTCTGAATCAGTAAGACTTACCCTCTGGCTTGGGGCTTGGGCTTCCATCCTCTTGCCAGTCACTGAAGGAAAGGACAAGAGGTTTGGGGAGGGAGACTGGGTCACTGCTGCACCTAGTCATACAGCTCCAGTGACACCCTTTTTGGGGAAAGGATTTGAGCCAAAGCTTAACTGCCTTCAGACAATGTACTCTTTCTACAGCTGGTAGAGCTGTACAGCTTTGAGCCACTAGAAGTCTGTTGCTGAAGTAGGCTGCAATAAGCACCAACAGCCTTCAGAGAATAAGCCCAGACAGAGATTTCTGGTAAAATCCTCATCTCCATGGCAGCAGTCCCAATCTGTTCTGGGGTTCAGACCCAGAGAGAATAGGATCTCTCTGTGCATACTCCTTTTGAGGAGCAAGGAGCCAGTCAAACACTTCCGCCTTAGCCTTCTTTCCATCTGCTAAGACTTCCAATTCCTCTGTTGACTCTGCTATTCCACTTGAACGTCTATCTGATCTATAGTTTGTATAGAGGTCTGATGTGCAATAAAACTATCATATTTACCTTTCCTCAGAAACTGAGGATGTTAAAACCAGGTCACTGCAGTAGAGTCTGCAGACAGCAGCACTGTCATGCCATCCCTTTTTCTACGCAGCTTTTGGTTGCTCTCTGGCTTTGAGGTGGCATGGCTGCAGAACAGCAAATGGTGCCGAGACAGCAGCCAGCATTCATGCTGGCTCTAACAGCTGCTCTCCCTGTACTAGCACAGCATGGGCTTCTGGATTTGCAGTTCTGAATGAGGTAGCAGAATAAAGATGGATTCTTCTCTAAATCTCTTGCTTTTCTCTTCCTTCTCTTTCTTATTTCACAATGACTGCAGCAGCAAAAGCAACACCTTCCAGATCCCCAGAAGAACGTGGGAAGCAACAACAGCAGCAAAACTGAACCCCAAAATGCACGTGAGTGTCTGTGTCAGCCTTGATCAAAGAGCATCAGCCTCAATATGGGGCACTCTCCCAGATTCCCTTGGGAATAAAAGTGGAAATTGTTATCCAGATTTGCCAGCTTTTAGGCTTCCTACTGTCAGGTTTGTAGCTGATGGCGGTATTGCTGTGTCTGGGAAAGGGTGGGTATTGGATACTCAAATAGAGTGAGAGCCAAGCTTACCCCAATTTGAGGGCTAGGATGTTTATTTTGGGGTATATAGAAGGACTTTTCGTTAGATGCCAAGTTCTCAAGAGGTAGTAGAGGAAGACAAGGGTAGCAAGTCCATTTTTTTTTCCCTTTCAGGCCGAAAGATGAAGCCTTTACTTCCTCGCATCAACTCCTACTTGGTTCCAATCCAGTTTCCTTTGAGTCAGCCTCTTGTCTTGCAGCCTTCTGTGAAGGTTCCTCCATCCATGGCACAGGGAGCATCCCTCAACAGCTCAGAGACTTTCTGGAGCAATAAGCGTGTGCGCATTGCTCCAAAGGTTGGTTTCCTGTTTTCTGAGAGGTTTTTTGTTTGGTTCTTTTTTTGGGGAGTGGGGAGGTTGATTGATTGTTTGGGACTTTTTTTTCTTTTTTCCTTTTCTATAGCTTTTGCCTTGTATGGACTCTATTTTTCATATGGTTCCTTTGTGCATCTTTACAAGGTGCTCTGAAACTAAGCTCATATTAAGTGACAAGTGACAAGCTTTACTGCCCTTTTCTGTCTCTAGGGTGACTCTCGCCTGCTGGCTGACCCTCTATACGGATGTTACTATAATTCACTAGAGCAGGGGAATCTATGGGTTGGTCAAAACAATTTTTATCAACTGTTTGGATGTGAAGAAATAAGAATGGGAGAAATGGGTTTGTTCTGCCCTTAAAATATTCAGGGTTTTGATAGCTCTGAAGAGACACATAACATAGGGAACTTCTGAAAGAGCGTTTATTTGTATGTAGTCTATTCCTAGAGGTTTTCAGTACGCACTGTTTCCTAATTCTTTGGAGTACTCAGTTATTCTGGGCTCAAGCAAAACTGCTATTAAGCAGGTCTTTCTCTTGGCATCTCACTGACTGCTCTTGGATGTTTAGACATTGTAAAACTCGAACTTCTTACATCCTGTCTAACAATAATCCTTTTTGCCTTTGTGTGCCTGCTGCTTTGTGTTCTTTCCTGCCATGATTTATCTTTTCCCTATGCTATTTTTCTTTTGATAACCTCAAACTTTTTCTTTTATTTTTCTAGCGTTTCTGAGAAAGCTGTCCTCATTCATTTTGCTACTTCTCATGTAGGTAGTATAATGAGGAACCAAAGGGGTTATACTTCTCCAGAAATATTCAGGTCTCCTACCTGTACTTCTAGAAGTTCCTTAGAGCAGAAGCACTCTGAAGGCCATGACTTTCACTCACTTTGCTAAAATCCTTCCCATGTGATCTGTAGGCTTCTTTGTATCTGCTTCACACAGAGGTCAATCTCTGTCTGTCGTTATAGTTACTGCTTTCTGAAGATCCTCCTCTCACTCATTCTGCTGTCCTTAAGTGTCAATCTTTCTTTTCTTCCTTCTACTGTCATTTGGATTTTGGGTAGGTTCGATCCTTGCTTACTGGCTGCCTGTCACTTATGTTTCTTTGTAGATGTCATTCTCTGCAGAAGAGTCGTCCTCTTTACCTATGGCTGCTGTCAAGGAGGAGAGTCAGTGCGATGAAGGTTTATTTTCCCCAACCCATTCCTTAAAGGAGATCAACTCGCAGCCTGGTGAGGAATCAGCTTCTTTCCCTGACAGCGTCTGTATAAAGGAGGAAGGCGGCTCTCAGCTGGATGACTGGCTGTCCCCATTTGCCTCAACCTTAACAGTAAAGGAAGAACCAGGCTTGTTCCTCTCAGCCTCATCCACAGAGGAGAAGAAACAATTCACCATACTGAAGCCACCACCTAAGAGCGTTTCTGACACACTAGTTATAAAGAGGCGGGAAAGGCGGGAGACAGGCAGATCCAGAAGGAAACAACGCCTAGCACTGCCGTGCTCAGAAGAGCCTGTCCTTGTTTTGCCAGAAAGCAATAGCTTTGACCCTCTCCGATTAGCGGCAGACTCCCCCTTCCTGCAGGAAAACCAGCCTCTTGAGAATGTATCACAGCTCAGCTGTTCACAGGGGGAAGAGGAGCCCTTTAAAACACCAGTCAAGAAGATGTTCAGCAAATTGCCAGTTTCTTCCACTCCCAGCAAAGTCTCAGCAACTACTACTCCCCCACTAGGGGACCTTCAGTCTTGCAAGTCTGCATCCTTAGCCAAGGGAAGCCAGGAGCTGGACTTCAGTCCAGTGAGAACTCTTCAGTTGCCATTCACACCTGTCCAGGAGAACCAGGACTTGCTGGCTTTTAACAGCACACCCCTTAAAAATCCCCTCTTTGACTCTCCTCGGGAACTGCTCAATACAGAATCCAGTGACGTGGTGCATGCCCCTCTTACAAGCTCTCCAGCTTTTATTCATGAATCTACTAATCAATCAACTGTTGAACTACCAACTTCTGGCTTTACTGAGAACCGGTCTCTCATGGAGGGCCTGATTCTGGACACCATGAATGACAGCCTGAGCAAAATCCTCCTAGATATCAGCTTTCCTGGTCTTGAGGATGAAAACTTAGGGACAGACATTAGTTGGTCTCAGCTCATACCTGAACTGAAGTAAGCTGTCCCGAGGACTGAATTTGACTTGTTCTGATATTACAGAAAGCACTCTTCAGAGATCTGTTCATGTTGTCTAGGAAGACTGTCTGCTCTTGACTAATTCCTGCATCCATGGGACCAGAGGATGTTATTGACTCTTCCTAAACTGGGAGAGAGGCCCATGAGAGGCCTATGAGGGTGCTATGAGCTACCTTTATAAGCTGCAATAGACTTTGTGCTAGAGATGAGAGTCCCTGGAGGAGAGATGTTATCAAGAGAACATCTAGGTAGGCCCTGAATGCCATTTGCTGCTCAAGCTGTCAGAGGACGTGGGTGCACTCCTTGGTTATGTACAAAAAGAAAGAGGCAAGGAACCTACTCCTGGGTCTGTCCTTACTTCCTTCTCCTTTGTTATCCTGTTACTTAGTATCTTCTATGTAGTTAAAATGACTGTAAATACTGTACATTCCTTAAATTAGCCCGTAATTATAATTATTATAATAATAATTTTATTCTTGTAGAGTTATGGGAATATTTGGGCTGGTAAAGGGTTTGACTCAAGAGTGTTGTCCATATATTACACGTCCTGTATTATTCTATTCTTCTACCCCAGGTGAGAGCCCAAAATGCCTTTTTTTTTTTTTTTTTTTTTCCCCCTCCTCTGACTTCAGAAATATATTGGTCTAGACTGTTCTGAAGATCTGAAAAATCACCTATATATAATTCAAATCAAGCTGACACACATTATCTGGATTTCGGTATAAAATCCAGATAATGTTTGGCTTCTTTTTCCCAGGCTGGAATGGAGAGCTTGGATCAAGCTATAGTCTGTTTCCAGAGTCTTATTGTTATGTACTTGGAGGATTAGGTAGGGTCACTGTTGCAGTAAGGTAGACTTCTATTGAATGGTTGAAGCTGCTGCCATCACAATCATCAGCTGAAAATGTGGAAAAAAAGAACCTATAAAACAAATGCTGATGTTTCCACTGAAAAGTGACCACTGGAAACCAGGTATGTTTCTCTAGGTGCTGTCACTACACTTCCTGACAAGGAGTCCCTCCCCAGCTCTCCTGTAGCTCCCTTCAGATACTGGAAGGCTGCAATAAGGTCTCCCCGGAGCCTTCTCCAGGCTGAACAGTCCCAGCTCTCTCAGCCTGTCCAGGTGCTCCATCCCTCTAATCATCTTGGTGGCCCTGCGCTGGACCTGTTCCAACAGTTCCATGTCCTTTCTATGTTGAGGACTCCAGAACTGGACACAGTACTCCAGGTGGAAAAGACCTGATCCTTCTGCTTACAGACAAATGATGGTTCATGTACCTACTACTCAATAAAGCTTCCGTGGGAAAACAGCTGAGTGTTGTCTTCACTGCTTTTGCTCTTAAGCAGCATGTTCAGGCTGGGCCACAGTATGAACAATCAATTTTTGCTTGTCTATTGTGTGTGGTTTTTGTGATCACTAAGTGATCATTAGGAAGTCTTCAGTATTCCGCAGGCCATGTTGGCCATACCACATTAGATTTGGTTACTCAGTGTCTTGCTTTGTATAATATACTTTTTCCTGCTGTTCATAGGCAAATTGTGACTTTACAGGCCAGAAATGTACTTGGTCTCAAAGAGCATAACACCACCAGCAAACTAGTTTCTCTATTTTGTAAACACAAAACATATCTCACTCAAAGAATTGTATTTCTGCCATTCTCTGTAATCACAAAAACAGGTTTAGTTGTGTGTGCTTTTCAGAATTGCAGTTCTCTTATATTCTTGTCAGAGGTTGTTTGCCCTCTGAAGACATTTCAAACATTTCATGTCAATTATTACTTCAGGTTTTCTGGGGAACAATACTGGGCTCCTTGACCTATATTCTGCCTCACTAGTATAAATGACTGCTCAGCTTGAAGCCAACAGTGAAAAATGTTTTACTAGGCTGCCGTGTGAAATTTGAACCAGAAAATTTGTGTCAAAATTCCATCACTTCTGACTGAATCTCCTAGCCTCTAAACAGGAAATAAGAAAGGACTTCAGAAATCTTTAGGACCAAGAACTGTTGTGTACCAGTAGCCTCTTAAGCGTACATTGTTTAGAACTGATTTGCCAATACTGCCTGTGATGGAAGGATGTCTTGATTCTTTCTTCTCTGCAAGTGTCCTCTAGCAAGGAGTCCATCTCCTCCAGCCTGGATAGAAATCCTCATTCTCTGATCAGGAAGTTGTAAGACACTGCTATGAAAATTGATCAAGCTATGCAGCACATCTGTCTTCAGGGAGGAGAGCTGAGGAGAAAGCCATAAACCTCGATCTAGGCCCAGGGGGAAAAAGAAATGCAGACAGAAGGTAAGACTGTGGTCAGGAGGCTACAGAAGAGAATGTTTTAGTTCTGGGAGGGATAGGGTTAATTCTCCCCTGGCTCCAGCAGGGGTACAGGTATTCCATCCCCTGTGAGCCATGCCCAGGGAGTAGCCTGGAGCTGGCTGGGAAGGGCAGGGAGCAGGAAGCAGGTGGTGGTGATGGGTCAGGGGACAGTGTGGGGTACAGTTGGTATCATAGTTGTGTTTATATACTCCTCTATCCGTCTTACTGTTTTCTTGTTCCCATCGTTGTTCTGTTAAACTGCCTTTGTCCCAGCCCACAAGTTCTGCCTCTTCTTCCCATCCTTCCCTCATGGCTGTGGAGGGGCCTGAGAGAGCGTGGCTGCCACCCAGTCCTGTGTTGCCATCTGAGGCGAAACCATGACTCTGGCCCACTTGGTGGTTTGCGGCACGCTCTTTGCTAGTGTGTATTTCACAGCTGTCAACACTCTAGTTGGGTTTCTCAAGACATCCTATCTCCCTTTCACCTCACTTGTTCCTGAGAGGATGCGTGCATACAACTGACATCAAAGAGCCAGCTAAAAATGTCTCCAGCAAATTATTAAATACTCCTGTTCTTGGGGTGATAGGATGGTGTCAATTCCAGGCTGGTGATCCCTTGCTGTCCCTGTCACCTGAGGTGTTTTGATGGCCACTTCACATTATTTTTTTGAACTAAAAAGTAGAAGTGCTAAAGACAAGCTTCCCCTCCTAAGCATTCCACTGGGAGTGCCACTAGAGGGCAGTTATATCAAAAAATACCCTCAACCGGTCTGACTTACTGTTCCCACAGATCGCCCAACCTAATTCAAAGCCCCACTTGGTGAGGATTTCATCGTAGCCCTCGTGAAGGCAACTTTCTTTCTTCCATCTGTGTTTGCCTGAAATTCGGTCTGCATCCTTTCCTCAGTATTTCTGTTTCATTCACCACTGTAAAGTTGTACAAAAAACTACAAAGCCATCATGCTAGTGTCTGAGGGACCGAGCCAGCTTGCCGGAATCTGTCAGTCTTGGCTTCTCCTGTTCTTTCCATGCTGGTGTCTAAATGTCACTTTCTATGGGAATGAGTTCCTGCAGCACATAAACTACTGTGAAGAGGAGTTGTTCGAGTGTGGAAGCTGTGGATATTTGCATCTTTAGCAGTAAGAAGTTTTGCATCTCTGTTGGCACAAAGGGAGAAGGACACCTTCTCTTAATGTCCCAGGCCTAGCCCACTGAAGATTTGCAGGTTTAAATGTGATCAGGTGTTGGAAGGCAGATAAGCGTGGCATGAGGGAGAGAACTGAGGAGCTGTGCTTCTAATCACTCAGCAGAGCAGCTGTCTGGTGGACAAAATTGGTAGTTGTTGCTGGAGGTCATTGTTTAGGTAGCCTATGTCTGACCAACTGGACTGCCCAAGGGTGCCATTGCTCAGAAGCAACGTGACAGATAAGTAAAACAGCTGGAATTCAAGCACTTTGTGCCTTCAGGCAAGTGCTAAAGGCATATATAGGGAGGTCATAGTGGGAACAGGGGAAGCAGGGCTGCAGGGTGAGAGTATTAGATTTTGAAAGTGTTTGTCATGAGCTAGGCTAGAACTGTGAGGCAGAAGTAAAACATTGTGTGAGAAATAAAAGCAAAGGTGTTATTCTGGACCACAGAGATCCAATTACTGAATCTGAGGTACGTGGGCAGAGTAGGGATGTGACTGAGCAAGACAGAAATGCTTCAGTAGTCAGGTTGGACGTGTAGTAGAGAAATTCTTGAGCACAAGCCCATCACCCTTCTCCATCATGCAAAAGCACACATTCAGTGCTCAGAGCTAAGCACTGATATTGCTGTCAGCCTCTGTTCTGCAAGAATTAGCTTAGTCAAAGACAGAGAAGTACACTTGGCTGAGAACAGAGCACTCTGAACCATCTCTCCCTTTGAACAGGTAGCCTCCAAACAGCAAGAATCAGCTTGCAGTCCCCTCGTGTTCAGCTTGACCCAGTTGAACCTTCATTAAAGGACTATTGGGCCTGGTCTTGCCCCAGTCCTCATCCCCATTATCAGGAGATGTCATTGAGACTTATCTTGAGGAAGAACAGTCAGCTTCTGTCAGGAGCTGATGAAAAAAATACTAGGAGACCACATCAGACACAGACCAGAAGACAACAGGGCACCACAAAAAGGTGTAGCAACAGCACACTGTATAGGAGTAGAATATACAGTGAAGTTTGGGGCGCTGTATACAGGGGACTCAGGTGGAAGCATGTAGGTAACTGCATCATGAGATAGAAATTCCCCTTCCCCTCCAGGTTGTGGCACAGACAGCAAGTAATACAGCATCATCATCCACTAATAAAGATTATTGATAACCTTGCCCAGAAAACACATGGTCCTGTTATGCCTCTGTTTTAAAATAGGACAATTCTTGGGCAACACTACAACAACAGCAGCTTGTCCTTAGGACAAAAAGCTATGCTTCTGCATAGCATCTCCCTTTTTAACCCTTTTCAGTGAGTAACTGTACATTTTGAAATCAGAAGTTCTCTGCAAGTTGTACAGGATCATCTACATCATTTTCCTGCTTGTGGGCAGGTGGAGGTGCAGACCTTACAAGCAACCCCAAGCAAAAGAATTCCAATGTCCTCCCTGCAGTAGCTCCACCACATACCTTAATCCTTGCTAATGATCTGGGGTACTCACTTGAAGCTTTAGTCTGGTTTGGGACTAAGATAGGATATATCAAGTCACACTTGCTCAGCAAATGACAGCAATGAAGCAGTTTGACAGTGCTGTCAAAAAGAGTGTGTCTCAAGAATTCCGTGGTTGTAATCAGGTAAATGGCTTTTATGCCACATGACAGTAATAGCAGGAGGGAAAAATGAGTATTTTGTAAGGAAGAATGGGGAACATTGTTAATGCTTTGTGACTGAAGATCTTCAGGCATTTGGGATAGAGGTGTCAATTCACAAGAAAGAGGAGTTCCATGTAGCACAGGGAGTTGTAACCAGGCAAAGAACTGAAGAGTTATGTGGTTGAGAGCAGAGCAATGAAGTAGGCTCAGAATAGAGGAGATGAATATAGAGGGAGAAAAGAGGCCCGAAGACAGGTGTCACCTGTCCCTCTGCAGGCTCAGTATTTGGATTATAGGGTAGACATGTGATTTTATAAGATGGTGGGTGGCTCTGTCCGTTCTCTTTCAGTAAGAGCAGAACTGTACTTCTTGTCTTCTCATGAACTTCGTGCAGCTCAAGAACAGGCACAGAGCTTCACAACCCTTATGTAGCACTCCCTAGGTATTCTCTGAGTAATGCACAGGAGCATCCCAAGACTGTCCTTGGGTTCTGATAACAGAGCAGGCTGTTTAACACCTTCTAGACAGTGAAAAACATTAATTTAAGATATCATTTTCAAAGGATCTGGGACACATAAATCTACAGGTGCAAAGGTAATTCCTCTTCATGGGTTGAGTGGGGTTCCACCTACTCCATTTTGTCACTTGAAAAGGACTGGATGCCCCCTGACATGAGGCAAATAAAGATGTTTGCCTCCCTTTTGCTTTTGCAACTTGGCTGGTGGAGGAAGAACACAAGCCTTTCCCCATACGGAAGAAAGAGACCCTGTTTAACAACCCAGCAATCTTTTTGTGAGAATTTCAGGCCTTCATCTCTACCAGAGGGCAATCTACCTCTAAACAAAGGTGGAAATGTCTTTTTCAGTAAAATACCTGACTTCCTCTTTAAAATGCATTATGAATTCAGAAAGCAAAAATGACAGGCTTGAAAAATAAGACCTTATTCCTGAAGAGATATAGCCGCCCTCCCCTTTTCCCAGCAGAGGTGAGCTACAATCAGATAAAAAGACATTCAGGGTATTACAAAGTATTAGCTGCCTGAGATCAAGATGGCAATGTCTTCATCCACTAGTCATTTCAGACTGGTTTCTTGCTTTGATACAAACATGGGTTTAGAACATAAAGGCCATGAATCTGACTCACTGATCCAATTCAAATGACACAATTGCCCTTGAGTTTCATTACAAATTTTCTTGGAAAAATTACGATGATAAATACACAGTTTACTAACGCAAGCAAAAGATTCTGCAAAACAGATTCTATTCCACACCACAAAATCTGTGAGAAGTCACTATATAGAGCACACCGCTAAACTGTGTAGAAGATATATAATCAGAATCATTTATCTTCCATGTTTGCTTTTTTTTTTTTCAAATGTATTCTAATTAAAACCAGAAGCATTTAATGACATTATTTAAGGAAGTCAAGCAAAACAGTTAGCACAAATTGTTATTAAACTACAATCAGACATGGATGGCTTATGTTCCCTGCTAGTGGTTTTTCGTGGACAGATAGGAGGTTGCTGCCTATCCTAAAAGGACCTTGGTTTAGTAATGTGATTTGTAGAAGGTAATTTTTGTTCTACTCATCCATGCTTACAAACAAGAGACCAGCTCATTAGAAACAGGACTGTTTAAAAAATAGATACATCAGTTTTTCCAATAGGACAAAAATAACCTCTCATCTAACTGGACTTCAGAGGAATCTCTTAATATTGCTGACATCTTCTATTTTTGTGGATTTTTTCACTAGCAATATGGTATCTTTTCTTGGCATACTGTATTCTTTCATATTTTATGTATTTCTGTGTAAATTTTAATAAAGGCAAAGCTTGGAATAATATCATTACACAACAGGCCAGAACATCCCATCTCAACTCCACACTTTTCTCATGGAGTAACAAGTTTAGGTTACTTTTTTATTATTATTCTGGATTCTGAAGTTTGTCTGTGCACAGTTATTTTGGATAGTGGAATCATTCCTGTAATTTCTATTCTGGATAATGCATGTAGATTGTTAAACTCTGAAACAAACAATTTAGGGATAGTCACATAACTCTTGCAGTATAATCTGTCTTGAATTATGATCATGCATTTT
This sequence comes from Thinocorus orbignyianus, assembly GCA_013400375.1. Lineage (NCBI taxonomy): Eukaryota > Metazoa > Chordata > Aves > Ciconiiformes > Thinocoridae > Thinocorus > Thinocorus orbignyianus. The sequence goes on from VXBW01007589.1 coordinate 140,516, forward strand.
CCACTTTTGAAAAGCTTTTGTTTGGGACAGTTAAAGCTTTGCCTGATTATCTGTTGTTACACATAGAGACGTAGCTAGAGGAAGAGTTGCTTCAGGCATTGTAAAGTTAACAGTACGTGAAACCTTAATAAGAATGTTGGTTTTCAAGAACTATGTTATCCTTTTAGGGCTACAACTTGTAGGCTGGAAGTACTCATACATAATCTGTTCTACTGCTGTCTCTCCTTTTAGACAATCTCAGTTCTCTCTCTTCCTCAGGTTCCCCACAACCAGACCCTTGTTCGTCTTTGCTCCATATGCAGTTTGTCTTCTCCCTCTCTTGACAGGGAGCATATTACAGGTTAGGACCCAGATGCTGTTGCAAAACCATGGTGCTCCATGTGTCAGGCCATCAATAGTCCTGCCAGGCCTCTGAAAAGGGCTTTCACGTTAGCAAAGTTTGTCAGAAACAGTCTCCCAGGAGAGCATGTTTCTCTACGTTTCCTTCCACAACTCCAAGCCTTTACACGCAGACCAGAATGACCCTCAGACTCCAACTCCCGGCTCTGCCTGCTGGATAATTTTGGTGCACATACACTTGGTCTTTCTAGACCTTCACTTCACCGTTACATCTTCATCCTCTCAGCCCCTCCTCTCATTTTCTGCATATCTTAATTATTCTCTTTTTCTGCTTCAAAGACCTTGTCATTCCTTTATGAATTCAAATCACAATGTTGCCGTAACATTTTGGACAACGAACAGTGTTTGTTGTATTTAGCACCCCGTGATAGGAAGGGAAGAAAGATCAGGAATGCAGCAGAACTGACACCATAAAGCATATTGCTCGCAACTTGTGGGATCACTGAGGATGCTTTCAGCATCAATATGCTTTTCAAGTATTAACAAATAATTATATTGATGCCACAGAACGGTCTGATCTCAGTAGCTCCATCCTGTAGCTAATTAGTGCTCGACAGTCTGCACTCTGCTATGCATACCCACGGGACTGGCATATTATAATGACAGGAGCCATTGTGCCATTTCCCGTAACTGAGTCTCAGTTTTGATTTGTTTGCTGTTTTTATTAAAAATCTTGATTGCTGGAGTCAGGAGATCAAGAGATAATCTCAATTGTCATTCAAATCATGTCAAAGCCTAGCCGTCAAGAACGCAAAGAACATTTGATGTATGAATGCAGCCTAGAGCCTAAGAAACCAAAGGAATTCTGTATTTATCATTTAAAGCAAAATTGCATCGTTAAACCATCATTGTTATCCATCAAATCCTTGGGGTGATAACACAGTGACAGGAAAACAGAGGGATGTATCAGCATTGCGTACACAAAGCAGCTTCTGTACTAGCAGTACTACTGTGCTGATGATTCCATCATAAAATCCCGAATTGTTTGAGCAGAGAATACCCAGTCTGAATAACAGTCTCAGGTAGAGTTACCTGTGTTCTGCAGAGAGAAGGGACAGGGGACACAGGGAATTCAGTTCAAACAGTACAATTACTTCTATAAATGATAGCAGAACATTGTTTTGCTCAGGTGAAAAAAAACAAAACCAAACCCGTTTTATAGCAAATCTTTTGTTGAAAAGATCTAGGAACTCATTGCTGTGGAGGGAGTTTCTTCGGATGTCCTTCCTGGCTTTCATGTATCTCTTTTTATGAGCTGAATGAATATTTTCTAGTTTTTGGCTGCTATAAACATGGTAAAATCTATTTCACGTCCTTAACAGAGACACAGTTGGCAACTAAAACCTGAGAAAAGATTTGTTGAGTATGCTCCAGAACAGACATGCTGGAGTGTATGGAGATTTCTTTCTAAAGTTGCTCTTCATGACTGCTGGCATCCGAGCATGGGAACACGAGCTCTTTTGTGTTCTAGGGACTTCTTCTGGGCTTCAAGGAGTGAATGATAGGAAGGAAGACCTTAATGAAAAGTGGGTGTCTGAAAGAACCAAATGGACACAGGAGTCAGAAGACGTAGAATTATTTAGGTTGGAAAAGACCTTTAAGATCTTTGAGTCTAATCATAAACCTAACACTGCTAAATCCACCACTAAACCACATGCCTAAGTGTCACATCTACATGTCTTTTAAATACCTCCAGGGATGGGGACTGAACCACTTCCCTGGGCAGCCTGTTTCAATACTTGATAACCCTTTCAGTGAAGAAATTTTTCCTAATATCCAATCTAAACCTCCCCTGGCACATCTTGAGGTTGTTTGAGAGAATAAGTAACAGGAGAAGGTTGGATAAGGACCATTGTAGTCATGGATTCAACAGTCCTTGGGTTTAAGGCTGGGGCAATTATCAGGTATCGCAGAAGAGCATCAAAAATGTGAAACACTGTTTTCAGGGCTTGGGTCTGACAGTTTTACAAGGGACGAGCTCAGTGCCTTGCACCTACGAAAAAGGAGAAAACACAGCGTGGAAAAGGCACCAATTCACTAAGCAGGACTGAGGTGATGTTCCTGAAGAACCATCCACAACACCCAGATATATTTGAAGATTTAACTAGTGAGCACTAAATCTTGAATTGCTGTATTTCTAAATTAAAGCCAACCTGAACAAGAGAGCACAGGTGGGCTACAACACCCTTTAGAGTGGCCGACTTCCCCAAGAACTGAGCATGAGCACCCGAGTAGCCCTGCTACAGTAGGACTTCTCCAGACAAAGTTCTCACAAAGCATCACTTCACAGTAACCAGAAACCTGCTACAGGTACAAATATACATGGCTTAGACAAATACTGACATATATACCTTGTTAAAATGATTATAGTTAATTACAGCAAGTTATACTGCTGACTGATGAAGAATTTGACTGACTTTGGCTGCTTTGAAATACAAAGCAAGCCATTTACAAACAAACATGACAGAAAACAACACAGTACACCTAACAACTGCTAATAGGAAAGGTTTCTGCACCATCTGTTGGAAACCCTAAAAGTAAAGCCTGTCCCTACAGCAAAGGAGATTGGAGGTCTGGATAGCCAACGGAGAGATTCTTTACCTTCTGAAGACTACCTCTGGGCTTCATTTTGAGCAAGACAAGATCTGCTTTGGTTCTACAGATAGCTAGGCACAGACAAAAAAATATATAGGTAGTTGTCTTATTTATTTGCTTCTGTTGTTGTTTATATGAAAAAATAAAAAATGTTGACAGAAGCCCATTGATAGCTTCTCAAAGCACCTTGCCAAGACTCTGTGCTTTTAGTAATAAACCTGCATGTAAGTGTACCAAATCAAACTTTTCAAGGCAGCTCTAATGGCACTGAGTTTTACTGTTTGAGTATTCAGCTTTAAGGACATCATCTGAAAGGAGCCTTAATGGTACAAAAATTTCATTAGTACTATGGCAGGATATAGGGACTTTTAAAAAAGAGTACATGTTAGGGAAAAGTGCATTCTTAGCCTCAAGCTAAGCGAATAATGGAGATTCTGTTCTCCCTACAGATACAAAGTGGAGGGATCGTGCAATGAAAGCAGCTACCCAGAGACACACACAGGACACATTTTTGAGACTGCACATTTCCAAGTACCGTGCTATTGGCCTTAAATACACAACCATCCTTCGCCTCAGACTCTTACACACTTCTATTGGTAAGCAAATTTCTGCTGGAAATCTGTCCTGGTTGCAGCCAGGACAGGGTTGATTCTCCCAAGGATCTAGCAGGGACACAGATATTCCATGCCATGTGTGCCACGCCCAGGGTGTCGCTGGGGAGGGGGCGCAGGCAGTTGCAGCTTGGGAGTGAACAGGGTCATCCCAGGTCCAGTCAGTGAGCAGTGATATTGTCACTGTGTTTGCAAATTCCTCTATCCACATTACTGTTTTCTTGTTCCCTCTGCTGTTCTGTTTAAACTGCCTTTGCCCCAGCCCATGAATTTTGCCTTTCTTTTCTTCTGCTTCTCCCCTCATGGCCTCAGTGGAGGGAGCTGAGAGAGCAGCTGCCACACGGTTCTTTGTTGCTGCCTGAGGCTAAACCACATCAAAATTGTACTCTAAACATCTTCAAGAGCACAGAGAAGCTCTAACATGAGTAAGATAGTCGCCATTGCCATGTGCATTAGCAGTCTGTAAGAAAAGTGGATATTTTTTCCCCTTGTAAAAACAAACCCAAAGTCATCTAAGTGTAATTAACGCAGCCATGTAACAAAAGGGGGAATTTCGTATTGCTTGCTACCTGATCAGAAACTGTTCTGTGGCAATCCTAACAAAACAGAGAAGGCCCTTTTGCATGCAGCTGAGCTCAAGCAGTGAAATCAATACAGACAGGACAAAAATCATTACAAGTAACATTTATACAGGAAGGGGAATTCATATTGGAGAACATTGTCCCAAGTTTGCCACAGTATTTTCATAAATCTAGTCCCTATGGCAGATGACTACAGAGACTTGACCCTAAATAACCTAATTAAGCAGCTATTTTACTTTCTGACTGACCTTACTGGCAGGACACACTTTGCTGTCCAGCAGCTGAGCTAAAAATGTAAAATGTACATCTCAAATGACATTTATCTCAAGGAAACTTGCCAGACTTATTCACAAATATAAATACTGTAACTTTTTACTCATTATTTGAAGAATAGGAATACATTTTATTATCCAAATAGACAAACTTGAGGGAATTCAAAGCAGCAGCAGCAGCTGCTTTTTTTCTTTTATTTTTTTTTCTTTTTTTCCCCAAAGAATTCTTTACAGAGATGGAAGGGAAGAGAGAAGCTTGCGCAGTTTGCCTGAGTAACGTTTGTCCTCTCTTCCATCCTCTGCACCATCTGTGCATCCACAGACTGTGCACAGGCTGTGGGAATTCGAGAGGATGAGCAAAAGGTTGCCCTGTACTGGGCTACCACAAGGAATCTCTTGATCTTGACATTGTTGCTACACTGAGGAACACTTTTACAGTCACTTGACCCTTGTTCTACCAAACTGAGACAGTGTCTTGGAAACTGGTGCAGTGTAGAAACAGCCTCTGGTTACGTTATGTGGGGGCTACTGTTGAGCTTTGTAACAGCCCAGCTTGACACAAAAGAAATTTAAGGCTTTTTATCTACAGTCCACATTCCCATCTTCACAGTGTTTTCAAGAGAAAAACATTATCACAGAATCACAGAATGATAAGGGGTTGGAAGAGACCTCTGGAGATCATCTAGTCCAACCCCCGTGCCAAAGCAAGTCCTCCTAGAGCAGGTCGTACAGTAGCTTGTCCAGGTGGGTCACAACAGTGACCCTCATGTTGGCCTGCCCCTTAATCATCAGTCAGAAGCTCTTGACTGTCTCTTCATCTGACCCCAGTGAGAGCTTTAGGGACATCTCCTCACTCTGTATCCTCTCCTTAACATAGAGGGCAACACTTCCATCCCTCCTTCCTTGCCTGTCCCTTCTGAATATCTTGTAGCCCTCAATAGCCACACTGCAGTCATGAGATTCATCCCACCAGCTTTCAGTAATGGCCACTATATCAGAGCTTTCCAGCACCACAGTAGCTTCCAGCTCCTCCTGTTTGTTGCCCATGCTAGTGCCGTATGTGCCATTCCATTGTCAAAAGCCCCAAAGTTATGGCAGTGACACCAGCCACAGAGCCATGTATTAATTGACTGGATCCACCTGTTCCTCCCACCGTCATTGCCTGCAACTGGGAGTGAGGAAAAAATAACCTGTGCCCCGGATTTCCTTACCAACTCTCCCAACTCCCTGAAGTCTCTTTTTGTCACTTTTGAACTACGAGTCACAGATTCCTCTGCACCTATATGGAAAATCAATAATGAGTAATAGTCTGAGGACTGTATTAAGCCAGGAATTTCCTGGTGATGTCTTTAACCCAGGCTCTGTGAAGACAGCAGAATTCCCTCTGAGGAGGCTCCACCTGGCATATTCAGACCCTCTTCCCCTCAGGAAGGGGTAACCAACACCTATAACCCTTCTTTTCCTCCTTGTGGGTGTAATGGTGATTTGGGGGTACACTATTTTGACTGAGGAGGCACCTCTGATGTACATTGCCCATCATCTACATCCTCAGTTGACTGGCCTTCCTCAACCAGAACCTCATACCTGTTCTTCAGAAGCACCAGGGAGGGTGAGGTGCACAAGGGGTGAGTTTGTCTGCTACTCCAACAATAAACCTGCCTCCGTTCACATCAGACATATGAGCACGAGATCTGAATTATTAAGCGTTTCTCAGACATGGAGGAGGTCAACACCTGGCACCAACAGCCATGAACATGGACACAGTGCTGGGCTTTCTGGTTAGAAACTGGAATTTTAAGCCCCAGAGCTCTCATTGAGCTGTAACTTCTTGAGCTAGAAGGCCAGGCTGCTAGCAAGAGCCAGGAGAGTGCTTTTGTCTTCTGTGGAGGTGGAGTGGTTCTTCCATAGAATAGCACTGTTCTGTATCCAGTAAAAATTTCTGTATGAATGTTGGAGAATAGTGAGGTATAATGGGATATGATTATTGTATGATTCTATCTAAGAAGGAAAATAATTTCTCAGAGTATATGGGGTTGTGTATAAATGCTTTTGCCTAAATCAAATTTATTTCTCTGCCTGTTGGTGAGTCATACACTATTTCCCAGTGCCTACAAAAGATTGCTGGGAAAGGCACAGCTACCAGGAATAAACTTGCTGCACTGTGGTCTGGCTCTTCATTAGAAAGTCTTTAAGAGTGTCAGTTCTGCAAAGAACCTGTAAACACCTCACCAATGAGTAAACGGGCTCTGTTTAAGAAGAACAGGATGGAAAAAGTAATACCTGAATAGTACAAAACAGTGACCTAGAACCCAGGATGCCTCTGAAGGATGGATGTGGATGACCCCACCTCCATCAAAATGCTGGAATTTTTTGCCAGGTCTGGGAACTAACACATGACATCTTTGAGGAATTAGGAGAGAAATATTTTTTGAGTTGGGGCCAGGATTAGCTGACCAGAGTCTAAAGCACAGCTGCAGGGCAAACCAGTTTTGATTGGGCTTTTCCAAAGTGCAGGGCAAGACCAAATGATAAAGCATGGTTAACTGCAAGGAGGATCTGGGACTGGGAACTTTGAACACGCTCTCTCTCTCCTCTTGGTGTCCACATAAACATCTAAGGTGGGAAATGATTTAATCAGAAGTTGTGTAACTCTGCCCATAGGTTTCAAGACAGGGACTGTAGGAGATCTGGTCCCAAGATGTTCTGTTCTGCTTTATAGTTCTAAGGTCTTTTCTGAGGATTTAAGAAAATTGACACAGCAGTTGCTGCGAGCAGAAGCAGAGCTGCCCCATCGAGGCTGAGGCCTGCTGAGGTATTCACAGTCTACAGAAGGGGAAACGGGGCCCTGTGTGAGACTGGAGGTCCATGGTTCAGTACTGGTTTATGGGAATGGTTAAAGGACTTGATAACAAGACTCAGAGGATGCTCAGTGTGTTCAAAGTCAAGAGGTCAAAAGTGTGCGTAAATCAGGAATCATGACAACCTAGAGGCAGGAAAACAAGACTGAGGGAACACAGCTCCCCTGTGAACATCCGTTATTTAAACTCTCTTCCTAATTCAGTTTGTGGAGAGACAAGGACAGTTGGAAACAGCTCTGCTGAGCTCTTGATGGGATTCTACCTGCATTGTGGTGTTGGAGTTTGGCGTCGTAGTGTAAAGCAGTTAGAATGTATTTCTACTCCCATTCCTGCCAAATCTGGTTCTGCAAGTTGGCACTGTGAGAACCATGATACTGTGTGTAAGGCAGTTAGCACACTGGGAACGAAAAGGTTCACCTCTCCAAGTTTTAGAAAGAGTCTAAAAATTACCAGCCTCCCTTCTAACATTTGAGGACTAAATATCGCAAGAGACCTGCTAACACTGTGATGATTAGCTGAGATTAAAAGGTGAATTATGTGATTTGCTTTGTGCTGAGGCAACTTTTTTGTAGTTTCTGTAACCACACTGAGGTCTCACAGTGGCTGACTGGACTCATCTTTGTACAGGGACCATTGCATTTACTTCCTAATAATGTAAACTCAGTGTTATATTTTTATATACAATCTAGAATATAGAAATAATTGGTATCAGTGATGTCAGACTGTTACATGCTTCTAAGCTGGGGAAAAAAAAAACAAAACCAACCAACCAAACACCAAAGGGAGCAACAGAAAGCCTCCTTTGGCTGTAACTTTCAGTCTGTTGCTGTTATTCTTTCTATGTTATGCATGAAAACTGTTTCACCCCTAGCTGACATTCACAGAAAGGTAATGGTGTTCTCAGCTTCATAGCTGGGTAAAACTCAGTTTCCTACCATGACGTCAGAACTGGTACTTACTGGGGCAGCGCATTCACCAGTGGAAAGGAATCAAAATAAAGTATCTTCAGTTTGAGATGAAACTTACAGTTTCAAGCAGGACAATGTGGAGGCAGAAAGTTGAAAAAGTGAGCTCTGCCGTGTCCTCTCTCTCCTTAGAGGAGGGATGTCTGCCCTGGTCCAGACATCTCACACTGCAGCGACATCAGCACACTCTTAGTGTAAACAGGGAGTTAAGTCCACTGGAATCGACAGACCAGTGATTTTAGGCTTCTGCAACTTCAGCTCTAGATGGACAGGGGTGAAAATGAGGTCAGAGTCAGGCCCAATATATTTGCCTTGTCTGGAAGCAGAAATCAAACCTTCAGCATTTAGTGCAAGCTACGCAGTAAATTCCTTCAGTGCAGCCTATTCCAAAAGCGGGACAGTCTCTGCGGGAACGAGACTATGCGTGCATACCAGGAATGTTGGGATGGATGCTTCCTCCCCATTTACCGAGGTACCGCATCATCTCCCGGACTGAACCACGTTGTTGCCAGTGTTTACAGCTTCGCTGAGATGCGCCAAAGCCAAACCCCCAGCAGAGACACAGCCCCGCACAGCCTGCAGCTGGGAGATTTACTGTCTCTCCAGCGCATCGTGGGGAAAACACGGGCGCCTGCGCTTGCGCAACCACAGCCTGGAGGGAGCTAAGTCCAGCCCCCAGCAGCGGGGTCATCCTTCTGCTGCTGGATTTTTCCAGCTGGAGCGTTTTGCGGACTCCCTTGTAATTTATGGAAATGGGTTTCTGACGTGCAGCTTTTCCTGTTACGAGAGGGACCCACCGGCTGGAGGAGGCAGAGCTGCAGTCAGGGCAGGAGAAGAGAGGGGGAGGAAGGGGTGGGGAGCAGAGGGACACCGGCGGAGTGGAGAAGGCAGAGGGAGAAAAAGACACAGATACACTTCAGAGATGGGCAAGCTATAACTAAAAGACCAGGAAAAAAAGGCAGAGAAAGGGAGACAAGGGAAAGGCAGAGAGCTGCGGGGAAGGGAAAGTTGCTCAGAGACTGAGTCAGCCTCAAAAGGGCAAACACAAGGAGACAAGTGCAGGGAACTCCACAGCATCTCAAGAAGGACCTGTTCTGTCAGAATCTTCACGATGAGCACAAAGAGCTGCCCCCTGCCGCCGGGGCAAGAAGACCAGGAGGAAAAGCAGAGTGAGGGTACTCTTGGCCTGGGGCAACAGGAGTGTGAGATGGAACTGAGGAACAAAGCCATTATGCAACAGAAGAGACGCCTTAAACAGGCCACCCAGTTTGTGCACAAGGACTCTGCTGACCTGCTGCCCCTGGATGGCTTGACAAGACTTGGCACCTCCAAGGATCTGGTAAGTCCAGTGGGACCCCACGTGGGAGAGGATCCTCCTGATAGCCTTCATCCTGGTTGGGAACTGCTGCCAGGCTTTGTGAAAGCATCATGAGTTCAGCAAAGATGAGACTTCCCTTTAGCATCATCTAGGAACAGGTCAGGGTGAGGGGGAAGAATTAATTGCCCATTTTTTTAGTTTTGCATCCATCTTCTCATGCATCCCCACAGGGACAAAACTCCTCCCAGAGGCAGGCAGATATGGATTAGAAGGACTCCCCAGGATCCTATTTTCCACTCATCTGGTACATAAATATATTCTGACATGTATGTTTCCATGTGGGACATCTCTGAAAGCCCCTATCTATTCCTGCACGATCCAGCTCAAAAGTAGACTCCTTCCTGGACTTTGCAGGGAGGGTAGCACAGTTCATGAAACTTCAAGGTTTGACCTTGTCACCTTTTTGCATCATTCCCTTTCCCCCCTTTCTTTGGATTTCTGGGGGGACAACTGCAGGGCAGGACTGCTAGCCAGGCACACAGGTGGCCAGCACCTGTGGCTAACCTCTGGGGAGGAGGCACAGGAGTGAGGCCTGTGGTTGTCTCCTTGAGGAGATGTGGAGCAGAAGGCATCAGGGAGGGGATCTGTTCCAGGAACCTGGTCAGTCTGTGGTCTGGAGGGGCTTCCCCAAGGCAGGGAGCAGTTTCCCACAGGATCTCTTGTTGCCTTAACTGCACACATCTTCCCCTTGGCCTGGCAGTTTTGCTGTCTAAATTCTCCTCTCCACTATGGAGTTTATGTGGATGTGGAGGTCTAAAGAGGGAAAAGGCCCTAAAAGAGGCACTGTCTGGCCAGTGATGTGGACAGTCACTTATTCCAGTGGGTGTAATAGAAAATGTTGCCCTTCATTGCAGGGCGTGCTTCCCTCAGTATCCTCAGACGATCACAGCAGCATCACAGGTATTTGTCCTCCTTCAGTCCCTTCCCAGCTCCAGGCTGCTAGCAGCGAGTATGTGGTACAGGCAGGGTCCCAGGCACCGAGCCTGAATGGAAAGCCATCCCCTCAGCTGAAACCTTCAGGTGCAGAGGCTCTGCTGTGTGCAGATGATGGCTCCAGTGCCATGTCCCTATACTGGTGCACCCTCCTGCTCCCACCACCCTACCCACAGATGCCTTTGCTGCTGATAGTCCCTGGCTCATCAGGGTCAAGGGTGGCTCCTCAAAGTCAAGCAAGGCAGGCCTTGTCCAAGTTGCTTGCCACGAGCAGCTCTCCTGGTCAAATGAGTCATGCCAGGCCAGAGACTTCCTTGCATGCAGAGGGTGTTCAGTCACGTAAACCACCGCATAGTTCATGTTTGGTCTGTAACAGAATCACTGAAACGTTTTTACCATGCAGCAAGAGAAGAACTAGGCCTTAGACTTCCAAGAACAATTCAGCAGCCCTTGCAGCTTGATGGGCCTCTGCAATACCACTGTGATGTTTTGAGGGCTGCAACTTAGAGTCCAAAATATACTTTCAGGCACTCCTCCAGCCTCGTGAAAAACTCCATCTATGTTTCCTAAATTGATCTGGCTCCCTCCTGGAGAACAGGAGTGTCGGGCTGAAATTAAAGCAGCAGCAGGAAGCACTAGAGATGTTGATCTTGGAATCCACATCCACATGCCTGGAAGTGTTGAAGGCCAGGCTGGATGGGGCTTTGAGCAACCTGCTCTAGTGAGAGGTGTCCCTGCCCATGGCAGGGGGGTTGGAACTCGATGATCTTTAAGGTCCCTTCCAACTCTGACCATTCTATGATTCTGTGATCCTATGATCTTGGAGAGAGTGAAAGACACCCCGCAAGTCCTATAGCATTTACATGGGGAGAAGAGTTTAATTCCCAAAAATATGTCTCCACTGACAGTGCCAGGGACTCCAGTTATGGCAGCCCCATGTCCTAAAATTAAAGCAAGGCCCCATGTCACTTCAAAAACATTTTCTTATACAGTCAAAGTCAGGCTGTTACTTTTTTGTGACTCCTCTTGTGTATGCTGGGTGTATATTCAACTTATGCAATGCACCCAGCAGTGTCTGGGATTGATGCTCCCATCACATTTTGAACAATGAGTAATTATATATTTCAGCGGAGGTCTCTCATTTCCAGCTTTATTACTGCAAGCCTGACATTTTGATGGTTTTCTTTTTAAATTGGGGAAAAGAAAAAAAAAGTAGCTGCATCAGCTGAAATATTCTGACAATACCAAGAAAGTCTGAATAGCTGGCTTCTCCCCTCCCAGAAATCAACATCCCCAGCTCATACCACTCCACTAATCATAGCAAGGCTTTGAGATCCCACATTGGAGAGCCTGAACCCGATAAATTGCACTGGGAACCTGCTCTGACCCTTCTAAGAATCCTGAGATGGTCTCCTTTCTAGCAGCTGTCCATAACTCCCTTCAGGTCCTCCCTTTTCTTTCATTGTTACTTACCAGCTCAAGAGAGACAATGGTTTCCACTTCTCCATCTCACTAATGAGACAGAAGACAGAGAAGGCTCCAGGAATTTGCTCTTAAATCAGATACCTCCACAGTCCCAAAGCTCAGCTGCGCTGTCAGTGCTCCTCCCTCAGTGCTTGGCTTCTTCCCAGCTTGAGTGACAAGGAGACAGAGGTGGCAGCTGCAGAGGGTCTGCTCTTTCTGTGGCAAGGCTGTGGGGAGAGGGAAAGTGAGAGGAGACAGGACGGAGGGTGGCTGGGAATTTGGAGACCTGCTGTAGATTTCCTGTGCTTTTCCCATGGCCCAGATGTTAGCTAGCACCTGGCACTGTGCTCAGAGTATTTAGGGAGTGAAGTACAACAGCCAGCTGTGCTGTGGGCCTGCACAGTAGGCTGTGAAAAGATCAGGAACAGAGGGATATTTTTGCCTCACTTTTCCAACTACTGCAGTGTCTGTCATGTGGCATGTGGATGATCTGACTCTTATCCCTTGAGTGATCGTGATACAGAGGAACAAGAGAGACAGCATCTTGCAAAGAACAATGTTGAGTGCAATCAAAGAGGCAATAACAGCTCTCCACCTCAACCACTGGGTAAAACTAACAAGTCAGTGCACTTCAAGTTGCAATTTACAGGCTTCCCTGGCCTTAGCCCTGTGATCAGGCATAAAGCTGGTTTGAAATACACCCACCCTATAAGGTTAATACAGCCCAACTCATTGGCCAGTCTGGTCTAATTCAGATTGTGTTGATAAGATCTGATATCTAACTGCTGCACCATCTGGAAGTTGATTTATTAATTTTTTAATCAGAAAGATAGAAAGAACAGTTTATGCTGTAGCACATTACCCCTTTAAATTCGTTGCTTTTCTTCACATATGCAGCTGTTACTGGAATGCTGTTGTTAGCTCTGAGCAGCACCTGGAGATCAGCCATGGTGCTGAGTACATGGAGGAAGGACAAAAGTACCTCCAAAAGACCTATTTCACAGGTGCTGCCCATTCTTGATTCAGTAGCTGTGCAGGGTTTGAATGTACTGGATCAACACTGGGCGAAAACTAGAGCATCAAGCTGATAACAAAGGGAACTTTCTTTCCAAAGTATCACGTTCCTCTGTGTGTATGCAATGCTGGGACAAGGTGGTTCTTGCTATTTTTCTTCTGTGTTGGTGCACCTCCCCATCTTCTGCCCAGAAGAAAGGAATACGAGATACATGAGACAGGAATAAAGTTCCTTCAGCCACTGATCTGGCTGTTGGCACTCCCTTCTAGGTATGAACAACATAGGACTTCATAGATGCTCCCCCAGCTAGGAAGGGAGTCAAAATAATATCACTTCTGATGGAGGGGAGCAGAGAGACAGACTCCAAAGAACATTGGAAGCAAGTTTTAATTTACTATGTAGGGGAAGCTTCCTGCTTCTCTGCAAATAATTGCTTATACACCAAACATTTCTGGAGTCCTGCCTTCTTACCCACATGTACATCACCCAGATTCTGCATCCCATGTCCCCTCCCACGTTAGAAGGTGGACAACAGCAAATACCCATCAGGTAATGCAGTACCTCAATAGGTACTTAGCCGAAGGAACAGATATATCTCAGAGATCTGCCTCTCACAGACAGCCCAACACCTTAATGTCACCTTAGTGGCTTTAAAGAAAGTGGGATTTAAAGAAAGTTTTTTGGGGTAAGCCTGTCTTTCATCAGGATGATCAGTTGAGTCAAGTATTTGCAGTGTGCTTCCCTGGTCTAGCAAATGTCCTTGTCCTTAGCTCCATACTTAGCCGGGATTTTTCTTTCTTTGTGGTGGAGACAGCAGCCACATAGCGTGGTCCAGCGGCGCCTCGTGGAAGGCAATCTGAACAAGCTGAGGGGCAAGACCAGGGTTCAGTCTGCATGGGTTCAATCTCCGCTGGCAAAAGACCAGGATGAAAAGATGAAAAAGGGAGAAGACAGGAGAAAAGAGACTTCACTCCTGCTAATACAGTGCCAGGTAAGGCAACAACATGGTGCTGATGGTTTCACAGTGATGGCAAATGCAGAATGAGTTCCAGCTGCCTGACTCCCAAGGGTCGTGCTAGATTATTAGTTGCAAAGCCAGCTGCAACCAGAGAGAGCAATTTCCTGCATGGCCTCTTCTGGAGATTGGATTCTGTTCTTCCAACAGACAGAGGAAGGCCTTTCTGCCACATCCATTCTAGTTGTCCATATTTGAAGATAAATTACCTTAATCACATCTCCTTCCTTTGGAGGCCAGATTTCCCATGATGTGAGGCATTTCATAATTGCATACAGAAGCAAGGAATGTCTCCTTATCACTTTAAGACAGGTGCCCAGAGTTGATTTACCATTACTGTGCCCAGTTTGGTCTGATTCTCTCAGGTGTCAAAGAACCTCTTAAGAGAGTGGTTAATTGTGCTCTGAATTAGCACTGTTGCAGTTCTTGATGGAAGTAGTATTTTCAGCCCCCTTTTCTCATATCCTCCTATACAGCAGAACACACTCCTCGGCCTCTGTATATAGTACATCCAAAAGCTGTGCTCCATGGCTAGAGCTTTTCCGGAACATGCAGATACAAGACTCACCAAAATATAGCCTGGTAAACAAAATCCATTTTCAAGTTGTGTTTATTTCAGTTACCTGTCCTAAAGAACATCTCACGTGTTAGGTTGTAAAGTCAACACTTCCAGGAAAAACACATACAGCTTTGAAAATTCAGTTGGCAAAATTAATTATTATATGAACATAGCCTGGTAACAAGTTTCTGAAATGTTCAGATCAGATGTCTCAGGACCACACAAAGCCACTGCCTGGTTTGTTTTCCAGCCTTTACTGTTGCAGTGAGGCTTTGCTTACCCTGGGTTTCAGACTCTGATGCAGTTAGGTTAATATAACCATACTTGGGAGAACAAACTAGTAGGATGAATGGCTGTCACTGTAATTTCCTCCAAATAGCTGGCATCTTTTTTGTGGTTTCAGTTGAGCTAGATTTAACTTATTTTACCAGCAGCTGGTATAATGCCATGTTTTGGATTTGGGATGAGAAATACATTTTTATAGCACACTGGTAATTTTAATTGTTGCTAGGCAGTCAAGGCCTTTTCTGCTCCTCATATCACCCCATCAGCGAGCAGGCTGGGACGGCACAGCTTGGGAGGGTGTACAGCCCGGACAGCTGACCCCAAGTGACAAAAATTTATTCCATGCCATGTGACGTCATGCTCCATGTATAAAGCCGGGGGAAAAACAAGGAAGGAGGGAACATTCTGGGTTTTGGCATTTGTCTTCCCAAGTAACTATCATGCATGATGGAACCCTGCTTTCCCGGAGATGGCTGAACACCTGCCTACCAGTGGGAAGCAGTGAATGAATTTCGTGTTTTGCTTTGCTTGCGTGTGCAGTCTTTGCTCTACCTTTGTCGTTATCTCAGCCCATGAGGTTTTTGTCTCACTTCTACTCTTCTGATTCTCTTCCCCATCCAAACCAGGGGAAGCGAGTGAGTGATTGTGTGGTTCTAGCTGCTGGCTGAGGTTAAACCATGAAAAAGAGGAAACTCAATGATAAAACGTTTGCTTTGCCAGGCACGTACATTGAACAAGGACAGGCACGCGCAGGTATCAAATCCCAGGGGCAGCAGTTAGTTCAGTGTCAGAGACCACTACTTTTATGCTTCTTATGTACCCCAACTGTTAACATACATAACATTTTCCTTCATGGAGGAGGGTTAACAAACGCCACAGTCAAGGAAATGGGTCTAATGATGCACTTAACTCTCTCTGAACTCAGTACCTTCTGTACAGGCATTTATCACTTTTTCTGCTCTTCTTAAGAGTCAGTTACTGTGTGACGGACACCTAATCTTTTTACACTAAAGGAAGGGGAGGTCTCCTCCCACTCCTTGTAGTCTTGCTGCTTTTCATATTCCCATTTGTGAACTTCAAAAAACTCCCTGCTCTGAAACCGTTTTGGCTGGGTGCTCCCATACAGTACTTCAGCAGAATTGCCCCTTTTTGTGTCAGTTTTTCCAATGGGCATGACCTGCACCTGTATCGTGAAATCAAGCTGTTATTTTTTGTGCTGGAGCTTGTCTCGAGTTGGAAATGGATGCTGAAATACTGCTGTCCAAAGCTGCTTTTCTTCTGTGCCAAAACAACCCAGAATTAATCAGCTTTGGCTGGTTAAAACAGCTTCTTGACTTTGGAACTGGCATTATTTCAGAAAACAAAGCTCCTTATACATGGTGATCCTTGCTGATGCCCCTCCCTTCTTTCACTTTCTTGGAAATCCCCATAATTGACCTTTAGATAAAGACTAATGGTGACTGGTAGTAACAGATGAAAGTTCTGAGGCAGAAATGGGAGAGGGTAAGGTAATGAAAAGTCCTCTTACTCCAAGAAGGTTTGCAGTACTCATCAGTTTTCTGTGTACTTCTTACCTCATCTGCGTTGTATTTTTGGTATGCTGGACCAAGGACTCTCTCCTCAGGCTCCTGGTGAGTTCTCTGGGCAAGTAGTTAGTAGTACACTTGGAAGGTGGATAGCTTTTGTGAAGCTGCTGGAACTGAACGAGATGAGATGTTGGTTTTGACAGAGTAATCACTGTCCCATTATATCCTAGCAAGTTTCAAACTTGCAACTTTACCAGCTTGCTCTGAAACAAAACTCAAGGATCTCCCTAGTGATACAGTTTAGGTTTATTATCACAGTAATGCTGACAGCTCATGCATCTCACCTCTGTCTGCTCCCAAAGTGACACCTTAGCAATTGCTCTCCATACTGCAGGTCTTCTGTTTCTGAAGAGCTGATCCAATATCTTTTCTGTAGCTGGGCAACTAACAGTTAGCCTCTGCGAGCCACAGGCATGGTTAACTCTTTCCCAGTAGAATCCATGTCGGTTAATGAGGAAGAGCTGATTCAGCTGGACCGTTGGCAGGTTGCAGTCTGAGCAGATGTGGTAGCATACCCAACCTGACACTCATTGCTAATATTCATCACTTAGACAGTGAGGAGGCACAGGGAAGCCTCTTCTGTGAAACACAGTAGAGAGGATGAGGGGTGAGATGTTTTACATGGATATGCACTTTGTGCTTTATCTTTCCCTCTTGCCTTGTAGCCTTGCTTAATCTGGCCACAATCCTTGCAGGCAGAGCTGATGTGTCAGTGAGGACCAGACAGCACAGACATTACAGAGCAATAAAAGCAGAAAGGCATGCATTTTGTCATAGAATCGTAGAATGCTTTGGAATGGAAGGCATCTTAAAGATCACTTAGTTCCAGTCCTGCTGCCATGGTCAGGGATAAGGGACTGTCCTCTGGGTCTGGTCATTTTCCAGGCTGTTGGCTGTCTAGTAGCCTGGACTTTGTAATATCAGCTTTTGCCACAAACAGCTGTTGCTGTGAGGTAAAGCAGGATCTCTCCAGTTGGCCTTGAGGATCTCTATGGGCAGGCACTAATCCTAGTCCTGAATGTTTAAACCTGACATGCCAGGCAGCCTGGAGGCATGGCAGCAATGTTTTTCCTTGAGCTAGCAGAAGTATTGACAAAGTCGGGAGCTTCTAAATAGAGTGCTTTGCACCTCTTCCCCTTCCAAAGCAGGTTTGTGCCAAGAGGCAGGAGGCATGCATGAACGAAGGACAAGAGAATGGGTGTGCATGCTGGGAACAGGCAGCAGCTCATCTGGGTCTCCTTCCAGCTCTGTCATGTGAGATCCGTACCACCATGGGACAGCAGTTCAGGCTGCTCCGCAGTGAAACATGACTGCTCATCTGTGAAGGAGCCAGGGGGAATATTCCTGTATGAACATGCAGAGAACTGCAGAGAGAGCTTCTGGGGGTTGGTTACTCTGTGCTCTGACTCTTTCATTAATTTTCTGCCTGATATCAGGTCAGGTCAGTTAAGTCTTCTGTTCTCTCAGCCTGTGACTTTGTCATTCTGGCGATTTCCATACCATGGAAATGGTATGTGCCATGTGCCAAAGAGCAGCCTTGGATTGAGTTGGCTTTCCTTAAGTATTTAGATTATGTCCCTCACTTGAATGCTGTAAGAAGTCATAAGTGTTTGCAGTCTCACCGGAACCCATATTAACTGGGCATAATTCTTTATGAATAAGACATGCTTTTTTACATAAAAGGAAAAAAAGTATAATAACCAAATTAGGAATTGTTGAAAATATGTATCTGAGTGCATTTCTTGTGTAGATACTGCTTGAGCACTGCTTGCCTTGTTTCTGGATGAGGCTGCACAAGGTGAATGCTCATCCTTCTAAAAACACTGATGTTATTTAAATATACATCATATATACATATATGAGCCTTTCATGATTCTTGGTAAACTCTGTAAATCAAGAGGATGAGATATCTAGCTCCAGTGGTCTCAACTACATGGCCATTTTAGGAATATAGTGTGTCTAAATGTTCAGAATGATGAAATTCCTTACACTGTTGTACTGCAGGTGCAGTTTAGACCAGAGGAAGAGCTCCAAGACGAAACAGATTTGAAGTTTCCAGCATGTGCTCTCTGAGGTTGCCTTGAGTTCAGTTAGCACTCAAGCTACCATTGATGTTGTATGTTTGCAACATTCCAGTATTTCTCACAGGAAGCATTTTCTCCTTTCTTTTTATAATAGCTCAAAAATAGCACATTTTTGAAAATGAAATCTTGGAAATACTGCACATAGCTCTCTGTGATGATTAACCCTTGTAATAATCATAAACAGATTTAGGTAAGAAGGTGAGACATTTTTCCTTAACCCTGCTGGTGCTGCACTGAGTCCCTGACAGTCATGCTGCTCTGCTTAAGGTGTTCAAAGCATTTAAGTTCATCAGGAACAAGCACAACGGTAGAGGAGCTGCAGGAGGTCTGCTGCTGTTTCTGAGTGGCTCATAGCACTGTGTGCCACAGTGAGCCTCCCAAGACAGAAATATTTCTTTTCTTTTTCTGAACATAACTCTTACTGATGTCCTTGACAACTGTATTTTTCCAAATCTCTACCATATACGAGACCTGCTGCTATTTCAGCACTTCTGGCCTGGCAATAAGGACTTATGTGCAGAGGGGACAGAAAACAAACAGCAACCACATCTCCCTGTTCCCTTTCAAGTGCAAAGGGGTTAAGAAATTAAGTGGGGAAGGCATTTGGGAGTGTTGTAGTAAGATCACGCAGAGGACTGCAGGGCATCCAGTCTTTGCTAGATGGCACCAGCTTGAATATTCTAGTTCTCATGTGATATTTCCTTAAAGAGCTATCTGGGAACTTAATGTAAGCCCCACACAAAATAGATACTTCTAGATTACATTGTTTCTGTGATCCAAGAGTCACTTGGATGTGTCATTTGTCTTGGGAACTGCCTTAAATTCAAGATCTTCTCAGGGATGCTTGTCCTGGGTGCTCTGGCTTCTCCCACAGATTTCTCCCTCTGGGAGCTGTTCAACTGAAAACAGATGTCTAGTCCTTGTACGTTGTTCTCTGTGACACCATAAAAAATGGAGACAGGAGAACTACAAAGGCTTGTATTCCTTTAGAAGCTTTTATCATATCAATTAGTTCTCTGCTAATTAAGTCCACATGGATTTTCTGAACAAATTCACTAGTTTTGCATCTTTTAACTACCATACTGCTAAGTTAAAGTGGCTAATAACAGATAAGTGTCTGTGCAATCAAATACAAATTAAAGAAGTCATTCAAAAAGGAGCCTTTGGCAGAGCACTGGGGAGACCACCATTGTCTTGGATGAGTCTCCTGCCTGATGACTACTGTCTAAATCACCACATCTTTGGCAGTGTAGCTAAGGAAGGTCTAAGGGATTGCCACACTGTTGGAGGAGTGGGTATGCCAATTTTGAGCCCACAGTAATTACCTGTTTTTGTTTTTTCTAGTGTCAAGGTCAGATATTGAAAGCAACTGTTAACACTGGCTGTCTACCAAATCTCATCTCAAAGAGCTGTTTAAACCAGTTGGGGTAAGTTTTTGCACAGAAGAAAAGGACTGGTGGTTGAAAGAAAACCTATGACAAGGTGTTCTTGATTGCCAGCCCCAATGATAGTTACTAGCAGCATCGCATGTGAACATGGCTGTTTAAGCAAAGATGTAGAGGGTGAGCTACAGGGCGAGGCACCAGGAGCACTGGCAAAGTTGTGTGCAGACCCCCTTGAATAGAAGGCAGAACCGTGTCATTCTGTGTGTACTGCAGAGCAAAGCTGCCCAGCTGATGGGTAGCCTCAGCTGTGAGGAACCCAAATGGACATCACCATATGGTTTTGCTGTGAAATCTGCCTCCAAAACGCTATATGAAAGATTCCTCCTCTTCTGGGCCTGTTCCCAATGAGACCAAGAAGTACTGTTATCAGTGGGAAGTCCTGTTTTTCTTCCTCTTCCTCCACTTGAGGCAGTAACATCTCTTGTGTCCCACAGGCTGGAAGAAGTGTCTGCCATGGACTGTGGAGACCTCTCTCTTCCCATCCTCAGCGTTGTTGGCCGAGTAGAACATATGGAGTTGCAATTTGGCCAGGAGACAGTGCTGTGTTCAGCACTGGTTGTAGGTGAGAGTGCCAATCCCTCCTCTCCCCAGGTTTTCCTGCGCCCCTCTTCCCTGCCAAGAGCATTTCAAAGGATCTCTGGGATCCCACCACTTCATAATGTGGTGGGAGGTTGGTGATGTGGTCACCTCCACTGCTGGCCAAGATTATTATGCATTGTGAATACCCTCAATGTAACCAAAGGCAAAGGGCACAGGAAGACCATGAGAAGACAAAAGACAGTTAAAGTGGGGAGAAATGAGGTGGTTTTTGGTCTTAACATAGGATGTGGAAAAATCTCATTTTTAAAATAATCCAGACTGCTTGGTGAGTCCTCTGATGCCTTATATTCTGCTATTAAACTTGTATCTTTGGCTGGATGGAAGTTATCAGAGAAACTGACAGATGGTAGAGCTTATTCCCAAGTGTTTCTCTGTGTACTCATCTGCCTCTGCTGCAGGGAGCACCCTGGAAGAAGCTGGTAGCTCTGGAGTGCTGAGTCTCCCTCTGTGTCCTGAGGCAGGGCCCTCTGAAGCAAGCAGCTGTAGGAGACAAGGTCAAGTCAGCAGGCAATGGAGAACACCCAGAAAGCAGCAGAAAAGCTGCATGTTCTGCATTTACATCAAGTTGCACATGCGCTGAAAACAACTTAGTAATCTTTTTTTCCCCCCATTCTTTCTCCTTATCAGTCTTCCAGCTTTAACCCTCTTTCCTTTATCTGTCCCCTCATCTTTGATGATTACTGTTCACCTTCCCAGGCCTCCCTTGCTCTTTCATGTCCATTCTTCCCACTGTCCCAGTCATCTAGAAAGACCTTTCTCCTCCTCCACACTCAAGCTCACTCTTCTTCCCTGGTTTCTCCTCTGCTTGTTCTTGCCCTTCATGGAGAGACTGTATTAGTAACACCAGGTGAATTTAGTCCAGTAGCAGCTATCCATTTTGCTGGGATGTAAAACTGGCTGCCTGAAGGAGCAGAACTGCTACATCTCTGCCTTACACAGTGCTCTTGCTTATGTGGTTATAAATAAATTTCAAAGTACTGCCACTCGGTTACAGGGCGAGCAGGCAGCCAGGAGATATGGGAAGTGTTAATTGGTGGCTGCTGAATCCTGCAGACTCCAGGATCTGTGGATTCCTGCTTCCCTGCCACTGACATCCAGGTGGATGACTCTAAGACCTAGGAGGTTGCTCTTGCTCAGTCTGATGTATGTTCTTAGTGGCAGGTTCAGACAGTAGCAAGGCTGAACGCGCATTCCAGAGAGGCACATACAGAGAGGACACAGACAAAGCCAGCCACACAGAGAGCAGTGCCTTTTCCAGCACTTACATAAATACCAGCACAGATAGCCCAGTCCTGATCCTCATTTTGGCTGACCAGGACTGAATTTCACTAGCAGAAGCTTATAATATATATAATATATATCCTCAGTCTGTAGATTAAAAGGCACACTCATATTCAGAGAGTCTTCGAATAACAGCACAGCTTCTAGGTCTGTCTTATATCCATGTCTGGATCCTGAGCCCCTTACCTAGTCGCTGACCCAGACCCTGAGTCTTTTCAGGTGCAGGTTTCCTCCTACTCACTGGCTAGACCAGGTTGAAGTTTGCTAGCTAATTACATATACAAAATCAGACCCATACAGGATTAAATTCATTGGGGAAATATAAACACTCCTAAGTCTTTCTAGTTAGTGGCATTTAGATCTCTCACACGTGTGCCTTATCCTCTTCAGTTGCTGGCTTATAAAGTTCAGGCCTCTGCACAGCAGGTCAGTGCTGGTACCCACTGCTCTCTTTCATGCTCATCTCTCTAGTTGCTGGCACCTAGACCTACAAGCTCTGTGACCCATAGTCATTCTCCAGTTACTGAAAATAAGAACCTGCAGCACACATTGCAGTCCCTCCAGCTGCTGGCACCCAGGCCCTGTGGCCTGTGCTCCCTTCCCCAGTTACTTGCACGCAGACTCCCCTCGCACGCTGGTTTCTAGTTGTTGGCACCTGTGAGCTACATCACCTTCTCCAGTTGCTGACACAGACCTATGAGCCCTACGGCCCATGATCCCTTCAGTTAAGTGGCACATCTCTTGCACGCCAGTCTTTCCAGTTGATTACATCTAGAGCTTAAACCCGTGCCATCTTCTGTACTTGCTGACACTTAAGACTTGCAGCAGCCACATGTGGGATAGAGGAATTACACATAAAAAAAATTACTTAATTAAATTATTTAATAAGAAGATTGGATAGATTGCAGCCATCAGGTGTAGGGTTTGGACAGACAAGCAAACTGACGAACAGCCTGGTTGCATGGCACCTTATACCCACTTCTCTACATTTTTCCATGCTTGTTCTTCCCTGATCCACCCTGCTGCTTGCCTTCTCCTGACTTTGGTCTTTCCCCTAGCCCATAAGTAAGTCTTACATGATTGAGAAGCACTTTCTGCTATCTCATAGTGAGTTTCAAACAATCCCAGAAACCCTCAGATATCTCATAATACTCATGGTTCCCTCCTCTTATGAGCTGCAAAGGTTCATTTTGACCCTCTAGAGCTGTGCCTAAGTAGCTCCTTGAACAGCTCATCAGTCAGTGACAGAAGAGTGCTGGTCTTTATCACTGTTATCACATGCTTGTTAAAGTTTATGTGTTTAATTCACCACTTTCCTTATTATTTGGTATTTACTTCATACCTAACAGACCGTAACTGTAAAACTTTATGAACCAGATGCTCTTGTATTCCGCATCCTTTTACAGGAGAGAAACACTTTCTTTAGAGGTGCAATCTTGAGCCTGATCAGTCTCTTCTCTTTTCTCAGATGATGAAATGCTGGAATTTTGCATTGGTCTCCAGACTCTGTTGTCTCTCAAGGTAAGGACCAGCTTCTCTCTACAAATTCTCCAAGATTTGTCTGGTAGAAGCCTCAGAAATACTTAGGGTCAGCTCTTCCAGGGTGCCACTTGCAATGCGTGTTGCACAGATGCCTGGCTGGCTGCAGTATGCTCTGAGTCACAGATTCCTTTCCAGTCCTACTTAAACATTTTAAGAAAAGAATCACCCAACAGCATTCTATCACACCTCCCAGTCTTTGTATTGCTGACCATACAGCACGGTGTTGCAAGCAGGAAAACTGAAGAGGAGACTAGAAAAGGCAAGACACGTGGTGTCAGGACTTACAACTGTTCTGCCTTTTGAAGGCAGATGTGAACAAGCTCTGCCCTTGCTTTGAGCCAAATGATGCTCTACAATCACCTTCAGTGTCCAACACTCACTGGACACGAGTGGAAAGAGTCCTCTCCTTTTGTCAGCTCAGTGTTAATGCTCTGCTGAGCCTGGCTCCTGGGTGGCTCAGAATATGGCTGCAGCAAGCTTGCTCCTCTGTATCAAATATTTGTAGCCACAAGTTAGACTTGTAAAGCACAAAATGCATTGGGCTGAATGCCCAAGTGATGTGAGGACATCACCTCAGAGGGATTTACAGGAGGAAGGGAGGAGAATGGCGCTGTGCAGGATTTTGAGAAGAATCCATTGAAGTGAATAGGACCAAGAAGGCAGCATGGCAAGGGGCCTGGGGTGGGGAATGGGACTGTAAGGTCTGTACAAACCCAAAGTGGGGCTGTTTGATGGTTATACAAGTTTTCCCCAGTCATAGACATCATGAGATTTGCTCTCTGAAATGTCCAGCAAGTAACTGGCTCTCCCCTTCTTTAGTGTTGTATTGACTTGGAGGAAGGAGTCCTGAGATTTAAAGCACTGAGTCAAGAACTGCCTTTTCTACATGCCTCTGAAGAGCCTGGTCAGTGACTGGCTGCAGTCCCCACGGCTGGGGCTGAGGAAACTCGCTGCTATGAGACACAGATGAGGGTGAGGCTCACACGCCCCTAATCTTGCTGAATTCTAGGCTGAGGCATTCACTGGGGAGCGAGAAAAAGGCAAATGGGTGCTGGAAGCTGCTGTTGCTGGGAGTGCTGCATCTTGAGAGAGATTCTTCCTTTCAGTGGACCTTTTTGCTTGTCCCCACGTACCAAGTGGCCATTTTGTTCTTTTTTTCCTACTTGTCTCCAGTCACTTCAATTTCTGCTTCTGTACTAAATTCACACTGTCCTTTTAATGACTTATTTTTACAATCACCTCTGTTCATGAGACAAGAGAGTCTCAGTGAACAATCTCAAGTTGTTCTGTGCACAGGAGGCCAGCGCTTTCTCCAAAAGCTTCCAAAACTTCCCATGAGTGTTTCACTTCTCTTTGCCTCAATGCGAGTGGACTCCATTCCCTTTTCCTTGTGGGAAGTGCTCTGTGGCCAGTCTCCTCACCTATACTCTGGGAAGCTATGTTTTATTACTATTTGTTGGCTCAGAGCAAAACAAAAGTAATTTGTTTGGAAAAACGTTGCAGCAAGAACACTTTCAGAGTTTTTAATTCTAAGAAACGTTTGGAGAAATGCCGAGTGTAGATGCCTGGAGTACAGTGGACAGTCAGAGGGGCTCGGGCTTTGCCACTGCATCCTTGGCTACTAAGCTATATTATATGAATAGCAATACTTATCATCTCTTGTTGTTATAGCTGTAACCAGACTCCCACACCTTGCTCTTCTGACCAGGCCTGTCACCTCTGCTGCATCATCAGAGATCCTGCAACTCAGTTTAAACGCTGCAATGAACTACACAGTATAGAGTCTTCTGCTCTGTCAGCTCCTTTCTTTCAACTTGAAATCTAGTGATTGGACACAGACACGTCATCAGCCTTAAGTCCCAGCATCTCACAACCCATCAACTTTGCCACTCCTGCATGAAACAAGAACCAGACGTCCTTGCAGTGTCAGATCAGGTCAGAGAACTGTGAACTCATTTTAGATGACCATGGTGACTACTGAGTTACTTAATTGTTACGGTTTTAATTTATTTTTAAATTTAATATTTTTTAGTTTTTTTAATAGAGCATAGCTGTATGGTAAATACATTGTCTATTATTTATTAGCTGTAGGAAAGATGCACCAGATCAGGTCTTGTTCCATGCCTCATAATGACTAATTCACTATCCAACCTCCCTTTGTCTGCCCCTAGAATGTCACAACATCCCCACTTTGCCAGTCTTCCTGGATTAAACACCACTTGCTCTCTTCCTTTTTATCAAACTGCTCACTGTTTCTGCTGTTCTAAAAGTACTTGTGTATGCATTTTTGCTTTCTTCTGTTAGTTCTTTCCTAAATCAGAAGCTGTATTCTGTAGTTGAACGGATGCTGAGGACAGCAGAGTTACAGCCTGGCTGCTATGATTTGTGATGCACTTACCTGTGTTAATTGATGTAACCTGCATCTGCTCCTCCTACAAGCCACATCAGCATAGTGACTTTAATTGCTAGTCATCACATCTTGCAGCTTTTGATCTGTCCCTTGGTGTCTATGGCATTCTTCTACTTGTGCACCTGATTATTTCAGGATACATGAACTACTTTCCATGAACCTCCACAATGGCACTACCAGTCCTCTCTTTTATGTTACTACCAACGTCTGCTCAATGAGCCTGTCCTCCAAAGTACCAGCAGTTCCTCCTGGATTTGTATCACTTGCAAGTCTGATTGAGTTCTCAAATCCAGGAGTCTTAAATGACAGTTCAAACTTGTACTAAACCATCATGTGTGTCAGCTGGAATCTTCGTGGTACTTGGCTTAACTCTGCTGAAGAAAATCTTGTGGCAGATGAAACACCTGCTCCTACATGCAGCAACTTGCTCACGTTCTGATTCCTGTTACCCTCTAAAAGTGCTATGTGGAACAATGGCAAATAGTTAAAGCTGACAGATACCATGCTCGTTACACCTCTTACTATTCAACAACTTTTATGATCTCTTTCAAATAAACCCTAAAAATTAAAGCTAACTCTAGCCCTAACCCAAACCCGACACTAAATCTAACCCCTAAAAATAACCCTAATCCTAAACAATAATTCCTAAAAAACCTCTCTAATCCCTAAATCTAAACCCTAATCCTAAAGATAACCCCCAACCCCTCTAACTCTGACCACTCAACCCAAAACTGTAAACATAATCCTAAACATAATTCTAACTATAAACCCTAACCCCAAAACCTAACCCCAATCCCAAACCCTAACTCTGCCCCTAAACCTAACCACTGAACGTGCAAGTCTGACTGGGTTTTCAAAATCTAACCCCTAATTGTGAGTTAACCATAAATATAAGCACCTAATTCTAACCCCCAACTCCCAGACTTGAACCTCATAACCATAACCTTAATCCCAAATCCTAAACCTAACAATAACTCTTCGCTCCTAAAACTTAATGCTAATAATGCTATCACTAACTCCAAACCTAAAACATTTAAATCTACCCCTAAGACTAACCAGTCAACCCCAACCCTTAGCCATAAATGCTAACCCTAAGACCTAACCCTAACCATAACCCCTAACCTTAAATGTAACCCCTAATCCTAATTCTCTAACTCTACTCAAAAACCTTAATTCTAACGCAACCCCCCTAAACATAACCCTATCTCAAAGCCTTAAACCTATCTCTATGCCTAACCCTAACCATATCCCTCACCACTAGCCCTTAACACAGCATCTAAATCTAACTCCTAACACCAACCCTAAACCAAACCTAACATTAAACGTTAATTCTAACCCCTAACTCTGACCATAACCACTAACCCTAACCCCTGGCTCCTAACCCTAACTCCCTACATCAAATGACCTAAACCTAATTCCAAAACCTGAACATAATTTTAAACCTAACATTAACTCTAACTCCAAATACTAACCCCTAACCCAAATCCCTGTCATTAACCCCTAGCTCTCACCCTAAACAGTAAGCCTAATGTTAACCATATCCCTAACTCCCAACCCTAAGCCTTAAACCCAAACTCTAACCTTCATCTGTAGCCCCTAAACCTAAATTGCCAATCTAAACTCCTAAGTCTAACCCCAATCCCAAAATCTAATCCTAAAACTAACATTAATTTAACCCCCTAACTCCCAACCCTAACTCTGTCTCTACCTCCTCACCCTAACGGCCCTAACTGTAACCCTTACCCTACCCCATACCCCTAATCCTATCTTTCACTCTAACCCTGACATTCCAGAGTACCTGATGGTTTTTGCCAGTGCCCACCAGAGGCCCTGCTTCTCTCCAGAGTGGCCCAAAGCTTTAGCTGGTCTTTGTGAGGTCTGCAAGGGGCCCTGCTTCCTTCCAGAGCACCTCAGGGCTTTTGCTGTGCTTTGCTGCTGCCTTCCAGAGTTTCTGACATCTTTTGCCAGGCTTTCCTGGTGCCCACAAGTGGCTGCCAAGGGAAGGTGAGGGCCACTAACAGCTTTCAGTCCTGGCCACTTCTGTGTTGGAGTCCTAGGTGGTGGGTGTGCCTTTTGGAACTGGGCTCCGATGAGCCTGAGGGTGTAGGTGTGTAAGAAGTCTTCCCAAACTCAGACTGAAGCCAAGAGGAATATTTCCAATGATTCAAAGGGTGCTGGATGAGATCCTACATAAAATTGGTATGACTTTGAGTTGACAATTCGACTTTGACTAGTGTCTGTCACCTAACAGCCCTGCAGATACTTGCACGCTAGCTGCTGTTGGAATTCATCAGGCACTGTTCATGTATGTCAGTCTCAGGATAACTCTGCTGTTGCTCAACCTCAGAACATCCCCCAGACCTGAAGCCTTTCTGTGATCCACATGCCTCATTCCTAAAATCACCAAGAGCTCAGGCTTCTTAGATTTCGATTAGATATTAGGAAGAAGTTCTTTCCTGTGAGGGTGGTGAGGCACTGGAACAGGTTGCCCAGGGAAGTTGTTGATGCCCCATCCCTGGAAGTGTTCAAGGCCAGGTTGGATGGGGCTTTGAGCAGCCTGCTCTAGTGAGAGGTGTCCCTGCCCATGGCAGGGGGGTTGGAACTTGATGATCTTTAAGGTCCCTTCCAACTCTGACCATTCTATGATTCTTTGTAAATTAATGCACTACAGTAGGTGAAAATCACCAGCCCTGTCTGTCACTCTCTTCTCTGCATTATGAACCCTTCTTTGCATGCTCCTTACCTTGCCCAAGCAAATAATTCATTCTTCTGCACTGGTAAGCGACATATTTGCTTCTTCCAAAAGGAATTCTTGCCTTCTTAGATAATTCTTTTAACACTCTCCTGTACCCTGCCTGCTAATACTATCACACATTGTGCTGCCATCTTGCCAGCCTTTCCTCTATCTTCTTAACAATTACATCAATTGTATATATACTGGCATGTATAGACTGTGCCACGTATCAGTCACACAGATGATCTTTCCAAGTAAACACTAAATTAGCGTGAGAGGTTTTCTCTTCAGCTGTGAAATCAGCTCCAGAGCAGAAAACATGCTTTTCACTCTCCTCTTGCTGTGCCAGTTGAACATGCAAGTCCACACAGTGAAGTTCTCTTCCACCCAGACACTGAGGAACCTGATGCCAACAGTTGTCCTGGAACCTCCCCATCAAACTTTGTTGCAGGCAGAGCTTCCAGGAAAAAAATAAATAATAATTATATGACTAAATGAGAGCTGCAGGTCATAACATCATGGCTGACACCTCACTTCAACTCGTTCCCTAAACCCCAGTCTAATCCTACAGTGTCAGTCCTTGATTTCCTCATCATCATACAAAACTGCTTGGGGGTTTCCACCTGGCAAAGCTCCTTGGCATTAAATGGCATGTTGTTACTGACCTTAACACACGCATTCTGAATTCTTGACCAAACTGGTGTTTAGATCTAAAGACCAGCATTTTTATTTCATTACATGGGGATCCCAGCTTCCATTGTGAAAGAGGGAAATCTTAGCTTTAAAAGATGTGATTATAAAACAGGAATTACAACACCTCAAAGAAGCAGAGTTAACTCCATCTACAAACGTGGTAATTTTAAAAAGTCTTCCTATGTTAAGGTGCCCAGTAAGTAATTTTTAGCTATGTTGGCAAGACTGAAGACTGTCTCAATTGTAGTTTCTTTAGGGAAAGCCTATTATATAAATACACTTCCCTACCCCCAATTCCAGTCCTCTGGGGGACAAGAGGAAAGAAGGAGCTATCTAGAGGTCTTTTCCATGGGAAATCAAAAAATACTAATGCTTTCATGTGGAAAGTAGGAATTTAGTACAAACTGTGACCTCAGAACATGACGTAGGCACATCCTCTATGTGCTCAGCACTGACTTCCACATAACAAGGCCCAACCCGTCGACACAGACAACGGAATTTTATTATTTTATGGATAATCTCTTTGAACTATCTTGGTGGCTGGCTCCTACCAGGGCTACTCACCAGAAGAGTGAACGCACCAGTTGTGAAATAGTCTGCAGGGAAGTGTCTGCCACAGCAGGTCTTTGGAACAGAGAAGAACACGTGTGAGATGTACAGCTGAACCTGCCTGGGGATGGGC
This sequence comes from Thinocorus orbignyianus, assembly GCA_013400375.1. NCBI lineage: Eukaryota > Metazoa > Chordata > Aves > Ciconiiformes > Thinocoridae > Thinocorus > Thinocorus orbignyianus. The sequence goes on from VXBW01007589.1 coordinate 170,503, forward strand.
AGATGGATTTCTGAGACCCCTTCCAAGGCCTGCGTGCAAGAGGTAAACCTACCCCAAGAACTAGCATTTTGCCAAAGCCATAATCAGGATGATTTTCAAGAGCTTGGGGTCACTTGGTTTTGAACAGGAGCTACAGAAATGCATATTCTCAGGGACCTGCTCTTTCTTTCACTGCTAGCAGGTGAGTTATGGAACCAAAGACCACTGAGCCATCAACATGTTTGCAGTCAGTTCTCCTTTCAAGGGATTCCACTGGCAAAGGCCAGGATACGCCAGAAGAGTTATAGAAATAACTGCATTTAGCAAAGAGACCGTAAAAATGAAAGCAGGAATGGCCAGCAGGTTTATTTTATCTCAAAAAAATAAAGCCCCTTCCCTTTATTTTCTTGCTAGCAAGTTGAATGCTGCAGTCAAAGCCATGAATCATTTATCTGCAAACACCCCCACTGTCTGAGAATGCTTTTGGACTTCTCACCTGCTGTGTGCTGGCACTGGGACATATAAATGTGTCCTGCAATTCCTGCCCTGCTGAAAAAGCTTCCCGACACCAGTAGGAACGCCAGTCTGCTGCTGAGAGAATTTCCTGCTGTTGGAAAGGTACAACTTCAAATTCCAACTCTGCAGCTTGGATTGGCTGGCAAGGACAGTGAGTTACAAGGAAACTACAACATAACTCCACCACCCCAAAGACAGAGCCTAAATGGCTCCTCCTCTTATTAGATGCATACTTCACATAACATTATTGCCAGTGGAAGTGGCATTGACTTCAGGAAGTATTGACTGTAGCCAGTCTATTAGTTGTCACTTAGGAGTTCAGGGCATCAAAAAAGAAGGAAACTCCTCTCTTGGCCAAAGAATAGTACATAAGTTCCAATGAATTAGTCTGTAAACAGTTTTAATTTTCCTTTGTGCACAAGGGGCACAGGAGCAAAATGTACCTGCAAGTTACTACGTGCTGTAAGCAATATAAAACTGACCGGACAAACCCTCAAACATTAGTATTTTTCTCTTCAAATGGTTTTAAGAGCGGAAGAGTTTTGGGAAATGGGTGATCTGTAGCATGTGTATATTCTCACTTTCTGTTTTCCACAATGCAGCACAGCACAGAGCAGTGTTATCCTCAGACCAGCAAGAGAAGAGGGCTAGGTTGTACGTGTTTGCCCTGCCCAACATTTACATTTGTTTTGCCCCATTTTCTTTTAAAGATGGTTCTTAGGAAAATGTCATCTCTCTTGCATTAACCCTTTCCTGTTTCTTACCAACAATTAACCGTCCAACAGTGAATTAATTTGACATGTGCAGCAAAATCTGTTTTGCATAAAACAGTTTCAGTCATACAACCATCTGTATCCCCCTTAGCGCTTGTGTTGCTAATAAAGGTTTATATTTGGCATGGACCAGACAGCATTGAGTTGTTCTCTGTTATGAGCATAGAAAACTACAATACAGCAGCACTGCAACAGCCTGCAAGACCAAGCTACCAGCTGAGCTCAGCCTGGCCCAACTCTCAGGCAAATAAAATACTTCAGACAATTACTGCAGGAACCTCTGCAGGTTGTGGGAGCCATGACTGAAAACTCAGGGACTGCTATTTTATTTTGCATGTAACCATCCTATTTCTGTCCCCAGGGGACAAGACAGAAGCCACAGAATTAGGGGGAGGCAGAGGGGGGAGCAGGACAAGAAAATACACAACCTTAAGAAGAGGAAAAACAGTAGCCTGTGTTCAGGATGGAAGAACAGCATATGCCAAGACACAGGCCTCTTCAGGGACATGGCTACAATGCTGTTCCTGTTGCACGCTTCCAAAAACTGCTCTGAGGAGTCCTGCTCCCCTGTGGTGCCTCTTTGTGTCAGTTCCACCAATTTTTAAGTGCAAGATTAAAAACGGCTGTCAACAGGGCTAGGTGGAAAGTATCTCAGAATAAAGTGAAACCAAACTGTTCACTCCACCTGTAGGGACATCCATGTCTCCTCAACTCAGCTGGGCCTCAACGGGAAGAGATAAGAGTAGCTACTGCTTACCCTGAAGGGAGAGAAGGGAGTGTCCTTATTTGTTCTGGTGATGGGAAAAAAAGCAGCTTTAGATTTTAGCAAACAGAAACCTGGAAGTAGCAAGAAACTGTGATCTAATTAAGAGCCTCAACAAAACTCATCCTCATTAGGAAAGGACTACGAGACTGACAAGAGCCCAAGGGGTCACACTGACCAGTTTTCCAGAAGCAGTGGTGGTTGCCCACTGGGATGCGTGGCTGTACATCTCAGCATCATGAGAGCTGACACTTTCTTGAAGTTACAGTCCAGAGCTGACAAGCTTCAAGACAACTCTTTGCTTTAGCCCAGAGTCCCTAAGACTGTCAGCTCTCCACTGCTGACAAACTCAAACCCTGCTGCTTGAACACCACTGTTAGCAAAGCACTAATATAACTTGAGAGCTCCTGCCTGAAGGGTCCAATTGTACACAAACACTTAATATGACAGAGGAATACTTAAAAACACTTCTCAGTGAGGTTATTAAAATGGAGAGAAACTTCCACTGGAGTTAGAGTGCTCTGAGAAGCAAGCTAGCTGCTACAGAACAGGTCATACCATTTCACTGCTCCATGTGTCAGCTTTCAGAGCTATCAAACACAGATAACACGAGCTGTCTTCTATAAAGTTTATATAAATCAAATGGATGGAAATTACAAAGCAAAGCTTGGGCTCATTATGTAAAAATCCTGCCCTTCTACCACATGGTGCTGTTTCAACAACAATCCTTTTGATCCTAGGGCAAGACACTCCTTTCCTCTATACAAAGTTTCTTCTCCCAGTTAGGGCTGCCCTCAGATGTTTTGCAGAATATAGAACAGCAGATCTTCAATAGCCTGCAAGATCTTTAAATGTTACCATTTTCAATAAAGAAATCACTAAATTACAGTCACTCTGACTCAGACTGCCATAAGGACGAAGGAATAGCCTCAGCCATTATGCATATCCAATAAAACTTCACACAAGTGAGAGGAGATAACAGGTGCAAAACAGCAGGTGAGCTTATTAGCATAGGTCCAGCAGGCTGAGTTAGACAAGGGGCAGGCTGAGACTGGGAAAAGCAGAACATCAGCAGCATGTGGAAACATTCCTTTACATACGAGCAGACTGGGGTAGCAATGACCTTTCCCAGACACTGCATATCAGCAAGTGGAGCACCACACCTCCAGTCCACCTCTTTCAGGTGTGAAAGACTAAAAATAGCAGAGGACTCCCCTCAACAAAAGGGAAGTGTGGCATTTCCACTGCTTCTTATGGAATGGGCAAGCTCTCACAGCACCACAGATCCACACTTAAGGCAGATTTCTCTTACTGCCCAGTTCATAGCCACTTTCTTTCCTCAGTCCCACCTGTTTGCAAAGGCAAACAAAAGTCTACCTTAAAAAGACACCTAAATGGAAAAGAAGGTCTTTGTCTGCTCCCTAACTCAATTCCTACACCTGCAGTTCCTTCACTGTAATCCTGCTATAAACTCAGAAGTAATCACTAGAGCAGTTTGAAGAACAGTCCAAAACAGAGACTGAGCTCAGCTATTTTCTCCATCTGTGTTCTCAGAGCTCCTTCACAGTCACCCATAAAATGCTTTAGCTAGCAGGGAATACGGAAACTGGTAACGGAGAGCAAATGAGCAGGACTCTGGACTCTTCCTGTTCTGGTAGCTTGCTTAGCTAAAAGGAAATCAAACCCACCACCTTCATTCAAGCCTACAGCCAAGCACATCTCTCCACAGAACCCTGCCTGTACACCCTTTACTGTGTTGGAACCTTTGAAGGAGATGGGAAAAGAACAGCCTCATCTTCATTAGGTGCCCAATTCCAGTTGGAGAAGAGTTCACGCTGATAAAAAAACAGATGTCAACCTTCATGTGACTTGTTACAAGGGATCCTGCGTGACAGCACAATGGGCAGAGGAGTCTGTTCCAGCAGCGTCCTGACACTGCAAGGGGCTGCTCTGCTGCTGCTGTTTCTCAGGAAAATACAGTGTTTCGTGAATCAGATCTTTCACAGCAGAAACGTTGCTTCTTTCTACAGAGAAGAGATTAAGACAGTTGTTAGGGTTTCTCAACAAGCAGTGTGAAAGCCTCTCTTCCTGAAGAAGTATGTGGAACTACTACCCAGCATGTCACCTGTCAGCAGCCCTTCCTCTCTATTTTCCTGTATATACTTCACTCTTTCTGCACTCACCCACACCCAGCTGCTGCAGGAGAATTCCAAACTCTGGGTCACAATCCAGGATTTTCAACAGGTTGGTGGACTCCATTCTCTCCAGCTGCACATCCCAGTAGATGTAGATCTTTTGATTGAAGCTGACATAAACCAGGCAGGGGCTGTTGCTTCCTCCTTTGCATGCATAGAGACCTACAGAAAGCAAAAGGATGGAGATCTTACTAATTCCAAAGGGACAGAGAAAGCAAATATATAACTTCTCATGAGTACAAAAGCTGTTAGCAGAAACACCTGGGGCAAGGGACACAGGCATTGGCTTAGGTATATCAAATCCCTTTGAAGCAATCCAAGAATGTGTCTCTAAACTGTTGTTAATGCATGAAGCTTAGGGATTTGCAAGCCTCTTCTGGCAGGTCCAAGAGTGGGGACTGAGCAAAGTCAAGGCTCAGGCTGGTTCTGTGGGGCTCCTTATATCCACTTGAGACCAGCTTGGAAGTCTACAAATTAAAAAAAGCAGTGGAAAAGACAAGACCCCTGTAGCACTCCCCTCAAAAAACCCCAAATCATCACAGACAAATCTCAGCATCATCTCCTCTCACCCCTGCTTTTCCCAAATGACACCAGCGGAAAGACTAGCTGAGCCTTCTGCTCTATACCCACAGAGAAATTACTCCATCTACTGCAGATGGACAAAGGATTCCAGGTCTCCCAGAGGGCAGTAGTAGCTTTGAGGAAGAAATGCTGCAAGAGCTGGCTTTGCAGTCAAGCTCCCCACCTGCACAGAATGCACTGACATTCTCATCTGCTTGAAACCTGGCAACAGTCCGATCGTGGTCGATGATGTATGTCTGACCATCCCATGCACAGGCAATCACCTCCTCATGCCCATTGCCCTGCAGGAACCATAAAATTGCATGTTAGTACACACATCAACTATTCCCAGAGGGAGTCAGGAATCTTTCCTGTTTGTTCAGAGACAGAACACTAATGTCTGAACAAGACACTGCTTTTGGATGTCTTGTCCAGGCATTTTGCACTTGTCCAGTCTTTTTGCACTTGGAGACCATCTCTCTCTATTGTAATCCTTATGTATCATAAGAGGTTGTAGACTACTGGGGTACTAGCAGTGTGCAAAACCATTTGACTTTGCAATAAGAAAAAAGAATAGCCCAGGGACAAAAGAGATCATAGCAGGAACTCACTAGATCAAACACGCAGACACAGCTCAACCACTTGCAGGTGGACAGACTGACATGAGTACAGAAAGCAGTGGCACAGTCAGAGCACCCTGTGTCATCCTGAGAAAATCTTCAGCAGAGTCATATTCCCTCTGCCTTTCCTAAATTCATATACACAATGCCATGTTGAGTTTTCTGTCTTCATCCCTACCAGCCCTATTCACAGACACTCACAGTAACATCCAGCTTTTCCAGAGCAAACAGCTGGTGATCAACCTGCACGGACCACAGCAGTTTGTCTGCTCCCTCCATGAGTTTCAGTGTCCCTAGAGGGAAGAAAAAAAAATAACAGTTTGCCTTGAAAATATCAAATGGGAGCAAGATGTTTGCTAACACTGGGCCCTGAACACTTCTTCAACACTTAGCATCTGCAGGCAGAGGGCTGGGCCCGGGCTGTGGTTGATAATAACAGTCTCAGTTCTGGGAAGGACAGCAGTCCATCACCTTATCATCTGGATAAGGTAATGGACTGGAAACAGAAAGGAAAAATGGCAGCCCTGTTCATAAGATTGCTGCCTAAGATAACAGGAAAACTGCTCAAAATAGGGTCTCAAAGCACAGTACATCATCACACGAGACAGTGAGTAAGCTAGAAGCCTCTCAACATTTCACACCGATCATGTGGTCTGAGAACAGCATGTTGACAGGTAATAGCACGGGCATGGCCTCTTGGCTGCTAAAAACATACTGGACACTTACCTCAGATACCATTTTTCTATCACCCAGAGATATTGTGATAGTACTGGAGTGGAAAGGTGGCTGTGAGAGACCAGAACATCAATCTGTCCTCACAGTGCCCTCCAGCCTCGGTACAGCCGAGTGAAATACAGAGAAGCAGGAAGCCTTGCCAGATGCAGAAGCTTCAGAGTTCAGGCACAAAGAATAATCTGAAATTCCTTAGCAGGACATCACCGGGCAAGTGGACATCTGGCCCAAACAGGCCAGGCTGCCTATCTGGAGAAAGAGATGCACAGCATCTTGTCTCCACACTGATAGGTTTTGGACAGAAATGGAAAACACAACAGGTTTCCTGGAGAGACCAAGCCTGTACAGTATTAGGCCAAATTCAGTAAGGAACAGAAAGACAAGCTCAGATTTAAAGTGTTTCATCGTATCTTCAGAGACAGGCAAGCTATCACACACCTGGCTTATGGAGAACTTGCTTACAGTGACGACTCTTACATCGGTTCCTGTCTTAGCTTTCAGGCTCTCAGCAGGAGCCTGAGTCAAATCTCTTGCCTGATCTTTCAAGACCAAAAGCACCAAGACCCTGGTTCCCTGTTTTGAATCAGTGACAGGCCTTGGTCTCCCCATAGACCTTTCTTCCAGGACAGTGGTAAGACTTACCATCCAAAGTACAGAGGGCAAAGAGACCCGAGCCACTATTCTCACTGGAGCAGCCTGCAAGTGCAGAAGAGAAATACAGAGTTGATGCAGTTTTATGAGTACTGTCCCCTCCCTCTCCTTAAAAAAACAACAAACAAACAAGCACCCAAAGTATTTAAAACAAGCTGATCCCTCCTGCCTCCTTTCTTGACCAGCCTTGACACTATACTTAGCAGGAATCTGCAGTCTTACAACCAATCATACTTCACACTGGCTTTTATTTGTAGGGAACTGGCACTTCAAAACCCAAGGCCTTTGGTTTGCACTGATGTGCAGGCATCTGGCCCTGCTGACTGTTCCTAGGAGTCTGTCTGTACCACATATGCACTTGCAGGCTCACAGCACCTATTTTAGTGGGCTGCATCACCAGAATTAAGCTAGTACTGCAAGCCTACCTCTACTGTCCATAGACAGCTCCAAGCTGTAACACCTTGCATACTCCCAGGACACCCTACTTCCACAGATCAGCCTAAAGCAAACAGTCAGTTGGTCAAGTATTCCATTGCCCCTAGCTGACAATCATCCAGACAGGCTGTGATCCAAACAATCTGCTGTGTCCTCATTATAAACTGGTCATCACAGCACTCTTCAGCTGTTTCATTACTGATTGTCCAGCACCAGTGGGCTTTTCACAGCCTTCTCTTCATCCTTTGCTGTGTGTGCCTTTATTTTTCACAGACACCTCTCATTAGATGCACGGCTTTGTATCCAGTGAAACAATTGATTTTATGCTCTGTTGAACATATTGGTCATACCAGCATCAAAGATGCTGAAAATATGACAAGCTTAGGAATCGGGGAGAAGGGGTATTCTGGGGAAGAGGAGGGATTTCAGTGGACTGCTCTTCTCCACCAGCTCTAATTACATCGGACAGCCTAAGTTGTTCTCAGACATCAGTGCAGGAGGTAATACTTGGAGAGAGCAAACAGCTGGATTCCAGACAGCTACAGACAAGAAAAGTGACCTGCATTGAGAATTTTCTGCCTTCTTGTATTATGCTCACATGTTCCAAGAGGAAGTAAAAGCTGGTTACTTTCCACAGGTACCAAAACAAGGATCAGCAGGTGCACCAGGGACAGGTCAGAGCATAAAGCAATTAGACAAGGGAAGTATCATAGAATCATAGAATGGTTAGAGTTGGAAGGGACCTTAGAGATCATCAAGTTCCAACCCCCCTGCCATGGGCAGGGACACCTCTCCCTAGAGCAGGCTGCTCAAAGCCCCATCCAGCCTGGCTTTAAACACTTCCAGGGATGGGGCATCAACAACTTCCCTGGGCAACCTGTTCCAGTGCCTCACCACCCTCACAGTAAAGAACTTCTCCCTAACATCTAATCTAAATCTCCCCTCTTCCAATTTAAAACCATTACCCCTTGTCCTGTCACTAGACTTCCTGACAAAGAGTCCCTCTCCAGCTCTCCTGTAGCTCCCTTCAGATACTGGAAGGCTGCTATCAGGTCTCCCCGGAGCCTTCTCTTCTCCAGGCTGAACTGTCCCAGCTCTCTCAGCCTGTCCTCATAGGAGAGGTGCTCCATCCCTCTAATCATCTTGGTGGCCCTGGCAGTAGTGGCAGTGTGAGAAAAATCTGGACACAACGGCAGTGTGTCAGGGCTAAGAAGAATGAGTAGCTGTGGAGAGTTTAGATACAACAGCTGAACAGAATACATTAGAAGACGACAGAGGACAGTGATAGAAATGAAATATGGAAGCAGCTCTGGAGGGTTTGGGACTGCATAAGTGAAGGAAGGGTACAGCTGGCAGGTACTGGGAACTAAATGCTGAAAAGCACAGAAGCATAAAGATGAGGCTGTGGAAAGGAAGACATGCACCTAGGGAATAAGAAAAGAGCACAAGCTGCAGATGTGCAAAAGCAAAGATCAACGCCATGGAGCAAAACATGACAGCCATTCAGATTGACTGCAGGGCAGTGGAGGCTGCAGAGAAACTCATCCCAGGTGAAAAGTAAGAGCTAATGAGGGAAGGATGAGGGCTATGACAAGTTCAAATGCAAATCTCCATCTGTCTTTTTTTTGGGAGCTGGCTAACAGAAACCAAGCTCCCTCTGTTCTTGCAGCTGCCTCCCACTGTTATTTTTCAACCACGGGAAATCTGATGTCATGCTGGACTGGTACATTAAGAAACTATCAGGGGCAACTATTGGGACAGAGACCTCCACCTCCCAATCTCTCACCTCGGCCAATGCTACCAATTAGATGAGTAGAAACATTCTTGTTGTGAATCCGTCCAGATGTCTGGTGCAGAATAACATCTCGAATAGGGACCTCACTAGGGAAAAGAGGGACAGACATCAGGAAAAGGTTAGAGAACCGTGCCCATGACTGTGCCAGAACAATCTTGAGTGCAGTGTACTCCAAAGCTCTACAAATCCAGAGACTGATAGAGTTTACCATTAAAGGGCTAACCTATGTACAAAGGCCAAGCAAAGAATGCATGCCAAACCAGATATGAAAGGAACCCACCAATATTTAAAACCAAACCAACTGAACAACCAACAGAAATCATTTTGATTTGATGCATCAGAAAACTGGGAAGAGCTTAAAAGGGAAAGCAAAAAAAAGTCTGTAAAACCCACATTCTAAAAATTATAAAAATTGTCTTTTTTCCTTTTACTGTCACATAAGCCTGGCTGCTTTTCACTCAGCAAGTGCCTGCCTGGGGCTGAACAGGTTGGTCAGAGATCATGACAGGGTCTGCCTTCTGCCTAGAAGGGTACCATTCTGCTAAGGTCTCTAACACATCAAGGAGACTTGCCTAGCTCCCCTCCTGCTGCAGTTTGCTGTGCCTGCAGACCACAGAAGTTTCACAGAACACCACAGAAGCACAGGAATTCCCCACAAGGGTCCCTCCAACACCAGGGACAATAACCTCACTGCTCATCCCGATTGCTCTGATTGTGATGTACAGCTCTGGCTGCCAGGGGTCTCATTAGGAAAATCTCCCATTACCTCACCTGGAAGAAAGGAGTGAAATGAAACCAAAAATGTCATCCTGGGCTTCAGACTAACTGGACTTGGCCCCAGTTGCTACCCTTCCCACCAGCAGACAGGTCACCAGATTGCCTACACTCTTTTTCTGGAAATCCAGGTCACTCATTTCCCTGCTTTGGCCCCCAGTACTGCTCTCCTCAGAGTAAGCTGGTTTTGCCACTCTCCTTGCCCAACCCAAGAAGAACAGAGTGGGATGTAATGAAAGCAGTATTCATCTTTGTGACAGAGGCATGAAGAGTGTTCACGAAAGCTTGGGTGCAGGTGGGCTTCAGTCATGAACTCCCAGCAGCACAGCAGATCACTGAAGCAAGGAAAAATGAAAACACATACACCCTCCTCTCCCCTGGCCAAAAGGTGGTGTGGTGATGCCCCCTTCTGACAGCACCTACAGCAGAATCTCCTCATTTATCTCATGCAGTAATGCTCTTCACCTGCTTGTGGCAGAGTTGTCTCTTCCCTCTGCCGTGGCCTGCTGCTCAGAGTCCCAGGTGCACAGCAGAATGGCATAACCACAGCCTGGCTGAGACACCATCAGCTCCGGTGAACCATCGGGGCCTGGGTTCACAGAGAGGCTGTCCACCTATACTGGCCAGGGAGAAACACAGACAGAGTCAAACCGAGGATTTAAAACATCTCAGAAGGGCTCACTGTGCTCCTTGTACCTAAACTTAAAACTACAGCAGACCTTCCCCCAGAGTTGAATGAATTCAGCTAGAACCAAAATGTCCAAGTTACACTAGAAGGTTATGTGTCCACACTAAAAGCCACTTAAGAACTCACTAGCATTTTCCACTAAGGCTCTCTGATTGCGTGAGAGCAACTGACTGTTTCCCAGATCAACCCAGCAGCTGCTGTAAGACAACCACTGGTAAATCTCCTTTCAAGCCATCAATATGACAATTCCTTTGTTAATAGGACTGAGATTTTTATGCTTCTTCCCTTGGGAGAGCCACCTCTTGAAGACTGCATGACAACTTCTGCTCTGAACACATTTTTTCCTTACCTGACCTTCTAGCAGCCATTTCTTCAGCAGGAGCAGCTGTCCAGAGACATGGTCTGAATTCTCCAGGTCTTCCCAGCGGAAGGCACGTACCACCCTGTCAGTGTAACCTACCACCAACTCACACTTCCCATCTCCATCTGCAGGGAATAAAAGGAGATAGGCTGTCTCAGGCTTTCACAGCCCTAATACTCCCAGCACTCAGAAAACCCATCCCCTGGTTTCCATCAGGTAGCATCCCTGAGGATTGTAATCCTGTAATGAGAACATGCACTTCAGGAAAATCCCTGAAGTTCACAGAATCACAGAATTTTCATGGTTGTAAGGGACCTCTGAGATTGAGTCCAACCATACACACGCACACACACAAACAAAAAATCCAAACACAAAAAACAACATGCCCCCCAAAAACCACCACGCAGCAAAACCTAACAAGATCTCTGTACTCCTCAAGTTGCTTGTCCCATCTTCCAGAGGCTGTAAACCCTCTTTTTTTCCCTATGTCCCATGAAGAGCAATTTGTTCAACCAGGCCAGTCTTTTTCCCCATCCTTTAATCTTGCATCTTACGGGGACAGCCTGCTCCTGGGCCTTTAAGATGTCCTTCTTGAAGAGCATCCAGCCTTCCCAGACCCCTTTGCCCCTCAGGACTATCTCCCAGGGGACTCTCCCAATCAGAGTTCTGAACAGGCTAAAATCTGCCCTCCAGAAGTCCAAGGTGGAAGTTTTGCTAANTGTCCCATGAAGAGCAATTTGTTCAACCAGGCCAGTCTTTTTCCCCATCCTTTAATCTTGCATCTTACGGGGACAGCCTGCTCCTGGGCCTTTAAGATGTCCTTCTTGAAGAGCATCCAGCCTTCCCAGACCCCTTTGCCCCTCAGGACTATCTCCCAGGGGACTCTCCCAATCAGAGTTCTGAACAGGCTAAAATCTGCCCTCCAGAAGTCCAAGGTGGAAGTTTTGCTAACCCCCTTCCTTGCCTCACTAAGAATTGAAAACTTGATGGTCGCTCAACCCAAGACAGCCTCCGACCACCACATCTTCCACTAGTCCTTCTTTGTCGGTGAACAGTAGGTCTAGCAAGGCAACTCCCCTTGTAGGCTCACCTAGCAGTTGTGTCAGGAAGTTATCTTCCATACACTCAAGGAACCTCCTAGCCTGCCTGCTCTCTGCTGTGTTATATTTCCAGCAGATGTCTGCTAGTAGGCTGAAGTGTCCAACCAGAACAAGGGCTGCTAATTGTGAGACTTCAGCCAGCCTCTTATTTCTTCTGCCTGCTCATCCTGGTTGGGTGGTCTACAGCAGACTCCCAGCACCAAATCTCCCTTGTTAGCCTTCCCCTTCATCCTTAGCCATAAACACTCAAGTTGTTGCTTCTCTCCTCCATGACCTGGCTGTGGTTTGCTTATTAGAGCACCTGTTTCAGCAAGATAGTAATTTTCTTCTGCAAGTCCCATGCACTTTCTCTCTCTCTCCACCACCTCCACCTCATACCCACAAAATCCCTCAATCCTGCACTCCCACACCAGCTTTCCAGCTCACCAATGTCACTGATCAGCATGACTTTGGTGTTGGCAGGAATGTGTTGCTTGAACACTGGCTTCTGCTCTTCTGCTGCTGCCAACTCATGGTGGCCTGAAGCATCTGGGTGTTTTGAAGTTGGAGAAGTCAGGTCAAAAAGGTGAAACCAGCCTTCTGCACTCACTGCTACCACCAGATTCTAAGAAGGAAGAGAAAAAATATTTGATTTTTCCCATGTTAGAAACTGCAGAAGCTGTCCCACAGCAAGATGAGGGAAGATATGAGGGTAGATCCATCAAGATCCCTAGAGAAAGAATAGGAGAAGCTTTTTGGCCAGCACACAAACCACTCAGGTGCTTCTGGAACTTCTGAACTGGTTTAACCCCCAGAAACAGCAATCTAGCAAAGAGTCACATTAAACCCAGCTGAATTTGCCTGGGAGTCTGAACTACTCTGTGGCTCAGTCTTGTTTAGATGGCCTTAAATGCTATGCAGCCAAGTGGCAGAAGGGCCATGGCCCACAGCAGGTAACAGCACAGAGCAGGGAAAAAGCCACTGAGGAAAAGGAGCAACCCTCAAACCACCAAAGCCCTGGGGCACTCAGAGGGGGACATGAAAATCAATGGTGTTTTCTGGAGATAGGATGGGTTTCCTTGCTCACAGTCAGATACAGATTATATGTAAACAGAAGAATGGTTTTAAAATTGTAGTGCTAAAACTCTGTGAGCAAGGGCAAATCCTGGACAGAAAGCACCTGCTACCTGTCCTTCTCCACACTCACAACATGACACAACCCTAATCTCCTAAGTGCCTCCCACATGCCCTACAGACACAGTTGAGCAGAATTTGGTTGCTCTCACCTTTCCTTTATTGCATACATCTCCCACGCCAACACATGTGAGCTACAAGAGAAAAGAAGGCCATACATAAGAGAAGGCAACTCAAAACAACATTTTGCGATAAGCCTCTGCCCTCCCCCCTCCTCTCTCATAAACGGTCTCTTCGACTCTGAACAGCCTTTTCAAGGACAAAGACAGCAGAGTCAGAAACACATTTGTCACACAACTGTCCAGAGCCCGGAGGAAAAACCCACACTGCACAGGAGCAGGATGAAGGTGGAACAAAAGCCCAGTTTCCGTGTTTTATTCAGTACTTTGCTTGTCACTTTTTGTCCACGGGGATAGCTGTGGGCAAAAGCATGATCTTGCATAACTACATAAAAGGCATCATAACTAGTTCTGGCTGCCATTACCCTCTGGCCTACATTCCTAGGAAATGGTCAAGGCCAGATGGCTGCACGTACATCTAAAGGCCTGACTACTTAATAATTTTGTCAAGAACTGACCATTCCTTGGCAAGATCGCACAGCCCAGGGTTTGCTGTCATCATTCTTGTAAACACACAGTTTCCCGTTGGTGTCTCCCACCACTAGCTCATTCAGCTGTAGAAGAGAATGGGGTTAGTAAGAAGAAATTCACAATTACAGTAACAGTATTCCCACGCAGCAATAATTACAGAATTCATATCTAAAAACATTACTCTGTGGGAAGAAAGAGCAAAGCAAGACATGAGTTAAAGAGACAGCCTCAAATCAATAGAGAAGGTCTGGGAAAAAATAAAAGCCCTAAGTTTTTATTTCACAGATAAACCAGCTGGAGAATGGCTCTTTAGAGCAACATTCCATTATATACTTCTTCTCTAGCCATTGCTTCAGAGTTTTGTCACTGTTTTAACATCCTGCTTTGCTAATAATTATCACCACCCAATCATCCATCCTTCAATCTACATTAACTAAAATCACCAACCACCCTGCCTGATAAGCCTACCCCTACCACCCCATCTTCTGCATCATGGCTCTGTGTATTTAAATTGTGAGCATTTCATAACTCCCTGCACACGTTACCCCACGTAATACAACTTCTTATGGGAAAAATTATTTTCCACTGCACTGCTAGCCATGACATTTTTCAGGATAGCAGAAAAGGGCTGTAATGAAATTTGACTGTTCAGAAGAAGGGACAGTTAAGATGACCTCTTCCTAGTTACAGACAAATCAGAAACAACCATTTTGTGGGGCTGACAGCAACATTCTTGAAGCACATCTATCCATCATAGAGATCAAGAGATTCTAACTCAGCTCTACCTTGTTTGTGACCCACCATGGCCTAGCAAAGCATTTTCTCACACTTCTACATCCCCAGCACTACAACAGGGGAATGCTTTTCTTTGAAACCAAAAATAAGCCTTCCTACTAGCTGTGTATCATCCAGGGTGTGTGCTACCACATCCAATGGTGAGGAAAGCACTGACCAGCAGCAGCCTAGAACCACTAAAACAGTTTGCAAGGGACTTCTGGGGGCCGTGTTATCCAAACTCTTCATCATGTCCCTGCCCATGGCAGGGGGGTTGGAACTCGATGATCTTGAAGGTCCCTTCCAACTCTGACCATTCTACGATTCTATTCTATGATCTCTGACACTGCTCAAGCCCCAAATTCCCTACAAAGGTGGGAGTCCCACCACTTTTTCCAGGCATCCGGTGTCACAACACCCTCTCGGTGCTCCTCCCCACTCCGTTGTAGCCTCCCTCCCTAAAATCTACCACTGCCGCTACTCCTCGCCGAGCGGCGGCCGCGGGTCGCCTCAGGGGGCCAAGATCGGGCCTCCCTTACAACCGGCGGCCCAAACCAGGCCCGCAGCAGGGCCGCCTCCCTCCGCCGGCAGCCCAGGCCCCGCCTCAGCGCCGCAGCGGGGCCGGGCCCTGCGCTCGCCCCGGGGAGCTACACCGCCACCGCCCCGGCCGGGCCCATAGCAGCCACCTCCCCCCCCGTCCCGCCGCCTCCGGACCCCATCGTTGTCGGCGTCCCCCAGGCAGATGGCATGTGGGAAGAGGCTGCCGCCGAAGTCGAGCGCCACACACTGCACATAGCTGACGGACCGCATCTTGCCGCCGCCTTCGCCCACAAACGCCGAGCTCCCGCCGCCGGGCTGAGGCGCCGGAGACGCCACAGCTACAACGGCAGGCCGAGTGCGCAGGCGCGGGGAGGGCCGGCGATCAGGTCAACCCACCTCAGCGCGGCGGTTCCCCCGCCCTCATCCCGTTTCCAGCCGCAGCGCTCCGGAGGCTGGCGCTGTGGCGCGGCTTCGAAGGCCGCGGTGAGGGGAAGGGCCGGACCGGCCGCACGTTTCGCCGTTGTGATCAGGGCAGCCGGGTCCGGCTCGTCCTAACGGCGAAACCGCCTCCTGTAAAGGGGCGGTTTAACGGCTGCTTAACGCTTCGGGGGCCTGGCCGTGCGCCCCAGAGCCCAGCGGTTCCCTCGTCCTTCTGGTGTCCCGCCTTTGCCAGGTGATGCTGAGGTGGCACACTTCTCTTACTGCAAACGTACCCTGTTGTGACGAGTAGCACACGGGATGGATTTATAAACCGGGACAGGTGTGTGTAGTTTACAAAGTCGGTATTGTAATTGTTTTATTTTACATATTTTTCTGTGAGGGCGTAACGAATGGTTTATATTTGATGTTTACGTGCGTGACCGCTGAGAAACCCCAGCGTGCAATCTTCTGCTAGCAACTGGGCCCATTTTTAAAGACATCACAGAACCTCCTTCCAGCTTAGGGAATAGGGCATGTTTAGAGGCCTTAGTAGATTTACATTCTGAAGTATTTCAGTTTAAGTAGTAACAACAAAGGCAAAATGGTACATTCAAGAATTAGACATTTTTAGTTTGGACTTGGCCCTACACTTACTTTCACATCAACAACACTTTAAGCCTCAGCAGCTCTTGTTTCTAGTAATGCTTCCCAACAAATCAGGGTATTTCCTCGCTGGAGAAAAAACCCTTGCTTGATGTTTCTGTTCCTCAACTGTCCTCTCAGCATTTCAAACCCTAAATAAGTTACTGCTTCTTGGGTGATTTTCACCTTTTCTTTTGATACTCTGTGTCCACTCAGTCCAAGAAAATTCAATAAACTGATGGTCAAAGCCATGCATTCTTCTCAGGTCCCTCCAGCAATTAATGTGATTGACATATTGTAGCATCACTCCCTTTTTATTTTCCTTTCGTCACAACTCCAATTATTTTGCAAGCTGGTTTCCAAAAATAGCAGGGATATTCTTAAATCCTTGTGGTAATACAGTCCAGGTGGATTGGGTTTTCCTCTGTCTCTGGATTCTCCCACTCAAAAGCAAACAACTCCTGACTTTCAGTTTCAAGCGTAATGCAGAAAAAGGCATCTTTCAAATCTAATATAGTAAAATACCCTTATTCCTCAGTTGGAGCAGCCAGGAATGTGTAGGGATTTGCCACGACATGGTAGATATCCTGAGCAATCTGATAAATAGCTCTTAACTCTTGTACTTACCTTTATGAATTTCCATCTGCCTTCTTAACCAGTAAGATGGGGGTATTATACTTGGACTCACATTCCCTCAACAAACCATACTTCAATTATTTTTGTATCAATGGCTGTAATCCATGTTTAGCTTCTAATTTTATGGGATATTGTTTTAGTCTTACGCGATGTGATCCTGGTTTCAGTTCTATCTTTACTAGTTCAGCTCTTTTGGACTTTCTGGGTACCTCACCTGCCCAAACAAGGGGAATGGCTGCAATCTCAACCTCAGCTAGAATCTCTTTTTTCACCCGTGTCTCCTCCTGTAACATAAGAACTGCAGCTTGAACAAATTTAGATTCAGGCATAAATACTTCCACTTCACCATTCTTTAATTTTATTTCTGCCTTGAACTTTTCCAATAAATCCCTACCTATCAAATGCTTTGGTGCTCCAGGCAAATATAAAAACTGGTGTGTCACCCACTCCTTATCTATCTGCAATTTCAAAGGTTTACAGAATGGCCAGATTTCCGACCTTCCAGTCACACCACCAATTTTCACTGTATTATACCCCTAATTTATGCTCTTTTGTGCTTAGAACTAAAAATGCTGCCCCCGTAAGCAGCATTAAGCACTCTACTTCAGTTTCACCTTCCCCCAGCCGAATTTTAACCAGAGGCTCTGCTGGGGGAGATTCCTCCAGTCCCCTTCAGTCTCTAGCCTCTACAGCCAGTATGTGGTTATCTAGATTTCCAAAATTCACTCCTTGCAGCAATGGGCATCCCTGTTTCCAATGCCCTTCCTTCCTACAGTAGGCACAGGCTTGCCCCTATAGGAGTCTTTGGAGGTCCCCTTCTGCATCCTTTTCCCCAATGTCCATCTCCAGATCTACCCCTTGGTCTGCCCTAAGCACTATTAACTCCTCCCAGAGCAGCAATCAATTGGGGTGCTATTCTTCTCTTTCTGCTGATCTCTATTTTGGTACACCACCCAAGTCATACCCAGCAACTTTCCTAAATCCCTAGCCTCTGCCTCTTGCAATTTCTGCAACTTCATAGATCATCAGTTGGCTGTCCAACAAACAAGGTTGCCAGCTGATTCTTTGTTTCCTCAGATGCTGGATCAAGGGTTGCATATTTATGAGCAGCATCTTTTAACTTATTCAGAAAGTCTGTGGGTGACTCTGTAAGATAGTATTGTAGTTGAAGAAACCATTCACAGGTCACTTTTCTCCATCCTCTAATTTATAGAGAGGCCACCACTGATTACAATATTTAATTGGATCTTCTCTTTTAGATAACCCACCTGGGGGCGCCACAGCTTGTTTCCAATGACTCAAAGTAGAACCCAAAGGGGACTTTTTCAAAATTCCACCTGTAAATGATCCCACACCCATTATTATACACATGGGATAATACAATCACAGGAATTTTCCTGGCAACAATAGCTATACAAACATCCAACCAATTACAATAAACAAATACACAATTATAATAGCAGTTACCGTGGTTACAACAATTGTTTAAATTTCTAACCCCCTGTTCTTCCCCTCCAAACAGGGACTCTAACCCTCTTTACCAAGTGGGAACTACCCCCAGCACAGGTCCTAATCCCAACCCTGTGTCTTACGGGCAGGTATCCAAACCAAAGTAAAAGAATGCCTTATACTTACAAATCCATGGTCTTTGCTTCGAGACTCATTGGTCTGGGGATCCGGGTTCCCTCCGAGAATCCCTCGGTACTAGCTGAACTCCACGACCCCAGGATCCATTGAGGCTCAGAAGCAGAGTCCCATCTGGGTCACCAGAACTGTAACCGCAAACCGGCAGATAAAACTCTCTAAGACTCGATTTGGAGTTTTAGAAAGCAGGCATTCTTTATTGTGACGCTGGGTGCACAGGGGATAGCTCCTCCTATTGTGCACTGAATGCTGTTGTCAAACCAAATTTATACACAGTAGGTATACATATTCAATGTATTTCCCCCCAAACTTAGCATATTCGTTACATTTCTGAGAATTCATTTACATATTGTAATAAGCTTTTGGGCATGCATAGTCGCGCCTTCTAGTGGTGCTCATTTTGAGTGAGGGCTGGCCATTTCTTCCTCAGTCTTCATCTTCATCTGTCCTTTGGCTCGCTTTTCATGTTGGCAAAACATTCTGACTGCTTAATTGATCATTCAAACTAACGATCTTCCTGCTACTGCCTGTTTGCCAGGCAATGTCCATATTTATTACATCCCTGTCTTAGGCCACCACGTTCTTAAGGCCACATACATCCTTCCTTATCTTACTAAGCCATTTGGAATAGGTATTAAAATACCTAAATTTCTTCTCTACAAGAACATTCCCTACAGTTCAACCAGTTACTGAATACATAAAATCTGCTTTAGGTATCACCTGCGGACAAAAAAAACAACCCCATCCCAACAAAAAGGCCACACAAAACCCAAAAGCACACCCACCCCTAAACAAGACACCAAACATACAGCAGTAAGCAGAATATCAAGTAATAGCTTTCTTGTGAGACGGGATAAGCAGACATTAGAATCACTCAGAACACTGTAGTTCATCAGGAATTATAAGTATTTGTCATGTGTTAAACCATTATCGCTTTTTTTCTCTTCGAATCCAGTCACTTTCAGGTATAAATGTAAAACTGGATCAGAAAACTCAATGTGGAGGGCAAAGAGGAAGGCAACAATATGTACAGAAAGTAAGCTGTATACATTGTTTGCAGACTTGTTTGTTGTACAGTTTTCAGCAACATCTTTTTTCCTTTTCCAAATATATGGGTAAATACCGTATGGATTATTGTGGGAATTTTCTACGGCAATGAATGAAGACCACAGAAAAATAATCAGATACTGTGGCTACTGTATAGCTACATGGATGAGAAAATACTGATTGACCAGAGGACGGTACATTCTCTTCATTCTGTGCAAATTCCAATAAAAACCCACAGAAGTTCCATTTTCTTGAGTTTAATTGGAGCTTTATTAGGTTAGCTGTGACTTCACAGTCTTCATCTTCAGCAATTTGTAAAGAGGAGGCATACAGGAAAGGTTACAACACTTAATGGAAAGGACTCCCTACTGAACAGGAGGGAATTGGGCATTACCAAGGCAGAAGAGCTGGGAGCGCCAATTTGTTCTCAAGTCTCACGTGAGGACTTACAGAAAAGGCCGATTAGTTGAAAGAAATCAAGGAAGTAAATTTAGGAAGCAGAACCTGGGATTAAAGTGAGCTGGAACCAGAAAGAGACAAACACCAATGGCAAAAGTGCAAATAAGCCAAGCAGAGTAAATCCAGACAGAACCCAAACAGTAACAGAGGCTGAATGAATAAATAAACTCCCTAGGATTAAACTAGATTTATGCTGCCACTCAGCTTCTTCAACAGACTTACAAAGCTGTAACTGACTGCAGCATGGTGGCATCAGCCTCTGCTCCCCTGAAGCCACTGTTCAACCAGGTAGAAAAATAAAGGTCTAATTGACTGGAAATTCTTTCATTTACAAAACTAATGGAATAGGGTTTGGTTTTATGCTTCTGTGTCAACTTCTGCTTTATCTTCAACTCCATTCTGCTCATCTTTCATTTCCTCATCTTCAGTGTGGCTGGTTTGAAGAGCAGCAGCTGACTAAATAACGAGACAAAGAAATATATTTTGTGATACAAAGTTGCTAGCATTTGCTAACAATACCACACACGGTATGTGACTCTTATCACTAACATACCTGGCCACCCTGCAAGACTGAATTGAGACACTAGGACCTTCAGCCAAGAGAAACCAAGTTTTCTCTGCATTTTTTTTTCTGTATCTAAGAAACTAGAAGCAATTTAGAGGAGGCTGAGAAGTAATACTGGTGTTAGATGCTTATGATTTGTAATGTGGCAAGCACAAGCTTGCCACATACTTTAAGGAAGTGTTCTCCTGCAAAATGAAGTTAACTTAGGAAGCTTCTGCATGAAACTGCTTTCGTCCTGCTTTAATTTCAACGTGATTCCATTTCAGCAATTCCCATACCTTGCTCTCACCCCTGAAACTTGTATGAGGCACACCTGGACTCAAGATATGAAGAAATATCTTTGCTGGACTAGTTTCATAAAGAATGGCTTCAACTTGACAACACCTGGATGTCTTCTGTAAGAGCTTAGCTGGAAGAAAATCTAATCTGACAAGTTGGCTGCTCTATAAGTCCTCTCCCTGCTGTATCTTCCACATAAAAAGGCAGGGAAAGCAGAGAGCCGTGTGGTAAGGGCCAGAAGTCAGTTTTCCCAATAAGACATAAACAGCACATCCCAACTTTGCAATAATTTTCAAGCACAGTAAAGGGAAGTAGAAGTGTCTTGTCCTGCTCATCTTAAAAGCCAATGCAATGAAATTGCTATTTCACCTGTCAGCCTAGCACCCTTTGTTATGAGGTTAGAGGAGAACCAGACAAGAACAAGCAAGGACATAAGCATGCTAAGGACATAAGCATTTCTTGCTAGCTGATACAACCTTGTTGTAACTTGTATTCAAATACTGATATTATTAACTGAACTAGTATTTACTAAAATTCTACAGAAAGCTTAGTAGGAAAACCATCCATACAGCAGAATAATGAATCTTCTGACAGTCCAAATTCTGACATGTCACAATCAATCTGCACAATCTGAGATGGAGACCACATCTTAATGTCTCTAGGAGAAGCAAGATGGTCCCTCAGCACCATCTGTATGACAGATGTAAGGTCTCAGTAGATGGACCACCAGGCACTGTTCTTTAGAAGATCAGTTCAGGGAGAACAGGCATTTTATTCAGTTCTTGAACACTATCATGTTTGCATCTCATTACTTCAATTGCCTTCTGATTAACACTGCTCTGTGTTACTTGAAATAAGTAAAAGCATTCTGTGCCATGCTTGGTATTGTTAGTTGTCTTGTTCAAACAAGATGGCCTAATAATTTTGACTGTTGGCTATTTCCAGTTTTTTACCCCAGAGAAAGCTACTTGAGCGTTCTCTGACTGTATCTGTCCTGAAAAGTAAGCTGAATACTTAAAAACATTGCTTGTCTCACACATGATACCACCTCTTGTAGTCTTCTGGAGTAGTGTTACTTACCTTTAAGTCTTTGTCTGCAAGCCTTTGGAACATGTTGGCATACATCTTTTTCTCTTTCTCATGCTGCTCCCGTATTTTTTGCTGACAAGTTACCAGTTGCACTTTGGCAGCTTTGTTACTTGGATAAATTTGAATCACTTTCTGGAAATCTCCCCTGGCCAACTCAAAGTCATTGACAGCCAAGTGCGCTTCTCCACGACGGAAGAGGCCTTTTTCATTGTTGCTATCCAATTCAAGAGCCTGCAGTAAAACAAAAACAAAAAACAGAACCAAATCACATTCAAGAATAATTTTTATTTTTTAAATACCATATGAAGTCAGAATATCAGACTGTTAGAAACCATACCTTCTGATGTAAATGTGAGTCCTGTCAAGACTTACTAACTAAGGTGAAGCGAATATAGTTGAAGTAAGTACAGAGGACTGAACATAGTAAGCTATTTGACAAAGAACGACCAAGTCTAAAATTTATTCCTGGCTCTACTCCAGCTCTTTGAAGGACCTTTGCCAATATGACTACCTTCACCACATCTCAGTGTTTCTAATTTTTAAATACTTGAATATTCTCAATGTAGCAGCTAGTCAGTAAGAGATATTCAAAGGACAGCAATTATAAAAATAACCTGTTCTGCCAGCTGATAAGAAAGACTGAATGCCACGTGGCCTGGTATTCCTCATATTATTAAAGCAAGGATAAAACTGACGGATTGCTTGTGCAGCGTAAGAATAAATAAACCCATACTACCTTGTTGCAGTTCTCCAAAGCCTGGGAGTATTCCTTCAGCTTGAGATGACACATAGCTAGATTAAGGTGGGCAGCGAGCCTCAAGCTTTTGGCTTTTGCATCCTCCTCATCAGAGAGTCCCGATTCATGCTCCAGCCATGACACAATCTTCTTATACTGTAATGCTGCCCGTTTGTATTTCCCCTCCTGTAAACAAGGCAATTCAATTATCACACAGCTCACCACAGTAACTTTTATCGCCCTCTTGCTCCTCCCGCTTAGAGCAATAGCTCTGAAAAAAATAATTCACAGTGGTCAGACAGTAACTTCTATCATCAAAAACACACTACTTCTCAAAGCCATTCCTGCATGGGATCAGAAGATCTGTACGAATACCTACTGGTTCCCCCAGTAAAGCTAGGGGTATAGCTTGGCCTATATATAGGCCAGCATTGATACTTCACTCTCAGCTCCCACCTTATATGCAACTTTTGGTACAGAAGAAACATAGGGCACTTTCAAAACAGCACAATTATTCCTGTGTCATGAAAATAATGAGAAAGCCTGCCTTTAGTTGGTCAAATTGTTTGAAACAGCTTTTCCACACATCTACACCCAAATGAATGTTGTTCATTCACAGCACTATCCCTCAGTTGGAACTTAAATATTGTAAGATTGCTACTATTCAATTTATGCCATGAAGTTATCTGTAGGTACAAACACCTCTGACAGAACTATCTCCCTGCAGTTAGTTCTTTGGATATTCCAACTCTGAGGTATTTTTTAAGACCTTCCTTTCCAGTTCTCCCTTTAATACATCACAGAGAATATTATTAGCACCACTCTGAAATTCCAGAAGCTGCAATCATCCTTATCAGCTCATGACATGAACCAAGAAATTCTATTATTACTTGGGAACCGTAGTTTACCTTGAAGTACTGCGTGCCTCTCTCCTTCACAATGCCGCTTTGTTCCAGCTTCTCATCTGTGTTCATTTCCCAAGACTCCTTAGCCTACCCAAACAGGAACATTTCGAGTCAATGACACAGCTTCTGGAGAAACCAAGTGACTATGCTGCTTCCCACTAATACTATGGTTGAGATAGGTTTGGCAAAGCGCAGTTCTGCCCTGCTGCTGGAAACCAGGCTAGAATAGGAGAGACACTGATGGCAACAGACAGGTATACATTAAGAACAATTTCAGCCAAGAGCTCCCAGTGCGTTACCATCTCTGACCAGAGTGGCTTCCCTATTTCAGATCAATGTTCAAGGATTCCACTGTCCTTGTTTAAACTGCACTCATACTTTTCCCCCCACCTCCCAATCTCTTTGGGACTTTGCATCTCATTCCTACCTTCTCAAAGCTTTTGAGTTTCACTTCATACCGTAGCTCTGCATCTGGAGGGATCTGAAATTTCTCCTTCCCAGCACTTCCAAAACCGTAACTGTAAGATGGGGGGAAGGGAGGTGGAAAGAAACAAAGAAAAAGTTCCAAAACTATCCAGCCAGACATATTTACTACATAGAAAGCTGGAGGCAAAAACCCTATGCAAATGGGTTGCCCATATAGCATTATTACAAGACATAAAGGCTTCAAGAATTCTGGGTACTATTCCAAAATTAGCAAGCACAACGCAGAAGCAAGCTGAATTTCATTAATTTCTAAGTTACTAATTCCTATTTTATTTTTTTTTTTTTTTAGAAAAAGTTTGTGAAGGAGAAGCAAGTTATCGTTCCATCTAAGAAAAAAAGTACTTTTGAGTTATACACATCTTGCTTTATATTCGTGGTCTGGATACTTCTTTCAGAGCACCTGTATTTTAGTACTATTCTCAGAAAAGCAAAGACAATGATAAATACAGAGATTAAGTGAACAGCTGTGCACTTCACATACTACCAATCGGTCAATTAACAGTAAATGCCTATCGAAAGGCTGTGCTGCAACTCCAGTAAGAAGCTGAAAATTAATACAAAAACCCCCAAGATCAGATTGCTCTTCTTCTACCAGCAGGTTCAGCTCCAGTTTAAAATACTTAAAAACTGAAATGAGTTAAAGTTTGATAGAAAAAATTAGCACAAGCATCTTGCTTTGGATGTGTTCTCACTATAAAGAGAAAATTCTGCCTATATCTAAGACTGTTTAAGGTTACAGTATCGGGCAATCATACACCTCAGTTAGCTGTTCTCAGTCTCAAAGAGTTCTTGTAGCTGCCCAAGGTTTGCATGTAACTCTGCCTTCTACATCACAGGAACCTTGAAGACCTTTTTCCAAAAGGCCTTCAGAATACAAGGGAACATTTTCTCCTTGCAAAGTATTTCTGATACTCTTTACTAACTACATCACCTAAGCGCTAGCTATTTAGTCACACTGGGCTGCTCAGAAGGTTCACCAGCTCTTTTTCTATTCTGAGGCTGTTTTTCACTGCTGCACAGTAAGTACTGCTTTGTTAACAGGAACACAAAAACTTAACTAAAAGACAACAACAACAGTTTTTTTCAATATTCACTGAGATCAACACCGTAGAAACACATAAGTAAATTTCTTGTGCTACTACTTCACAACCTAGTGGGGCAAAGCGATCTTAGCTTCACACTTTTCAGACATCAAACTTTTGTGACTGATCGAGATTTTACTACAGCACTGAAAAAAGTTAAAGGCATTATAACAAAACACATCACTCTTGCCAGATGCTTAGTGTAAGCCCATCAAGTATCCAAAGATCAGAAATAGCATACTTGGGTTTGAGATAGAACACAGATTCCTCTGATTTCTCCATTTTTTGAATTGCTTTCTCCAGACCATGAGGAAGATCATAATTGTCACCTTCTCCAATCTCAAACTGCAATTCTCGCTTGTCAAACACACGATCTCCATATTGGCCTTCAAACTGGACTGGTAACAAAAACACAGAACCACCAAGAGAAAAATCAGAAGATATCCACATATGGCAAGTAGCAGATAGGACAGCTAATAAAAGGAGTGTCAAAGTGTCCTCCTAAACAGTCTTTGAACAGCTACCTATGCATCGTGGCTACTGGCAGCAAATAGAACTGTGGCTGCTAAACTTTAATAAACTCTTTTTTTTGTATTCATCTTTTTTTTTTTTTTTTCACTCCAAGAAGTACCAGAACTAACTACTACTGCTCTTGTTCCTCAGCAAATGGAAACAATTTACTAGACTCATCTAACTTACTTATCAGATAACCCCTTTATCAGGTTCAGTATCTCTGGAGAATACAGCTGCTACTGGAGAACATAAAACTTGCTAGAAACAAAGAGAATGAAAGCTCACTCTAGGTTGTTAAGTTACCTGGCAAAGGAAAGAAAAGCCGTATTTTCCTCTCTCAGGGCAAGAACTTGTATTTTAGGAAAATAGGTTCTTCCCTCCCACATGGTAAACCCATTTACAATTTGTGTAACATACTTACTCTCTACAACTGCACCTTCATTGGGCTTGGAGTAGCCTTCCCCCTTTTTACGGATTCTTCGGATGATGCCTCCATCTTCATCATCAGTGAGGTCCTCGCCCTTGAACTCAAAAAGTTCTATCTATAGAGGGAAGAAAAACCTTGCATTTATTCTCATCACATCAATTCAGTAATTCACAGAAACTGTCCTCCAGAAATATTGAAAGCCATAGCTGTTCAGGAAGCCACTATCCTATTTAATGTCCTGTAAGGTAGAGGCTATGAAGATGGCATATGCAAAAGATACTGGATGAAAACATACTGAAGAGTTTCAGGTTATAATCAGCCTTTCCTTTTTTTTTTTTTGCATTTGCTTTTTTTTCCCCCTCTCTCTGTCAATATTGGTCTCCCAATACTACAAATTAGATCCTTTAATTGAAAGGACTGTGAACCCAGCTTCTGAACAAAGTTTAGGGACTACTGAAAAAAAAGAAAAAAAAGAAAAAAATTACATTGGCTTTTTTAATAGTATTTTTGCTAATGTCTGCAGGCAGAAGAAGACATAATAGTTTCTGGGTTTGAGGTTTTGTTGGTTTTTTTCTGAAATAAGGGAAAATACCTTTTGAACACATTAAGACAGGAAGAATTTGCTGTCAGCTGCCACTTTGCAGTGCTACCACACTGATCAGCAGCTGTCACACCCTCTTACCTCAAGCAGAATCACCAGTAGTGTCACTGCATCCAAGAGCTGAGGATGTTTGTAACTAATGCAAGGAGAAGGAAAACTAACTATAAAAATGCAATTCTGAAGTCCTGACCATACCCTTAATCCCATCTATGGTCAAATTCAGATCAACTTTAAAGTGCTTGTATTAGAACCCAAACTGATTCCAAATGCTTGTCCTGCAAATTCAAAAATACAGTATCTTTGCAGACCAGTTATTCCTCACTTGTTTCTTCATCCTTTACCCTTGCACCACAGGACAACAGTTTCTAAACTTCTGTGTGATTCTCCCTTGCATGCCTTAACAGAGTTAGCGTTCTTCTCATGCTTGTTATATGTTCTCTTCTAGTCTTGCCTTACCATTGTGTATCGTGGTACCATTTCAGAAAAAAATTATTTCCAGAAGAACGACAGAAAAACAAATCCATTATCTGGCCCACCTTTAAACTTGTTGCTGGAAGAAATTGTTTAGAATTTAAGAGCTGGTGTTAATGTAGGAGATAACTACCCAGCCTGAATCCTCACGTGCCCTCCCAAATCTCTATTACAAATCATAGTATGAAGTGGGAGTACCCTGACAAGATGGAAAAATAACATAGTCCTAAAAGAAATCTGTTGCTGCTGCTATGAAATGAAAAAAAATAATCTTTTGCTCTCCTCTGAGTAAAACAATAGTAAAAACAGCACAAAAGAATAAGTCATTATAATAAGTTTTCTTTAGACTAACTACCTTTTAAAAGGACAAAAAAAATCCTTCAGGGCTAATGCTGTGGAGATTCACAACACTGGACTTAACAATACCCAGAACAGAAAAGGAATTGATTATTCACCAGCACAAAGATTACTTCCACTTTGTATTTTGAGGGCTACCTAATAACAATATTCTCATCTTTCTCTTCAGTCTGTCTGAAACAAGCTAAGTTTCTCCAGAACAACTGTCTGATGACTATATGGGTTCTCCCCTGCCCCTTCCCCCACCTTTTTTTGTTTGTTTTTACCTGAACAATAGTATTCTGTAGAATAATCTATTTATATTGCTCAGCGAAAGCAATCATGAGGAAGAAAAAAAACCAAAATCCAAACCGTAACACACCCGTTATTTCAGGTCATAACTAAATGCTGATACAGGGGTGACACAGCTACAAAAATCTTCTGAAACTTTTAGAGGATCCTTTTTAAGGCAACTCATGCAAAATTTCGGTATGGTGACAGCACTTGCCAAGAAACCATGCTGACACTGTTTTAAATAATAGCAAGACTAAAGAAAGAGGAAACTTAAAGAGATTTTAAGCACCTCAGAGTCATATAGTCAAAAATCACTCCTACCTAATAAAACTTACGAAAACTTTCTGATTTAAGTTTCACCCCACCCCCCATTTCAGGGCACACCTGGCACTGCTTATTTGCTGTAGCCAGTCATCTGCAGGCCAGTTTATTCGGGAAGCATAAAACCATCATTGGCTGCTTCACTGATTTTCTTTCTTTCTTTCTCGTCTAACATTACTGCTCATGCAGGCACTAGGGCATATAAATGGTCATGAATGAAACTCTACTTTTATCTGAACAGTCCCTACAGGATGGAGAGTTCAGACTGGCATCCCCAAAGAAAACCTATTGGGAAGTCAAGTATCTGGATGATTTTGTCAGATAGGCTCAGTAGTACATTGAGGAAACAAATTACCCCTTGTAGTTAGTGCTTTTATTTATTAAAAGGTTAGGTACTATCTCCTGTTGCAGGACAACGGTGCAACATCCTGTGTACTAGTGCTAAGCCCTTAAGAATGCTTTATTATGCTGCCAAGGAAGAAGGTCTTAGGTCTCAGAAGACCATTACTTATGGTCAGTAAAAAGCAGAGAAGCTGAACATCTTCAGTAATTGCTACACTTTGTTTTTCCTTTCCCTCAACCAAAATCAGGCAAGCAGAAAAAGGTAGAGGAGTAGGGGAAAGAGTAAAGCTTGCATTTGAATCAAGTCAGAACACAGTAAATGTGTTAGTATTTTTATCTCACTTCCAATTCCTGCCTTGATATCACCTACACTTGTGCAAAGCACAAAGCATTCCAGCTTGTGTGGTTTGATCCAATATAAATCAGCCATGACCCTCCTCCAAATTATATATTAAAAAACGCTGTTTAAGAACAGCTTTACAAAATCAGTCAACTGCAGAAATAATGGCATTAGTTTTGATGTACTCAAAATGAGTAAGTTCTCATCCCTTGGTGGCTTAGGATACCACCTGCTAGCAGTATGTTTTTAATCCTTTTGTACAAAATACATCTTTGATGCTATTACTCACAAGTTCATGGAAAAAAGAAAAGCAAATACACTATTCCATATAATACAAATACAAGATCCAACTAGGTTTCCTTTAGTCTTCTTAACAGATACACATTGTTTCTATTAAAATCAGTCCCTACTCCATGAACTGTTTTTACCGGTCTTGAATATTAGATAAAATGTTCAATCTTAAAGCAATCATCAGGACTTAAAAAAACTTCCCTTATGCCCACAGCGTAGGAGTCCATTCCACAGATTAAGTATTTCAGAACAAAGTAATTCAAAAATCACTCTTACATAGAGTCTAGCTGCTTTCTCTTGTGTGCAAGTAATTTTAAAGCATTTCTTGGAAAATTGAACTGTCTCAATAATAAGCAAAATATATCCTCCCAAAACACTGTTTGACGTTTGTCAAAGCATGCTCCAAGAGCAGCTTTAGTATCATGCTCTGTGGAAAAATCAAACACAGATAGTGTTCTGAGCAACCACTCTCACTACTGGAACAGTACACAAGAGACAGCTCCTACTTCTGTCCCCTTTTAGTAGGGGTGGATGGGCTGGGAGGGGAATACCTTAACAATCACTAGGTATCAAATTCTGTCCTTTGCTGAGAAGGCTAAGAAATACCTACGCTAATTGGCTCCATGCTTACCAAGACATGCAGTTCCACCTCTAAGACCAACTGTCCACATGAATTGAAAAACTAACACAAACCAGACATCAATCTCAAGAGTGACGAATCTGTCACAGGGACCAAGCGTGTACAACCTTCTAGGATGGCAAGACTGATCAATGTAGCCTGGATCCACAGACTTTGGTAATCAATACGCAACCTGAATCCAAGCTGTTCTTATGGTGCTTTAAGGCTATTAAAATGCTCAGTCCTACACAAAACAGATCACCACTACAAGACTGTTCAAATACATTTTATATTGTAGCAGCTTATATAGGGTAATTATCTCTTTTCTCCCCCAAAGAGCTCAAAGATCGTTAATGTTGTCAAAAAAACAAAACAAAAACAAAAACCAACCACATTTTAAAAAATACATTACCAAGAAAATTAATTATTCTTTCTGTTGCTGAAGACTTCATAATGTTTAATATAAGTATCATTAGTTTTTGTACTATGAAGTGGAAGAAGGATTAAAGATCCTTTTTCAACTACTGAGTCTGCCACTGAGTCCTCCCTCCCCTGCCCCGCCTCCCTAACTTGCACTCCCCTATACTGAATCATTCCATAACTGTAAAATTAAAACAACGAATGCTGGAGAACATGGAAGTATTTTAAAGGCTCCAAAATAAGGGAACCTGAGCCACTGCAGATCAGCAGCAGTCAGACTAGAAGTCTATGCTTTGCCCACACTACACCAATTGACCATATTTTCCTCTTTAGAAAACCTAACGTTATGGTTTTGGAAGGCTATTACATGGCACTTTCTACAGTGAAATATGATTTTCCTTTGTTTTTCAAGCATACAATTTTAGTGACTGTCTCCCACTTACCTCAAAAATCAGTGTAGCATTGGGAGGTATCTTCGGAGGGCTCCCAGCTGAGCCATAGGCGTATTCTGGTTTACATGTAATCCGACAGATTTCACCAACCTTCATAGTTGCCACAGCAATGTCCCATGCTTTGATGACTTCACCTGCAAGTGAAATTTCAACCACATGATTGCTGTGAAATCTGCAAAACTGAGCATCATCACTTTTAGGATACAAAAATTCATACAGAGCAGAAAATACTGAACAATTTGTGCTCACTCTGATTTACATATCTCAGTTTTAACCTTAATCAAACTATAATGTTACCTTGGGAACCAAATTTTGCTAAACTTCTTCATTCTAGGTGTAGTGATTCTTTTCCTCCTCTTCATTCCTCGCCTATACAGAATACAGTCATCTAAACACAGACACAGGCTGAAGGGTTTGGCACAATCTCAAGTGAGAGAAAATAACAATAAACTCTTCAAAGAGGAAGGTCTTCGGGTGAGAGATTGCCTGCTCGTATTTTGAAAACAATCCAACACAACAGCCTTTTTCCTCTGTACTTTATCAGTTGGCAAAGTGCAGCAGCACGAGTAGTAACTAAAAGTTACACACACTTGAAACAGAAAGGGGGAGGAAAGTAGGAGAAGTAGTATTACGTCTAGATCCAAAAGTAAACAGAAGCTGGAACCTCAAGTAACAAAATCCTATCTTACTCATGCTCTCCTACTTGCTACTCCTTTCAACTCAATCAAGCAGCCTATTAGTCTTGTATTAATAGGTACACTTCGTATCATCTCAAGTTTCAGTTCACTGCAGAATTTCTCCCCTGAATAAAAAAAAGCAGCAGGTAAGGAGCTGCCAGGGAAAAAAACCTCAGATCGAGCAGTAAGATTTGCTGGAACAAGGATGTTTGAATACTTGCATTTTTAAAAATGAAGGCTTTTGATAATGAAGAGATATACTGCTTCAAGATTCGTATTTGAGTTAATGCAGGAACTTAGTGAAAAAGGGAATACAGCTGACAGCTGCCCCCATGGCACCCTGTATCAGTACCTGGTCTTAATTAAGTATTCCTGAATTTGAGCCTTCTGCCAAAAAACCCCATCAACAAATACATATTCTATTTAACTATCCTTTATCACTATACTTCAGAGCAAATTTTCTCCCTGGGAGTGCTGTCTGAGGTCCTTCAGCAGGATTCATTAAGGGGCTAAACAGTTTTCTCACTCAAAAAAAGTCTCAAAGACATTCTGACAGGCCCATTCTAAGAGAACAAACCTTAAGCTCTAAAAATAAGTTGGAATAGCAACTTTAACATGCAAAGGAGCGACACACGCCAGGAAATCCCATCTCTATTACCAAAGCTGATCAATACCAAACATGAGATATTACCTTTCCCCAAGTCAAATGAAAATTTGTCTCTCCTGTCCAGGCTGGAGTCAAATTTTGTGCCATCAAGAAGCCATCCTGTGTAATGGACAGTCACTTTATCACCGATCATTGGAGATTCTGTCCCACTGCCTTCTCTCTTGATAACCTAAGAAAAACAGTAAGCAACATTAAGATGATGAAAATGAAGTCTGCCTATTGGACATTAATTCCATTTACTTAGAAGATGCATACACTATCATCAGTAGATAGAAGGATTTGCAGGTTCACTTCAGTTTTCTGGAAATGGATTGGTTATTCTGTCTACAGATTAGCAGTGCTGCAAATGCAGGAACCTCAAGTTCGCTCCACTGCAACACAAGAACTTAAATGGCAACAGTCAGCACCAGTTTACAGATCTCTGCACCTATAGTTAGCAAATGTCATTTACCTTTCCTCAATAAGATTTTAAAGGTTCTTGAAACTTTATCAGGTAAAGCATCAGACAGGGTTTTGTTTTGTTTCTTTATTTATTCAAGTACTTTCCTCACCACTACTCTATCATTACTCCTGAGTTCAGTGTTCTAGACAAAGCATTTAAATAAAAGGAGCTGGTTCTTTCCTTGCAAAGTTTATTCTAACATGTAATCTGAGATTACTCCAGCTAAACTAGTTTAACAAAGGTTAACAGAATCTCTCCACAACACAGGTTAGTTCTAGCAGCCAACACAGTAACACTTCGGAATTATAATACTGTATTAATTTTGTCTCCCTACAACTCTGGAACAGATTGCCAGCACCCTAAGTTCACATAAAACTGCGAAGATTTTATTTTCTTCTCACGAGGTTCCCCAGCCCAGCTATCAAGACCAGGATCAGCTACAACCAGACTACAGAAAAAGCAAGATCAGCCGATTTCTCTGGTGTTAATTTGACACGTATATTAAAAAAAAAAAAAAAAAAAAAGGGAATAAACCTGACCTGATAGGGCAAGGATACGAAGCCTTGGCCGTAACAGAATTCCTGAAGTTCACATTTGAGTTTTCTCCAGTACTGACTGAAACCATTAAGCTCTGAGCCAAAGTTGAGCATTACTTTAGCTAGGCAAAAGGAACCAATGAAGGACCCTATTTGCTTGCATCTATAGAGACCTGGCAAACATGCTGCTCATACAAGATAAAGTATTTCTTCAATGGCTGTTATATAGAAGTATGGATTGGTATCCCTCCTTTTAAAGAAAAAGCCATGCTTCTATACCAATCGTGTTTTTCACTGAAGGAAGCAGATCTTTGGGAGCCTCCTTCCCAAATTTCAACTTCTTGTAACTGCTGTCAGTTTGGTAACTTTGCATCTCACCATCTTTGCAACTGACTATATGACTGAAACACCAGCAGCCTCCACCCAAAGGCAAGACAACATGGACAGCTTCCATCAGACTCTTAGCAAGCTGGAAGTGCCTCAATGAATCCATAAAAGACAAAAACAAACCTTAACAAAACAAAACCCTACCTGCCTGGTTTCCTAGGGAGAGAATGCTGTGAAAAGGGATGCCTAACTTCACACAGCACACTATCCCCTTCCCCTGCAGCTCTTCAGTGCTACAGCAGTTACTAGCATTACAGAACTAACTACTGATTTCTCCCCCAAGGCAGGCAAAAGTTCAAGCAACTACTCACACAGAAATAAGGGAACAGAGACATCTGAAAATAATAGGAATCTGATAACCAGCCTGAACTACATCATACTTAGATATAGATAAAAGCATACTAGTAATTTTAAAGCAGCCAATCTGAAGTAATTTTAAATAATAACTGCATTTAATGGAAATGCACTAAGCTCTTCCAAATGCTGTGTTCTTGTAGTGTCACACCAAGTTAACCAACATGAAAATGGTGAATATCTTATTTACAGTACTACACAATAATTACTTTGCATTTATTTAATATTCAAGAGAATAAAGCTTTACTTTTTTCCTATACTCAATATAGCAATCCTGTTTTCCATAGTCTACATTTCCCTTTCAGATGGAAAAAACAGATTTTTCATATTGTGATTGCAAGCATTTCTATTTCAAAATTTAAACAAACCTCTCCTGGAACCAGCATAATGATACCAGTACGAAATCGGTGCAGAATGAGTTAGACTCTTTACTTCCATAGTTGTATTCTGCATTTTGGCAATTACTATAAAAATAAAATCCACCAAGGCTGGACTTCATGACCCCTACTGTCTTTTGCCTTATCAATTCACAATCTAATCTTTTCCTGAGGTTTTCCCCAAGATTTTCTCCTCCCCTCCTGTAAAAATCACCTGCTGCTTCTCCATCATCTAAAGGTAGGTAGTGCATGGAGTAGGCAGGCGCTCGCTGCCTTTTACCATGCTCAGGTATCTGAGATGCAGGAGCCCCACCGGCAGCTTTCCTGGGCAGCCATGCGGAGGAGAACTCCAACCTGATACTGTGCTACGTGCGAAAAATACCAACTCTCAAGGAAGCATGTTAGCAGGAAACAAGGGCAAGCAGCGTGCAGACAATCACACATCTTTAACCCGGTCCCTGATATTCTTCCTGAACTGGACTTCTCTTCTATTTCTCTTTCCTGTGAGGGTGGTGAGGCACTGGAACAGGTTGCCCAGAGAAGCTGTGGATGCCCCATCCCTGGAAGTGTTGAAGGCCAGGCTGGATGGGGCTTTGAGCAACCTGCTCTAGTGAGAGGTGTCCCTGCACATGGCAGGGGGCTTGGAACTCGATGATCTTTAAGGTCCCTTCCAACCCTAACCATTCTATGTTTCTGTGATTAACTGGAGACAGCGCCTCTATGACAAGCCCAGAATTTAAAACCAGAAGACTCTTAAGATTAAAATCCAGAATTTAGTCTTCTCTGTGGCACTGATTTTCTTCTTCCAAGCACCGTCATGCTAAGATTTCACCGTGATTAAAGCGTGCTTCTGGTGATGGCTAAAGTTTTAAACAGAAACTAACAGAAGTTTCTAGAGCTGTGGAAATAGGAAATATCTGACAGAGGAAGTCAGCGCAACTCCCCCTCACGGTATAAAATGCCGCTGTCCCTTCCTACCGGGGAGCCGTTTGATAAGGAGGCCGCCAGCATCCTCCACGCACCGAGCAAACCCCAGCTCACCTCATCCCGCACACACCGCGCCACCCTGCCCCTCCTGAAGCCGAGCCAAGGGGCGGCCTCCCCGGGCTCCCGCCGCCCTGCCTTTACGTCAGCCCCGCGGCCGCGGCGCTCCATCCCGGGGCCCGGAGGCTGCTCCAAGATGGAGCGGCCCCGGCTCCCTCAGCCCGTCCGCGAGTCGCCGCCGCGCGCACGTGCCCCGCCGAGGCACCATCTTGGGCTCCCCGCGCACGTGCTGGGGGCGGGCCCCATCCTGATCCTGATCCCGATCCTGATCCCGATTCCCCCGCATCCCAACGCGATCCTTACGAACAGGCCGCCCCCAGCCCCTGGGAAAAAAACCCGGGCGCGGATAGAGGCGCCTCACGGCCCTCCCCCCAACCCTTTCCTTCCCGCGTCCCCATCGCCCCGCGGCTCCGGCGCGAGCGCGGAGGGTTTAACGGCCAGAGGTAGGCGAGGCCCGGCCCTTCCCCACAGCGGGCCCCGGCGGGGCCTCCGGGAACACGCAGGGAAACGGAGAGCGGTGTCCCGCAGCCGCCCGGTACCTTGAGGACGCCCTCATCCCGCTTGGGGGTGATGTCCACCCCCTCCAAAGGGGCCCCGTCCGCTTTCATCTCCTCCGCCGTCATCCCGCCTGCCGCCGCTGCCACCGCTGCGCAGGGAAAGGCCGCCTGGCGGAGCCGGGGCCGGGGTGGAGGCCGGCCTGCCGCCGGGCTAGGGCTGAGACTGAAGCTAGCAGCACGCTGCGCCTCCTCTCCTTCTGCCTCGGCTGCAGCGCCGGCCCCCAGTCGGCGGGGAGGAGGAGGAAGGGGAGGGGAATAAGGAGGGACCCAGAAGTTTCTAGAGAGGCTGCCGCAAAGCGCCCGCCAGTGTCATGGGCTGGGGTGAAAGTGCGCCTCTCGCCCGGGGGCGGAGAGGCCGCCGGCCGCGGGGGGGGAAGGTGGAGGGTGAGGAGGAGGAGGAAGAAGTTTATCCACGCCGGAAAGGAGAGTGCGCTTTTACAACGCTGGCAGGTGGTGCAGCGAGGAAGAGCTGCTGTGCCTTGTCCTGCCCTGAGAGTCAAACCAAACCCCGCCCGTTCAGCACCAGCAGCCCTTTGCAGGTGCGTGGGCTTGTTTTCTTTTCCCCCACTGTGTGCTCTTAAGTGCTTTGTTACCCCGGCCCAGGGAAGGTGAAGACAGCTTAGGATACAGAGTGTAAATTCTGTGGCTTTAGCATCGGAATCCATTAGGGTGAGCACCACTGCTTTGCCCCTTGAGATGCTGCTGGAATATTTGGGGATGCATCAGTAGAAAGAGATGCGCCCTCTGAACACCAAGACCATTCTTGCAAACGTAGAGGAATTAGCAGACCAGGTTTTGGGCTTACTTGGCATCTGTACAAACCCCATGGGCTGTATGCTGCTTTTGGCAAAATCATTTGCAGCTTCCAAGGATGTAAAATCAGACTTCGTCACTCATTTGGGGCATAAATCACGACAGCCAAAGCCTTAAAGGCGTTCAGCCACCCACTGCAAGCATCCCTTAACTCGGTCTCCCCGCCGCGCCCCCAGCAGCTTTGCCCGCTACCCTGCTTCGGGCAGCGCCTTCCCAGCCCTTCCTGAATTTTCCTTCTCTCTCCTCCCGTTTTCCCGACGAGCCCTGGGCGGGCACGCTGTTGCCCCGCCGCCCGTTCGTCCCGCCCGCCCGGTGGTTTTCCTCTTCCGCGCCCGCGGTTCTGAAAGAGAGCCCGGGCTGCGCACACCCGCCAGAGGGGAGGAGAGGAAGGGAGCTTGCTTGTTGTGCGCCTCCTGCTTTGCATCTTTCCGCGTGGTATTTGATCCTTCGGTAACATAACCAGTCACTGAAGGAAAAGAAGAGGTGCGCAGGCTGGTGCTCAGTGTTTCCAGAGTTGTTTTTCCCAACCGCGTTGCCCGTGCAATGCAGACCTCTGAGTTCGGAAAGGATCCCTGCAGAAGGTTTGGCAGCGGTGTGTGCGGTTGCTGTGAGCAGGCATGTTGCATCTGCCCCGACTCTGCCCGCAACCTGGAGTTGCTCTGTGCCAGCGTAAAGATGCATCCGTCCGCAGTGCACAGTCACTCCAGCAGCCTTAGAACGGCTCTGCCAATGCCAAAGGAAAGTAGCAGCAAGTAGCAAAAGGAACCAAAATAAAGATCCTGTAGTTAATTTAGCAGGTGGGAGTAAACTGCAAAATCTACCGGTTTCCCCTCAAAAAAAAAAAAAAAAAAAAAAAAAGCTGGCTTTTTAAGCCCAAGTGAACAAACCTTAGTGCACTTCCAAACTGCCTAAGTAGCGGAAAAGTGGAAAGGGGAAGAAACAATTCTGGCTTCTGGGTGCATTTGGTCTAGAAGCTTCTAGCTGCTTTCAATTTGCATTTTAACACTGATGCTTTAACGTGGTTGCAGACTAAATCTGTAAGAGGTTCAAAGCTGGTTCTGGGCATGGACCCTAGATCCTGATACACTGGCACTGAAGAACACAGTGAGAAGCATCAAACCTGGTTCTGGTCCAGTGGGTCTAGGTGGTCTTGTTAGGGGAGGCACAGTGAAAACAGGAGATATATCTTCACTTTCCCCAAGTAATGGGTCTACATGGTAGTGAGTTTACATTCTCCAGTCAGTGCTAACCAGTTCTCTGCACTCCCAGTTCATCACATCTGACCTCTCTTTTCACCTGTATTTTCTAATAATAAGCCAGCTATATCTTGGTTTAAAATAAGTGTTTGCTGGTCTTCTGCCTCATGTTTGGCAATGAACCTTCTGCTTTGGGATTGGTACTTTTTCAGCTGTATGTTTTATACTTCAAAATCCAGTATTTAAAAGTTGTAGAAATGGTGCCCAATTAGCTAACTGCCAAACTTGCTAGAACCAAGTTTATGAAAGTGATAAATAGTAAAAAGGAGAGGAGATCTTTTAGTGGAGATCTCTTACTGATGCTATAGATCTCATATATTTTCAGCCCTTCCCCTGTTCTCAGTATAGCAGTGCAAAGTCATATATAATTTAAACCCAGCACTGCAGGCTATTCCCTTTAGTAACTTTTGAAAGATTGCTTAGGTATTATTTAAACAATACCTTCTTTAGGGTGCAACAGACAAAATTTGAAAGGGGGCTGTACGTGGAGCACTTTATGGAAAAGGGGGCAGAGATGGCAGAAAAAAGGCAGTGAGAATTTTAGCTGATGTCGATGCCATGCTGCTTTCTCTAGGGTGTGTATGGGTGGAAGGCAGGCCAGAGGAGACTCTCTTAAGCCTCATTTTAAGCCTCTTTTAAGTTGTGTTTATAATATCACAGCACTGGAAAGCAGCCTTAACGTCATGTCAGGCCTCTTTTCAGAAGACACACGGTGCAGACAATTTTGAAACTAGAGACAGTAACTAAGCAAGGTGGGGAGGATTCGAAGGAAAGATTTGAGAACTTGATGGGTACACTTAGGAGAGGTGAAAATGAAAATTTTGGCAATAGTCTTCAGGCAGAGCAAAACACGAGTGAGATGGTTGCCTAGAATAAGAGAGAATAGACTGGGCAGTAAAATGTCCTGAAAAGAAACGAGTTGCAGCAAGTCTGGAACAGCCTCTCAGGACATCAAGCCTATCTAAAGCTGATCATGATAGATTTATGTCCATTTTTATGGACATAAAAGATGGTGTAGGCATCACATTTCAGCTGAGCTTTATTGACAGGTGCTGGACAGGCAGTAGCAGGACTCAGGGTGGCATAGCCCATCAGGAAGGAAGGACATTTAGGGGGCCATCAAAGAGTCGACTTCATGGATATGTCATGGCTCAAATCTCTGCAGTGTGTAGGTTGACCAAAGCCCTGCCACGACAAGCTGTGGCCTGGAGGTTCCTTTCCCCAGTTTTGTAGATCAAGCTAGCTCCACAGACTCACACAAATGGGAATAAAAAGGGAGGGAGAAGATGATCAGAAGGATGGAGCACCTCTCCTATGAAGACAGGCTGAGAGAGCTAGGGCTGGTCAGCCTGGAGAAGAGAAGGCTCTGGAGAAGAGAAGACTCTGGGGAGACCTTATATCAGCATTCCAGTATCTGAAAGGAGCCTACAGGAGAGCTGGAGAAGCACACTTTGTCAGGAAGTGTAGTGACAGGACAAGGGGTAACAGTTTTAAATTGGAAAAGGGGAGATTTAGATTAGATATTAGGGAGAAATTCTTTCCTGTGAGGGTGGTGAGGCACTGGAACAGGTTGCCCAGAGAAGCTGTGGATGCCCCATCCCTGGGAGTGTCCAAGGCCAGGCTGGATGGGGCTTTGAGCAACCTACTCTGGTGGGAGGTGTCCCTGCCAATGGCAGTGGGGTTGGAACTCGATGATCTTTTAAGGTCCCTTCCAACTCTGACCATTTTATGATTCTATGAATGCAGGTCTGTACAAACTCAAAGATGACAATACAAGATGACAGCAATCAGAAGAACCCAAAAATATTTGTTTGTGATTGGAACACAGAATTGAACCCAAGCTTATCACAAGCACCAGCTGCCCACTTAATTGTCTTGAAAGCATGCGAGCACAGGGCATAAGAAAGGAATAAAGACAGAAGCCACACACTCCGTGTTGACTCAGACTCACTGCCAGCTGGCAGGTGAACCAACAGCCCAGCCATTGGCAGGGAGGCCCCAATGTCAAGTGCCAGGGAAGACTTGACCCGTCACGGCTCCAGTGTGATGAAAGCATTCCTAGGGAAACTAATACCGCGGAGGGATAGCTCACAGGACATGGGCGAGAGCAGTAATTTGTGCAGCCGTGTTACTGAAAATCGATTGTAAACATCTACTTGTCTGTGGTAACAAAGAACTAAGTAAACTTGTTAGTTTTATTTACTTGGCATACATTTCTTCTGAATGATTGCTTGGTTAGTCTTAGAATCTGGAAGAAACCACAGATCCTCCTCTGTTGGTGTGTCACACTCAGTTGGAAAAGAATATGATACAAGAGATCAGGGATAGCTTCTTATACTACTTCTTGCATTATAAAATATAATGGTGTGTGATAAGGAGGAAATGATGTTCAGTTTATGTGAATCGCACATTTTTGTTCTGTTGCAATAAGCAGTGCTACCCTTGAAGTCCACAGCAGGACACAAACCTCCATCGATCTAAGAAACAGTTTGTGTGACGCATCTGTGATAGGCCATTAAGGATGTCAGCTGCTGCCTGACCACATGAGTCTGCCTGTTCTTTCTCAGCTTCAGTGATCTGTCCTAGTATCTCTGCTTTCTCTTGCCCCCAGCAGTATGTAGCAGAAGTTGTCCTGCACTGTCCTTTTAGTTTAGAAGAGAGAAAGTTGTTTTTCCTTATCTTTTACCACATCACTGCATACTATAGTAAATTGGCGTGGTCCACATGCAAAGAGCAGTAGACTCTTCTCTGTTCCTTTTCAAGTTAAATCAGTGTTGTTACACTCATCCCCCGCTTTAAAATCTAGCAACGTTTAAAGGGAAATTATCAGAGCTGTTGTATAGAGAGTATGTGAATGAGACCCCACCCCTCCAGCACAGGGTTGGAAAAGGGCTTGTATTTGCAGTTCTTGGAGATTTCTGAGCTGCTCTTCTCCTTGTTCACCAACAGACGTCGACACTTCTCTTAAAAGTACAGTCTGTATCACTTCCATTTAGGCAAGTTTTTGTTTTTAAAAATTATTTTATAGTAAGGTTATGATTTCTTTTTTCTGCACATTACTTTCTATTATTTAGTAATTTCATAAGTGCTATCCTTTTTAGATCACAGATAGAGATTTTCAAAAAGACTAAATAGGACTTTCTCATAGACATCTCTTCTGATTCGGTGTATCATGATGCTGATCATAGCCCATCAGCCTGTTTTCAGTTCATAAGTTAGTAAAATTCATTTTAATTAAGATGTTGATTACCTTTCCAAATGCAAAATTATTTTAAACTGTTCAGATAGATGTCATCAGCTGCTTTCATTTTGTTCTTTCCTTGCCTTAGCTTTAAAAGCAATTAAGATTGCTGGATGGATCTTGAGGTTTTCTATCTCTGCATCCTGTTAGCCAGTGAGTATACCATAATGCGTGCATGTTAACACCACAAGAAAGGATGGGCAATTCCTGTTTTGTTTTTGTTTTTGTTTTGTTTTCCTCGTAAAACACAGCAGCATTTTACTAGGCTTGGAAATTACAGTATTTTGTAATCTACTGCTGTGAAGTGCTGTATGATAATAATGCCAATGGCAGTGATTACAGATGGTAATTGCCTGATTGATTCTGCTGCACTTTCACTAAAAATGTTTGTTTTGGTTTTTTTTTTAGTTTTTATTGGTTCTGTTTTCTAGTAACTCTTAACACTCTTAATTGTAGAAAAAAAAAAAAAGGATATATATGAATACAGTAACTTCTTTTGGTTACCAAAAGAAGTTCTGTATTCATATATATCCTTCACTGAGAGGGTGATCAGTGGCCATGACAGGCTCCCCAGGGAAGTGGTCTTGGCAGCAGCTGAAGGGGCATCTTAGTCATATGGTTTAGTTTTAGGTAGTCCTGCAAGAAATGAGGAGTTGGACGCAGTGATCCCTTCCAACTCTAAATATTCTATGATCTCCACTAGGTGCCTCCTTTTACCATAATTTTGAGCAGTTCTTTAAAAAAAGTTGTTGTCCAAGTTTGTTATATTCTTTCGGCATGCAACCCATTGCACCTGAATTTATTGCTGCATGTCACCACCCTTCTTGCACATTGCTTTGTCTTTAAATTTTATGGGTTTCTGCTTTAGCCTGCCCCACTGGTGGCTTCATGGTGCTTATGTTTTCACAGGTATTGACAAGGGTGGAGAAGCATGCGGAACACACCTGAGATATTCAGTTCTGAGAGTGAGTCATTGTCTCTATCTTCAGGTTAACAGAGATTTCAGCCCATTCTCAGGTGGTCCAGCCTCACAGTTACCCTGGTTCACATATGAGCACACCCTAAGACTGAGTTCCTCCAACAGGACAGCATCACATTACTGCCCTAACATCAGTCCAGCCTCTCACTTGTATGCTTAAGACAGCTTTAGAGACTACTTGTTCTTATAGACACTGGCTTTCTTTCTAAGAATACACTGTAGTACACTTTGAAATACACTTGCAGTTTTTATGTATGTTAAATTTGCATTTGTGCTACACAGCATGGGCCAGAATCATGGAATCAGAATCATTTGGGTTGGAAGGGACTTAGTCCAACCCTCCTGCTCCACTGAGACATCTTTAAGTCAGGTTACTCAAAGCCCAGTCCAGCCTGACTTTGAATACTTCCTCTGATGGGGCACCCACAGCTTCTCTGGCTACTCTGTTCCAATGTCTTACTACTCTCGTAATAAAAAAATTCATTCCTTATATCCAATCTAATCTATCCTCTTTCAGTTTAAAACCTTGTTAACACTGAACAGGCGGAACGAATAGAAGCACTTTTGTCTCTTCAGCAAATGCCAAATGTCAGCATTCCTCTTCTTGCTCAATTTGTTGATAAACATGTTAAGAAGCAAGAGTCCAGTGACTCTTTACTGCCTGCAGACTTTGTAGCATACTTTGTCCTTGGTTACTGTGCAGATATCTAGACCATCAATCTGAAAATGAGGGAAGATTGGGAACCTCAACGGTCCTCCCTATTTAGGAATAGCAGCCAAATCCGTGGGAATTGTGTCTCACTCACTCACTTAAGCTGCCTGTGTTCTTAACAAGTCATCTACCCCAGTAACTGTTCTGTGCCTTTTGTCCTCTCAGATATTGCACAATCCCATACTTTTTACTCGTGGACATCCTCACAGGCTTTACAGCGACATTTAAGGACTCCATTCAGTTAATAGAATTAAAATCCTTTCTGAGACAGCCGCTTCTTTTTCTGGATAAGTGCCAGGAAGCACCCATGTTTTTATAGAACCAGAATCTGGGATGTTCACTTCCAAATCCTGTGATAAGAAGGGGGGGGGG